>JASFAW010000010.1:80492682-80544967 GCA_030737815.1 Allium fistulosum
GAGTGAAAGTTTGACTTAGGTGCTATTGTTAAAATAGCCAGGATATTTTCGGGGCGTTACTATTTTAAGGGCATAGCTACCGCACGAGCCCTTCAGAATAAGGCCCAGTGTCTTCCTGACATATTTTGACAAACGGTAAACAAGTTTACATGAGCTTCGTCTCAATTCAATATTACCGGTACGTAACTGTTGTTAAATGAAGCAGTCGGAAAATTATAGGATTAATCCTATGAAAAAACCCGATATGACCTACGCCCTTTTATTTCTTAGCCACATAACATTGCAAGCATATGTTTTATATACTAAAAACACAAAAGAGAACCACTTTCATTAACGCAATACGGCTATTATCGCCACTACCATAATTAGTAGAATTCGCGTATTGGTGAGGTCAGCAGAATATATGAAAGATGAATTATTTGTTGCACTATCAGGGTAACTTTAATATTGAATGCACGTGTTAACGTGAATGTGACTATTTCACTTATGTTGCACGACGTTAATTTTACGCCTCAAAATAACTTTATATTTCGCGTTGCGACAATTACCCAACCAGGCCTGAATTTTATCCTTTAATCATTAAGCCTGAGTTAACCATCCTGACATTATCGCCGCCAAAAAATGCTCGCAATGGTCCGCCAGCTGCGACGCGTGTTTATTGCTGCCGCCCGCAGCCTTCATTCGAAATTTTATTGTTGCTACATCCTCTCCTGCTCGCCTCATCTATCTTGCCTACCGTATGATAGATAAGATTTATTATTAAAATGATAAAATTTCGTTATAATTTCTTTAAATATTTAAACATCAGATCTGATAAATCGCTGTAATAAAACGAATTTAAGATAAAGCATTTTTCTACACCGCATGCGCATAGCCATCCGGTCGTCATTGCTTTCACTTATTGTCCTTTGCAGCGTTTTTATGGGTTCAGACGTTGTGTGACCGAAGAAATCAGGAGTGGGTATGAATAAGAAAAGACGCTCGGTGCCGGTATCAGACACTATGACGGTCCTGCCGGAGGCTGGGGCGCGTTAAAAGCGACGGCCATCGCGGTACGTACCCAAATGGATACCCTGGATGCTCCCGCCACGCTGCTGCGCACCAACCAGCCTGACGGTTTCGACTGCCCGGCTGCGCGTGGCCCGATAAAGAACACAAGTCGACGTTCCAGTTCTGCGAGAACGGCGCCAAAGCCGTGACCTGGGAAGCGACCAGCAAACGCGTTACCCCCGCGTTTCTGGCCGAAAACAGCGTCTCCTCGCTGCTGGCAAAATCGGACTTTGAGCTGGAAGGCTACGGTCGACTGACGCATCCCCTGCGCTATGACCGGGCAAGCGATACCTTCCGGCCCGTCGACTGGGACGAGGCGTTTCAACGCATCGGCGAAGTATTGCGCGGGCTCGAACCGGACCAGGTCGAGTTCTATACCTCCGGACGCGCCTCTAACGAAGCGGCGTATCTGTTCCAGCTGTTCGCTCGCGAATACGGCACCAATAACTTCCCCGACTGCTCGAATATGTGCCACGAGGCCACCAGCGTCGGTTTGCCGCGTTCGATTGGCATCGGGAAAGGCACCGTCTCGCTGGACGACTTCGATAAGACCGAGCTGGTGATCTCCATCGGCCACAACCCCGGCACCAACCATCCGCGAATGATGGGGACGCTCCACGAGCTGCCCGTCGCAACGTGCCGATTATCGTCTTTAACCCGCTGCGCGAGCGCGCCCTCGAACGTTTCGCCGACCCGCAAAGCGTGATTGAAATGGCAACCTACGGCTCAACGGATATCGCCTCGACCTATTTCCAGGTGAAGGCCGGGGGCGATGCCGCCGCGCTGAAAGGCATTGCCAAACATCTGCTGGAAATGGAGGCCGAACGCGGTGACGTGCTCGACCACGCGTTTATTGCCGAACACACCCAGGGCATTGAGGACTTCGCCGCCGATATCGCGCAAACCCGCTGGGACGAGATCGAGCGCGAGTCGGGCCTGAGCCGGACGGCGCTCAAAAAGGTAGCCGACGCCTATGCGAAATCAAATGCCACCATCATTACCTACGGGATGGGCATTACCCAGCACAATAAAGGCACGGCGAACGTCCGACTGATTGCCGACCTGCTGCTGCTGCGCGGGAATATCGGCAAGCCCGGCGCGGGTATCTGCCCCCTGCGCGGCCACTCTAACGTTCAGGGGAACCGCACCGTCGGGATCAGCGAGAAGCCTACCCCGGCCTTCCTGAACCGTCTGAAGGACGTTTTCGGCTTTGAGCCGCCGTCTCACCACGGCCACGATGCGGTGCAGGCCACGCAGGCGATGATCGACGGCCGCGCGAAGGCGCTCATCTGCCTCGGGGGTAATTTTGCCGTCGCGATGCCCGATCACGAGCGGGGTTTTCCGGCGATGGGTAACCTGGATTTGAGCGTGCACGTCGGCACCAAGCTCAACCGTACCCATCTGCTGGTGGGCAAAGAGACCTTTATCTTTCCGTGCCTCGGCCGCACCGAGCTGGATCTCCAGGCCACAGGCCGTCAGTCCATTACCGTCGAAGACTCCATGTCGATGGTGCATGCCTCGTCCGGCAAGCTGAAGCCCGCCTCGCCGTTGCTCCGTTCGGAGCCGGCTATCGTCGCCGGCATGGCGAAAGCCACGCTGCCGGAAACCCGCGTGGACTGGCTGACGCTGGTAGAAGATTACGACCGGATCCGCGATCTGATCGAGCAGACCATTCCGGGCTTTGAGAACTACAACGCGCGGATCCGCGTTCCCGGGGGCTTCCGTATGCCGCTGCCGCCGACGCAACGCATCTGGCCAACGGCGACGGGAAAAGCGATGTTCTCGGTGTTCGACGGCGTTCACGAGAACGTCAGCGGCGAAGGTGAGCATGTTCTGCGGTTAATCACGCTGCGCAGCCACGACCAGTACAACACCACCATTTACGCGCTGGACGACCGCTACCGCGGCGTGTTTGGCCGCCGCGACGTGCTGTTTATGAACGAAGACGATATGGCGCAGTCAGGCCTGGAACACGGCGACCGCGTGGATATCGAAACCGCCCTCCCCGGCAGCGTCCAGCGTCTGAAGGACATTACCGTGGTGGCGTACAGCATCGCGCCGGGCACCGTCGGCGCCTATTACCCGGAGGCCAACGTGCTGGTACCGCTTGATTATCTGGATAAGGACAGCGGTACGCCGTCGTATAAATCCGTTCCGGTTCGCATCACCCTGCGCTCGAAAGAGATCCGCATGCTGTAAGGCTGCTCGCGCAGAGATAATGATGGATATTAAACAGTTAAAATATTTAATCGCACTCGACGAGACCCGGCACTTTGGTAAAGCGGCCTCGCAGTGCAACGTCACCCAGCCGACCCTCTCCATGCGCATCCGCAGCCTGGAAGAGGAGCTGGGGCTGGTGCTGATCGTGCGCGGGCAGCGCTTTGAAGGGTTTACGCCGGAGGGGAACGCATCCTCGCGTGGGCCCGCGCCCTGCTTGCCGCGCATGACGGGCTACAGGCGGAGGCCGCGCTGTGCAAAGGCCAGGTGGTGGGCGAATTACGTCTGGGGATGGTGCCGCTGGCGAGCGTGGATCCGATGATCTTTATTCGCCAGCTAACGCAAAAATACCCGGAGCTGACCTACAGCCTCTATTCCATGTCCTCAGCGCAGATCGCCGACGGCGTCAGCCGCAATCAGCTTGAGCTGGGAATTTGCTACCTCAACAGCATCGACACCAGCCTGTTTGACATTATCCAGCTGCCAAAAACGAAGATGGGCCTGCTGCACGACGTCCGCCATTTCCAGCTCGGCCAGGCAGCGCTGACGTGGCACGACCTGACGGATTTTCCGCTGGGGTTCCTGACTAAAGGGATGCACTACCGGGCGCATATGGAGGCCAGCTTTAAATCTGCAGGCATCGAACCCACGTCCGTTTTCGAAAGCGACTCAACGTTCCAGATCATTCAGGCGGTTCAGAGCGGCGTGTGCTGCGCCGTGATGCCGCTGAACAACGGGCTGGAGGCACTGAACGGCAACTTCAGGATTGTCCCCATCGCCGACGCGAACATTGAGGCTCCCGTCGGCCTGATTATGCGCAGGCAGAAGCCCGTCTCCTCGCTGGCGCTGCGCTGCTTTACCGACGCGCAGGAGATTTATCACGCGGACAATGAGGCGTAGGCCTCGCGCGTCACCACGCTAAAACCGTCGATCAGCGCCGCGTCGCGCACCTCCCGGTATTCCGGCGCATCCACCAGCTCGTGAAGCGCATCGCGAATAGCGTTAAGCGTTTCAGGTGAGGTGTTAGGCGAGGTAATCAGCGGCAGTCCGGGCGTCAGCGGTGTGCGGTCAATGACCGCCAGCCCCGCAAGCCGTTCCGGCTCATGGCGCTGCAGCAGTGCCCAGGTCACGCAGTCGATGGCCGCAATATCCCCTGCCCCGCGTTTCACATCTATCAGCGACTGGCGATGGCTGCCGCTGAAGGACGTTTGCGCGAAAAAGGGACCGCCGCTCGCAAGGGGAGCCACCATTTTTCGCAGCGCATTGTAGCCGGACTGAGAATCCGGGGAGTTACAGACCGCCCGACGTCCGCGAAAATCCGCCAGCGTGAGATGCCGATCCTCCTCGCGTACCGTCAGAAAGCTGCGGTACTGGATCCCTTCGCAGCCCGGTGCCGCGTAGTGAAAACAGCCGACCACCTGCACGTCCGGGAGCTGCGTGACCAGCGGATAACCGCAGGTCTGGCTGAGGATAAGCGCAGGCTGTTGCCAGTGCCTCAGCAGGTCAGACTCCGGCCAGCCGGGATCGCGATCGACGGACACACCGCGCGCGGCCAGCAGCCCCTTTACCGCCAGCCAGAGCGTGCGGGTGTCGGCGCGATCCACGGCATACATGGGAAACGCCAGCAGGTTACTCATACCCTTCCCCCTGTTGTTTTGCGGGGTGAACCGTGACGTCGACAGGTCTGGCCCAGAACTGACACAGCCATTCACCGTAGCCCCTGACGAGAAAACCGTGGTTTCGCTGCTGGTACGCCTCCCGTTTTGCTGGTAGATGGCCTTCAGCCCGTACCAGGGAACGCCCGCAGATCGTGATGCACTGAATGGTAGTTGAGATTCAAAAACAGTACCCGCCAGAATAACCGGCCTCGTTAATGACGGAGCGCGCCAGCGGGTCGTCCGCCGCGCGATGTTCGAAAAACGATCGGACCTTGGTCAGCGCCAGCGCCGGATAGCTGACGGCCAGCACAAACCAGACGGGTGAAAAACCGGTACGCGTCATCCAGGCGAAGAGCGCCACCAGCAGCAAAACGTGAACCAGCCACATTGACATTGCCCGCGGCTGAAGGTGACGAAACGCCGCCGCAGCGCTGCCCAGCGTCTGAAGGATATCCAGCAGCGGCGCCAGCATCAGCCGCCCGGCGAAGGTATTCCGCGCCCGAATCATACGTTTCTGCCAGGGGGAAAAGCGCGCCCAGCTCTCGTCGGTAAAATAGTACGACTCCGGATCATCCACCGGATGGGTCAGGCTATGGTGCCGATGATGGGCGAGATGGGAGTCCCGGTACAGGCCATACGGATACCAGACCGCCAGCGGGAGCGTGCCGAACAGCTGGTTGAGCCAGGCAAAACGCGTGGGGTGCCCGTGGATCAGCTCATGCTGCAGGGACATATACCAGGCGGTAAACCCGATCAGCAGCAACGTGGCGGGCAGCAGGCCGAGCGTTTGCCAGAACGCCAGCGTGGCAAACCAGCCTGCATAAATCGTGATAATCAACAGCCACGTGGGCAGTTCGCTGCGCCATAAAAAACCCGATGCAAGATGGCGGATTTGTTCGCGTTGTTGCGGATGTAAATAGAGGGAGCTTCGTTGACTCATTCCTTCAGACGCCGTTTCGCCAGAGATAATTCTTTGACGATCGGGGATAACGCCTGAAATAACAAACAACTTAAATCGCATTGCTTTGCCAGAAACGTGGGGCGCACGCGCTGCTTGACTTATTCTGTGATAAAGGTACTTTTCAGGACATGAAGAAGATCCTGATTATTGTTCCCGACGGCGGCATGCTGTTTGAAGCCGCCGGTATCGCCGACATTCTGATGCAGGCCAACCGGCTGCATCCGGAAGGTCTTGCGCAGCCCCGCTACCGGATTATCATCGCCACCACGCAGCCTCACCAGGTGATCCACGGCCAGTCCGGCCTGAATCTGCTGGCGGACTATCGCCTGCCGGAGCTGGACCCGCGTGAACCGCTGGACACGATTATCATCACCGGACGCGGCATGAACGAGCAGGAGAGCACGGCGGTGGTGGACTGGCTGCACCTCGCTGCGCCGCACGCCCGGCGGGTAGCCTCTATCTGCGGCGGCGCGATGCTGCTGGCCCAGACCGGCCTGCTGGACGGTCGTCGCGCGACCACCCACTGGCGGCTGCTGGAGACGATGCAAGCCCAGTATCCGGCTATCCACGTCGAAGGCGGTCCGCTGTATATTCAGGATGGCCCCATCTGGACCTCCGGCGGCGTGAGTTCCGGGTTCGATCTGACCCTGGCGCTGGTGGAAGACGATTACGATTTACCCTCGCCCGCGACGTGGCGCAGGATATGGTGATGTACCTGCGCCGTCCCGGCGGCCAGCTGCAGTTCAGCCGTTACAGCCTGCAGCAGCCCGGCACATCGGGCCCGATAAGCGAACTGCAAACCTGGATCCTGCAGAACCTCACCGCCGACCTGTGCGTGGAAAATCTGGCCGAGAAAGCGGCGATGAGCCCGCGTAATTTCACCCGCGTGTTTACCCGCGACGCGGGAGTTTCTCCGGCCCGCTACGTGACCGAAGCGCGTCTGGCCGCGGCCCGCCAGCTGCTTGAGCAGACCCATGACTCCCTAGAGCGCGTTGCCGAGCAAAGCGGGTTTGGCACCAGCATTAACCTGCGCCGCATCTTTGAGAAACAGCTTCACCTCACGCCCGGCGAGTACCGCCAGCGCTTCCACTGCCGCAAGATGGCGTAATCTGATCCTTTTTTGTCGTTTACGCCAACCGGCCCGACGCCTACAGTGACTCCAGACAACAGAGATAAGGAGTGCACCATGGTTAAGGTCGGTATTAACGGTTTCGGCCGTATCGGACGTAATTTCCTGCGCGCGGCGCTGGGTAACCCGGATCTGCAGATTGTGGCCATTAACGATCTGACGGACAGTAAAACCCTCGCCCACCTGCTGAAACATGATTCCCTTCTGGGCAAGCTTCCCGCCCCGGTTGAAGCGGCAGACGGCGCGCTGCAGGTAGACGGGCAGCGGATCGCCGTATTTAGCGAACGCGATCCGGCGAATATCCCGTGGCGTGACGTCGGCGTTGACGTGGTGATTGAGGCCACCGGCTTCTTTACCGAGCGGGAAAAAGCGGCGGTGCATATCACTCACGGCGGCGCCAAGCGCGTCATCATTTCCGCCCCCGGGAAGAACGACGACCTGACGATTGTGATGGGGGTTAATCACGAGCAGTACGATCCCGCCCGTCACGCGGTGGTGAGTAACGGGAGCTGCACCACGAACGGCCTGGCGCCGGCCGCTCAGGTTCTGCATCAGCAGTTCGGGATTGAGCATGGCCTGATGAATACCACGCACGCCTACACCAACAGCCAGGCGCTGCACGATCAGCCGGAGAAAGATCTGCGCGGCGCGCGCGCGGCGGCGCTGTCGATTGTGCCTTACTCCAGCGGCGCGGCAAAAGCGCTGGGGAAAGTGATCCCCTCTCTGGACGGCAAACTGACCGGGTACTCCCTGCGCGTGCCGGTGCCGGTGGTGTCGATTGTGGATTTAACGGTAACGCTGAGCCGTAACGTAACCGCCGAAGAGGTGAATGACGCGTTCCGCAACGCGGCCGCCAGCGGGCCTCTGAAAGGCATTCTGGGCTATAGCGATGAACCGCTGGTCTCCAGCGATTACCAGGGCGACCCACGCTCCTCGATTATCGACGGGCTTTCCACGCTGGTGATTGGCGGGAACATGGTGAAGATCCTGGCGTGGTATGACAACGAGTGGGGCTTCTCAAACCGTCTGGTGGATCTGGCGGTGTGGATGGATAAGAAAGGGCTGTAAGTCTTACCGTGATGCCGGGTGGCGCATGCGCTTACCCGGCAAATAATTCACTCCGCCTTCACCTTTACTCCCATAAACACAATCACCATCGCCATCACCAGCAGGAAACCGCTGCCCGCGAATACACCGCTGGCGCCGTTGAGGTCAAATACCGCGCCGCCCCCGGCCGCACCGGCACTTATCGCCAGCTGAATTGAGGCCACCAGCAGCCCGCCTGCACTTTCGGCTTCATCCGGAACGGTAGTGGCAAGCCAGGTTGACCAGCCCACCGGAACCAGACCAAATGCAAAGCCCCACAGCGCGACCAGGAACCCGTCCAGCATCGCCAGATGACCAAACGCCACCATGGTGAGCGCGAGAACGCCCATCGCGAACGGCACCAGCGCCAGCGTCAGGCGCAGATTACGCGCCAGCAGATGCCCGGCAACCGAGGTGCCGACAAAGTTGGCCAGCCCAAAGCCCAGCAGGATCAGCGAAATGGTCTCCACGCTCGCCTGCCCCACCGTTTCCAGGAACGGGCGCAGGTAGGTAAAGAAGGCGAAATGGCCGCTGAAAATCAGGATGGTCGCCAGCATGCCGCCGATCATCCCCGGACGACGCAGCACGCGGAACAGCGTACTCAGGCTGCCGCTGCTCTCCGGCTTCATGGTCGGCAGGACCCAGAGCTGCCACAGCAGAGCCAGCATGCTCGGCAGAATGCAGAGAACAAAGACGTTGCGCCAGCCGATCAGGCTGCCCAGATAGCTGCCGAGCGGCGCCGCGACCACCGTGGCTATCGATACGCTGGAGAAGATCACCGCCAGCGCCTTCGGTACTTTATCCGCCGAACCAGGCGCATCGTGGTCGCCGTCGACATCGCCCAGAATCCGCCGATGGCTATCCCCAGCAGCAGGCGCCCCATCAGCAGGACGTGCAGGTTGGGCGCAAAGGCCACCAGCAGGCTGGAGATAATTTGCAGCACCGAGAAAAACATCAGCACCCAGCGGCGGTCGATGCTTTTGGTCGCCGGCGTAATCAGCAGTCCGGTTACCAGCGCCACCAGCGCGGTGGCGGTGACGGCCTGCCCGGCCATTCTTCACTCACGCCCAGGCTCGCGGCCATCGGCGTTAACAAACTGGCGGGCAGAAATTCTGCCGTAATCAAACCAAACACCCCCAGCCCCAGTGAATAGACGGCCCGCCAGGCGGGTTTTGGAGGCGCTACCGCCTCGCTCGCCGCGACACATGAATTCATCTGTTTTTTCTCCCGTTATAAAAATGTGACAACTGTCGCAAAAGCATAGAAGGTTCACCCTGGACGATCTATGACATATAATCTCCACTTATTGATTATTCGTCCGGAGTTGCGCCATGACCGTACAGTCACCGATCTGATCAGCGAACTTTTACGCGGCATGCGTCTGTCAGGTGTGAAATACCGGCGGATCCAGGCCAGCGCGCCGTTTGGCGTCGCCTTCCATCAGGCGCCCGGCAAAGCGCAGTTTCATTTTGTGAGCCACGGTAGCGCCCTGCTGCGAATGGAGAGCGGTGCGGCCTTTCAGCTGAGCAGCGGAGACGCCCTCTTTATTCCAGGCGGTAATTCCCATGCCCTGCTCTCCGACGAGCGGGCCACCATTACCCCGGTCAGCGACTTTCCCAGCGAGCCTATCTGCAGCTCGGTGTGTGCCATCACCTGCGAGCCCTGCCCGGAAAGCGAGAACACCATCATCTTTAGCGGGTGCATGGATTTTGAGCTGGGCGGGATGCAGCCGCTGATCAAGGCGATGCCGAAGTGATGATGGTCAGCCGGCTGATGTCCACCTGGCCGGAGATCCACCCGCTGCTGGCGGCGATGGAGCGGGAATCTGTGTCGCGTCAGGCGGGTACGCCGGGATCCTTGCGCGTCTGGCCGACGTGGTGGCGGCGTTAATCGTGCGCGGCTGGGTTGAAGGCGGGTGTGGTAAAGCCACCGGCTGGGTGCAGGTTCTGCGCGAACCCGCGCCTGAGCCGTGCCATTTACGCCATGCACCAGCAGCCCGGCCTGAACTGGAGCGTGGCGGATCTGGCAAAAGAAGCGGGCACGTCCCGTTCCGTGTTCGCCGAACGGTTTCTGGCCGCGACGGGAACTACCCCGGCAAAATATCTCAGCGAGCTGAGGATGCGCCTGGCCATCCAGTACATTCGCCACGAAAATCAGCCGATTGAAACCGTCGCGCTGCGGTGGGGTACGGCTCTCTGGCGGCATTTAGCCGGGCGTTTAAGCGCATCATTGGACATGCGCCGGGCACGCTGCGGGAAGCCAGCCAGACGCCGGAAGAGGTCTGACGGGCAGGCAATTATTAACGCGAAGCGGGCAATATTCGTCTAAGGTTTTCAGGTGATTGACAACAGCGGCCACGCTGTTTAGTGAAGACAGGAGACGAACTGATGATAAGACCTCGTACACTACGCCCCGCGTTCTTACCCCTTGCGTTAGGAGGCGCGCTGCTCGGCGTAACGACTTGCGGTTATGCCGACGATAGCCCCGCAGCCCAGACAGCCTCACCCGATATTTTGCTGGGCCCGCTGTTTAACGATGTGCAAAGCGCCAAACTGTTTCCCGATCAGAAAACCTTTGCTGATGCCGTTCCCAAAAGCGACCCGCTGATGATTCTGGCGGATTACCGGATGCAGCACGCGCAGTCCAGCTTTGACTTACGCCACTTTGTCGAGATGAACTTTACGCTCCCTGCGGAAGGGGAAAAATATGTTCCGCCTGCTGGACAAAGTTTACGTGAGCACATCGACGATCTCTGGCCCGTGCTGACGCGCACCACGGATAAAGCCAGCAACAAATGGGATTCCCTTCTGCCGTTACCCAAACCTTACGTTGTGCCCGGCGGCCGTTTCCGCGAAGTCTACTACTGGGACAGCTATTTCACCATGCTGGGCCTGGCCGAGAGCGAACACTGGGACAAAATCAGCGACATGGTGGATAACTTTGCGTATGAGATTGATACCTTCGGCCACATTCCCAACGGCAACCGCAGCTATTACCTGAGCCGTTCCCAGCCGCCGTTTTTCTCAATGATGGTGGAGCTGCTGGCAACCCACGACAGCGATGCGCTGAAGAAGTACCGCCCGCAGATGGAGAAAGAGTATGCCTACTGGATGGACGGCGTCGACGCCCTTCAGCCGGGGCAGGCTAACAAACGCGTGGTGAAGCTGGACGACGGCGCTATCCTCAACCGCTACTGGGACGACCGCGATACCCCGCGCCCGGAGTCCTGGCTTGACGACGTGAATACCGCCAAAAGTAACCCTAACCGGCCTGCGACCGAGATCTACCGTGATTTGCGTTCCGCTGCGGCCTCGGGCTGGGACTTTAGCTCGCGCTGGATGGACGATCCGCAAAAGCTCGGCACCATCCGAACCACCAGCATTGTCCCCGTGGACCTGAACGCCCTGATGTTCAAGATGGAAAAACTGCTGGCGCGGGCAAGCCAGGAGAGTGGCGACGCCGCCAGCGCAAGTAAATACGAGGCGCTGGCAACGGCGCGTCAGAAAGCCATTGAGAGCCACCTGTGGAATGATAAAGAGGGCTGGTACGCGGATTACGATCTCAAGAGCAAGAAGGTACGCAATCAGCTCACGGCGGCAGCCCTGTTCCCGCTTTACGTGAAGGCGGCCGCGCAGGATCGGGCCGATAAAGTCGCCGCGGCAACCTCGTCGCGCCTGTTGAAGCCGGGCGGTATTGCGACCACCACCGTCAATAGCGGCCAGCAGTGGGATGCGCCAAACGGCTGGGCCCCGCTGCAGTGGGTGGCCGCGGAAGGGCTGCAGAATTACGGACAGGAGAAGGTCTCTATGGACGTGACCTGGCGCTTCCTGAAGAACGTTCAGCATACTTACGACAGGGAAAAGAAACTGGTCGAGAAGTATGACGTGTCGACAACCGGTACGGGCGGCGGCGGCGGTGAGTATCCGCTGCAGGACGGCTTCGGCTGGAGCAACGGCGTGACGCTGAAAATGCTGGATCGGGTCTGTCCGAAAGCAAAACCGTGCGACAGCGTGCCGGAGAATCAGCCTGCGGCGAATGAGGAAGCTGCGCCGGTGAAAGCTGCGGCGCAGTAAGGGTATTGCCGGGTGGCGGCTGCGCCTTACCCGGCCTGCGCGTGCTGGCTCTAATCCTCACAAATTAATGCGAGTAGCCAACAATCCCCTCGCCCCTTTGGGGAGAGGGTTAGGGTGAGGGGAACATACGGCTGCGGTGGTCATTCCGTTCACTTTATGTTCCTTGCTACTCTTTAACGACATGACCTGTGAACGTGCCAGGGTGGCTCAATCGCCACCACCCTGGCTACCCGGGCTCCCGGCGGTAAATCGCCGCTTCGCGGTGCCTTCGTCTTATTCCTTCCGGCTTATCGGGGACGGGCGGAGGTAACGTCCCTGTAAAGCCCGCCCTCTCGGCGCATCCATGCGCCTCGCCCCGGCCTTCAGGAAACGCCTCAGCGATTTACAGCCGGACCATGGCGTCGCTGCGAATAAATCGTTTCACTTTAAAAAACAGAATCGCTTCTGGTTAAAAATTTACTGGAGATCCCTCAGCACCGGGAAAGGGAAACGATCGTCAGAAACTATAACTCGCCCCTAACTGATACGTCCTGTCACGCCCAATCCAGCAGTTGGTCGTGTCGTAGCAGGTCAGCGTCTCTTTATTGGTGATGTTCTGCGCGCTGGCCTTAAGCGTTAGCCCTGCCAGAGAGGGCAGGATTTCGCCCATCCGGTAGGAAGCCGCCAGATCGTACTGCGTGGTGCCGCCCAGTTTACCCGCATCGTTTGCCGGAGAGATTTCCATCGGCCCGGTGTAGCGTGCGCCCGCTCCCAGCATCAGTCCTTTCAGCGGCGTGTTGTCAAAGGTGTAATCCCCCCAGAGGTTGAAGGCATTTTCCGGTACCTGCGTTGGACGTTTGCCTTTGTATTTGTCATCTTCCCGGTTGATCGCGTGGGTGTACGCATAGTTGGCAATCAGCGTCAGGTTGTCCGTCGGACGGCTGATGGCGGAGAGCTCTGCCCCTTTGGATTCCACTTCCCCGGTCTGACGATAGTTCAGGAAGCCCGGATCGGAGGTGACGACATTTTTCTGCCGGATGTTAAACACCGAGGCGGTAAAGGTGGTGGCGTAGTCGGCCAGCAGATATTTCACCCCGCCTTCCACCTGCTTGCTGGTAGTCGGTTTGACGTCTTTCGCCACGAGCGTACCCTGCGGTGACACCGGCGCGAAACCTTCTGAATAGCTGATAAACGGCGAAATCCCGTTATCGAAGGCGTAAAGCGCGCCCAGGCGTTTGGTGACGCGATCCTGCGATACCCAGGCTTTATCACCGTTTTGCAGGTAGTTGGTGGTAACGGAGCGGTAATCGTCGTAGCGCAGGCTGCCCAGCAGGTTGAGGCCGCCAAACTCTACCTGATCCTGTAAGTAATAGCCGTTTTGCTGGTAGCTGAGACGGTTTTTCTGGGCGGTATAGAGCCCCAGCGCGCTTTCCTGGACCTGCGAATAGTCAGGATGCCGCATATCGATGCCCGGCGTCGCCGACGCGTAGCGATAATGGAAATGGGAGTTCAGCTTCTGATAGTCAAACCCGGCCAGCAGGTGGTGTTTCCAGTCGCCAAGGGCAACGGTTTTGGTCACCTGGTTGTCGATGTTGAAGCTCTTAAGGTCTTCATCGGTGGTGTAGGCAAAGCGGTTGAGCTGATACGCCTCGCTTCCCGTCCCTGTCGCGTAGACGCTGCGCTGGTGGGTATCGACATCGAAATAGCGCGCTTTCTGATTAAAGCCCCAGCCGCTGTCAAATTCATGTTCAAAGCTGTAGCCCAGCATCCACTGACGCTGCTTAAACCCGCTCCACTCATCTCCGGCGTAATCGCGCTTGCCCGCATATTTCGAGCGCAGGTAGGCGAGCGGCAGCGGATTAGACGGCGTCAGGCTCGGGGTGTTTTGCGCCAGCGCGTCCAGGGTGAGGCGGGTTTTGCTGTCGGGCTGCCAGGTGACGGACGGCGCAACCAGGTAGTTTTCATACCGGGTAGTGTGCGGCTGATCGTCGTTTTCCGTGGCTTTGCCCAGCAGACGGTAGTTCCAGTCGCTGTCGGCAATCTGCCCGGTTGAATCGAGATAGCCCTCTTTCAGATTACGGTTTCCGGTGTTAACGCCGATTTCGGTTCGGGCTTCCCGCTGCGGTTTTTTACTTTGAATATTCACCAGCCCGCCCGGCGAACCGCCGCCGTAAAGGACCGATGAGGGGCCTTTCAGGATATCAACGCTGTCGATCAGCAGCGGATCGATGCGCGCTTTGGTATTGCCGGTGACGTTATAGGGCAGCTGCAGCCCGTTATAAAACTCCTGGTCAACGGTAAAGCCACGAATTTTATATTCGCTCATGTAGGAGGTATTCCCCCGCACCTCGGTTGAGACGCCCGGGGCATAGCGCAGGATTTCATTCACCGAATTCGCGTGACGCTTTTCAATTTCCGGCGCAGAGAGGGTCGTGATGACCTGCGGCGTTTTACTTTCGGCAACGGCCGATTTCGTGGCGCTGTTCGTCCAGGCAGGCAGCGCGCCGCCCTGCTCTGAGCCCGTGACGACGATGGTGGATTCTTCGGCGAACGCCGGGACCTGCAATGCCAGCGTGACGGCCCCTGCCAGAGCGCAAAGCGTAAAACGTGAGGTATTCATAATGTCGTCTTGTTGTTAGATGCAATACGGAACGACAATTATTATCATTTAGATTAACAAATCAATACTCAGGCAAAAAAAACGGCCCTCCGCAGAGAGCCGTTTACGTCAATTTATGCTCGTCGCAGTAACCTGAATATGCCCAGCACCACAATGGCACCCACGACAGCGACCAGAAAACTGTGCAGGTCGAAACCACTTATGTTGCCTCCAAAGCCAAACATCGTCGCCAGCCAGCCGCCCACAACCGCACCAACGACCCCGAGTACACAGGTCAAAATAAAGCCGCCGCCATCATTTCCCGGCATGATCAGTTTAGCGATAGCGCCAGCAATAAGACCAAAGATAATCCAGGCGATGATACCCATAGCGATGCCCTCTTGCAGGTTTAACGCGTGCGCAGAAAACCTTCTGCACAGCTAACTTAAGTATAGGTCATCGCCGGAAAACCATTTTCATCTCACCGACTTATCTTTGGTTAAACAGGCAAAAAAAACTCACCGGTTTGTATTAAGTTTCATTGCAGATTGCCGATAACGCTAAGACAGTCTGTCATCAATCAAGGAGCCATCCGGCGTGAGTCATTACAGTGAGCAGTTCCTCAAGCAAAATCCGCTGGCTGTATTAGGGGTATTACGCGACCTGCAAAAAGGTGAAGTGCCGCTGCGCATCAGCTGGTCGAATAATCAGTTCATCAGCAAGATCCTTGACGCCTCGCAGGATCGGCTGGTGATTGATTTAGGCAGTCAGGAGTATGAAAACCGCGCGGCGCTGAAAGCGGAGAATATCGCGGTGATGGCCGAAACGCAGGGCGCCAAAGTGGAGTTTGTCCTGTCGCGGCTGGAACTGAGCGAATATCAGGGACTGCCGGCTTTTGTTACCCCGCTTCCGACCAATCTCTGGTTTGTTCAGCGTCGTGAATATTTCCGCATCAGCGCCCCGCTTCACCCCGCCTATTTTTGTAAGGCCAAAATGCCGGACAAAAAAGAGATCCGCTTCCGCCTCTTCGATCTGTCGCTGGGCGGCATGGGCGCGCTGATGGACACGCCGAAACCGGACGGGCTGGTAGAGGGCATGCGGTTTACGCAAATCGAACTGGATATGGGGGGCTGGGGTCGCTTTTATTTCGATGCACAGCTGATTGCCATCAGCGACCGCACCGTCGTGGACAGCAAAAATGAAACCATTACCACGCCGCGTCTGAGCTTCCGTTTCCTGAACGTCGGGCCCGGCGCGGAGCGTGAGCTTCAGCGTATTATCTATTCCCTGGAGCGAGAGGCGCGGGAACGCGCAAATAAGGTCCTGTGAAGAAATCGGGCAGCGTGACCGCCGCCCGTCTGCGGCATTACATGGCATCCATCGCTTTCTGTACTTTCCAGATATAACGAGGCGCCTGTGGTGCCGGGTGATTTTTCGCCACATGTTCAAAGAATTCGTCTTTGTCCATGCCGTTAATCTCTTCTATCGCCTCTTTGCGGTCAGAGGAGAAGGTTCTGAGCAACGCGCCGGCACCGTTAACGTAAGACACCACCAGCGCGTACTGCATCACCTCTGGATCCTTAATCCCCTTCAGCACGCCATGCTCCATGATGCTCAGGTAGGCCGTGCCCATTGAAATGTTACGTTCCGGGTTTTTCAGCTCGCTGGTCGACGGCTGGCCGTTCCACCCCATGTAGCGGTAAACCTCTCTCCCCGCCGTTGACGCTTTAAGCTGCATCAGCCCCACCGCGTTAGATTTGCTGACAAGCGTGGGATTACCGCCGGACTCCACCGCAATGATCGCCGTGATGAGACGCGGGCTGACGCCCCAGGCCTTCCCGGCTTGCTCACTGATCGGCATCCACTGCATGGCCCGTTTCACCGGCACTTCCGGGTTCCAGGGCGGGTTTTGATAATCATGTTTTGAACTACAGCCAGCAAGCAACACAATCAAAAAAGCAAACCATCTCAATTTCACGTCATCTATCCTTATAGCCGGTCATCGCGGTGCGCCGCCTCTTGAAGCAGGCAGCGTATAAGCGGCATGATATAGACAATTAGTTTCTCATTCAGCAAGGAATTGCCATGTCTCAGTTTCATCTCATCGCGCCGTCGGGCTACTGCATTAACCAGGACGCGGCGCAGCGGGGCGTTCAGCGTTTGCTGGAATCTGGCCATCAGGTAGAAAATCAGACGATTATCCCCCGCCGCCAGCAGCGTTTTGCCGGTACCGAAGCGCAGAGGCTGAATGATATCAATAGCCTGGTGAACCTGACGGGCGCAAACCGAATTGTGCTTGCGGTGCGCGGCGGATATGGTGCGAGCCGGCTGCTGGAGAGCATTGACTGGCAGGGGCTGGCGCTGCGCCAGCAGCAGGATCCGCTGCTGATCTGCGGCCACAGCGATTTCACCGTCATCCAGCTTGGGCTGCTGGCCCTGCATAACGTCATCACCTTCAGCGGTCCGATGCTGGCCGGCAACTTCGGCGCACCGGAGCTGGATGCGTTTACCGTGGAACATTTCTGGCGCGCGCTGCGTAACCCCACCTACAGCGTGGAGTGGCAAGGCAATGGACCGCACTGGGAATGTGAAGGTCAGCTCTGGGGCGGCAACCTGGCGATGCTGGTCTCGCTCATCGGCACGCCGTGGATGCCGCAAATCGAGGACGGCATTCTGGTGCTGGAAGATATCAACGAACATCCGTTCCGCGTCGAACGCATGCTCTTGCAGCTTTATCATGCCGGTATTCTTGAACGCCAGTCCGCGGTTGTGCTGGGCAGCTTCAGCGGCTTTGCTCCGAATGACTATGACGCGGGTTACTCCCTGGAGACCATGGTCGACTTCGTTCGCTCGCGGCTGGATATTCCGGTCATCACCGGTCTCGATTTCGGCCACGAGCAGCAAACCGTGACCCTGGCGCTGGGGGCACACGCCACCCTGCTCCACAATGATTCCGGCAGCCGGCTGACCATCAGCGGTCATCCTGTCATAAAGGCATAAAAAAGCCGTTATACCCCCTTAATAAAACGCTGTTGCCGTTGTTAATATGTTAGGGTTTTAGTAACAGCGTTAACATTGAGGTGGGAGTAAGAGAACATTGGATGCCGCAGCGATAATCAGCCTTTTCATTTTGGGTTCCGTCCTTGTAACCAGCAGTATTTTATTAAGTTCATTTTCATCGCGTCTCGGCATACCTATTCTTGTCATTTTCCTCGCCATCGGCATGCTGGCCGGCATTGATGGCATTGGCGGTATCCCATTCGATAACTACCCCTTCGCCTACATGGTGAGTAACCTCGCGCTGGCGGTGATCCTGCTGGACGGCGGGATGCGCACCCAGGCAAGCTCCTTCCGCGTGGCCTTAGGGCCTGCGCTGTCGCTCGCCACGGTCGGCGTGTTGATTACCTCTGGCCTCACCGGAATGATGGCCGCGTGGCTTTTCCATCTCAATATCATGGAAGGTTTGCTGATTGGCGCCATCGTGGGCTCAACCGATGCGGCAGCGGTGTTTTCCCTGCTCGGCGGAAAAGGGCTTAACGAACGCGTCGGCTCCACGCTTGAGATTGAATCCGGCAGTAACGATCCGATGGCGGTATTTCTCACCATTACGCTTATCGAGATGATTCAGCAGCATGAAAGCGGGCTGAGCTGGATGTTTGCGTTACATATCCTGCAGCAGTTCGGCCTGGGGATTGTCATCGGCCTGGCGGGGGGATACCTCTTACAGCAGACGATCAACCGCATCTCGCTGCCCGCGGGGCTTTACCCCCTGCTGGCGCTGAGCGGCGGCATTCTTATTTTTGCCGTCACCACCGCAGTGGACGGCAGCGGTATTCTCGCGGTCTATCTCTGCGGGTTCCTGATGGGCAACCGCCCTATTCGCAACCGCCATGCCATTTTGCAGAACTTCGACGGTCTGGCGTGGCTGGCGCAAATCGGCATGTTCCTGGTTCTGGGCCTGCTGGTTACGCCATCGGACCTGCTGCCGATCGCCGTTCCGGCGCTGCTGCTGTCCGCGTGGATGATCTTCTTCGCCCGTCCGCTGTCGGTGTTTGCCGCCTACTGCCGTTTCGCGGCTTCAACCTGCGCGAGCGGGTCTTTATCAGCTGGGTGGGCCTGCGCGGCGCGGTGCCGATTATCCTTGCGGTGTTCCCGATGATGGCCGGTCTGGATAACGCGCGGCTGTTCTTTAACGTGGCGTTCTTCGTGGTGCTCATTTCCCTGCTGTTCCAGGGAACCTCGCTCGGGTGGGCGGCGAAAAAAGCCAAAGTGGTGGTCCCGCCCGTGGGCTGGCCGGTCTCCCGCGTGGGGCTCGATATTCATCCGGAGAACCCGTGGGAACAGTTTGTCTATCAGCTGAGCGCCGACAAATGGTGCGTGGGAGCCTCGCTGCGCGATTTGCACATGCCGACCGAAACGCGCATTGCCGCCCTGTTCCGCGATAATGTCCTGCTGCACCCTACCGGCAGCACCCGCCTGCGCGAGGGGGATATTCTCTGCGTTATAGGTCGTGAGCGCGACCTGCCCGCGCTGGGCAAGCTGTTCAGCCAGTCGCCTCCGGTGGCCCTGGACCAGCGCTTCTTCGGCGATTTTATTCTGGAAGCCAGCGCTAAATTTGCGGATGTGGCGCTGATTTACGGTCTGGATGAAGGTGCTGAAGACGGTGATAACCCGCAAACGCTGGGCGAAATCATCCAGCAGCGGCTTGGCGCTGCCCCGGTCGTGGGGGATCAGGTAGAGTTTGCCGGGATGATCTGGACCGTTGCCGAAAAAGAAGATAACGCGGTGCGGAAAGTCGGTTTAAGGCCGATGGAAGAGGAAGCGGAGTAGTTTTTTTGCCGGGTGGCGCTAACGCTTACCCGGCCTGCGTTCGAGGGTTTTGTAGGCCGGGTAAGGCGAAACCGCCACCCGGCGAAAATAAGTTACACCGTCACAACCGGTACTCTTGGTGCCAGCGCGCACATCAATTCATACCCCACCGTGCCCGCCGCGGCAGCCACGTCATCAATTTTGATTTCGTTACCCCACAGCTCGACGGGTGAGCCAATGCCCGCCTGCGGGCATGGCGTCAGGTCAACGGCCAGCATATCCATAGATACGGTGCCCACTGTTCCCGTGCGGACCCCATCGACCCAGACCGGCGTGCCGGTCGGCGCGATGCGCGGGTAGCCGTCGGCATAACCGCCCGCCACGATGCCAATCCGCTGCTCGCCCTTTGCCCGGTAGCGGCTGCCGTAGCCCACCGTGTCCCCGGCCTTCAGCGTCTGCACGCCAATGATTTCACTGCGCAGGGTCATGACCGGCTTCAGGCCGCTGTTGGCGATATCCTGCCACTCGCCAGAGGGAGACGCACCGTACAGAACGATCCCCGGACGCACCCAGTTATAGTGCGCCTCGGGATGCCACAGCGTGGCCGCCGAGTTCGACAGCGAGCGCGGGCAATCCAGCCCTTCAGCCGCCTGCTCAATGCGGACCATGGCATCGGCAATACCGTCAGGTTTTTCCGCGTCGGCAAAATGCGCCATCAGCGTCATTTCGCCCACGTTTTTCATGGCGCGCAGCTGCTGCCAGACCGTATGCACCCGCTCAGGCTGGAAGCCCAGGCGGTTCATGCCGCTGTTCACCTTGAGATAGATATCCAGCGGAGCATGGAGCTTCGCATCCTGGATCGCCTTAATCTGCCAGTTGCTGTGCACGCTGGTGGTCAGCCGGTACTTATCCAGCAGCGGCAGATCGTCCGCATGGAAGAAGCCTTCCAGCAGTAGAATCGGCCCTTTCCAGCCGCGCTCGCGCAGCAGAATGGCCTCTTCCAGATTCAGGAGCGCAAAACCGTCGGTCGCGCTCAGCGCGCTCCAGATACGGTCGATACCGTGGCCGTAGGCATTCGCTTTCACCACCGACCAGACGCGCGACCCCGGAGCCGCCCGACGAACAATTTGCAGATTATCCTTCAGGGCCTGCAGGTTCAGCTGGGCCAGAACAGGACGGGACATGACAACTCCTTAGCTATGCGCGCCGTGCAGGTGCTGTGGACGCGAAGGCGTAAACCCCGATTGATAGCGCGCGGCGCTTAAATCGTCAAACGGAATTGCCGGCGTGCGCCCGGAAATCAGGTCGCTCAGCAGCTGGCCCGATCCGCAGGCCATCGTCCAGCCGAGCGTGCCGTGTCCGGTATTGGTCCACAGGTTTTTGAACGGCGTGCGGCCTACGATCGGCGTGCCGTCCGGGGTCATCGGACGCAGGCCGGTCCAGAACGTCGCCTGCTCAACAAAACCGCCGCGCGGGAAGAGATCGCCCACGACCATCTCCAGCGTTTCACGACGCGGCTGCAGCAGTTCGGTGTTGAAGCCGACAATCTCCGCCATGCCGCCCACGCGAATGCGGTTGTCGAAGCGGGTAATGGCGATTTTGTAGGTTTCGTCCAGAATGGTCGACACCGGGGCGCCGCTCTCTTCTTTCACCGGGATGGTCAGCGAGTAGCCCTTCAGCGGATAAACCGGAATGTCGAGAATGCCTTTCAGCATGGCGGTGGAGTACGAACCAAACGCCATCACGTAGGCATCGGCTTTGATCACCTCGTCGCCGCACTTCACGCCGTAAATTTTTTCCCCTTCCGACAGCAGCTTGTCGACGGAGGTGTTGAAGCGGAACTTCACCCCCGCCTGCTCGCACATTTGCGCCAGACGTTGCGTAAAGAGCTGGCAGTCGCCGGTTTCGTCATTCGGCAGGCGCAGGCCGCCCGTAAGCTTATGCGCCACTTCCGCCAGCGCCGGTTCAACCTGACCAAGCTGGCTGGCTTCCAGCAGCTGGTACGGTACGCCGGCATCTTCCAGCACGGCGATATCGCGGGTGGCATTCTCGTACTGTTGCTCGGTGCGGAACAGCTGCAGCGTCCCGCCCTGGCGGCCTTCGTACTCAATCCCCGTCGACGCGCGCAGCGCTTTCAGACAGTCGCGGCTGTATTCCGCCAGGCGCACCATACGCCCTTTGTTCTCCATGTAGTGGCGGGTGTCGCAGTTGCGCAGCATCTGCCACATCCACTTCAGCTGGAACTGCGTGCCGTCAAGGCTAATGGCCAGCGGCGCATGGCGCTGGAACATCCATTTAATCGCTTTCAGCGGAACGCCCGGCGCAGCCCACGGCGCCGCATACCCCGGAGAGATTTGCCCGGCGTTCGCCGCGCTGGTTTCAAGCGCGGGACCGGATTCACGATCGATAACGGTTACGTCATGTCCCGCCTGACTTAAATACCAGGCGCTGGTTACCCCAACGACACCACTTCCCAGTATGACAACACGCATAGCCACTCCATTATGTGCAAAAGAACAATCTTCTAATTACAGATTGATAACCTAGTTGAAAATATTATTCAACATACGACTTTTTTATGGTGACTTACCTCACACATCCCCCAGCATCAGGGGATAGTGCTAATTTGGGATCTCCTGCTGCGCGTTATTTTTAACCAGCATAATATGCTGAGGCATACCGTTTTTTTGCCGTATCAAAAACGCGAAATCGCAAAGAAAAATTTCTGCCCCAGCACGCTTTTTAACACGTTGATCTATGCTTGAAAGGAGGCTCTCCAGACAGAGAGAGCACCCACAACGAGGGCGCGCTAATGGCTACTATTGATTCCCTGAACAAGGACAACACACGTCTGAGCGATGGACCCGACTGGACCTTCGAGCTGCTGGATGTTTACCTCGCCGAAATCGACCGGGTCGCAAAGCTGTATCGTCTGGATACCTATCCCCATCAGATTGAAGTCATTACGTCCGAACAGATGATGGACGCCTACTCCAGCGTCGGGATGCTAACTATCCGCACTGGTCGTTTGGCAAAAAATTTATTGAAACGGAGCGGCTATATAAGCACGGCCAGCAGGGGCCTGGCGTATGAGATTGTGATTAACTCCAATCCGTGTATTGCCTATTTAATGGAAGAGAACACCATTACCATGCAGGCGCTGGTGATGGCGCACGCCTGCTACGGGCACAACTCCTTTTTCAAGAATAACTACCTGTTCCGCAGCTGGACGGACGCCAGCTCCATCGTCGATTACCTGATCTTCGCCCGTAAATACATTACCGACTGCGAAGAGCGCTACGGCGTGGACGAAGTGGAAAAACTGCTCGACTCCTGCCACGCGCTGATGAACTACGGCGTGGACCGCTACAAACGTCCGCAGAAAATCTCCCTGCAGGAGGAGAAAGCCCGGCAGAAGAGCCGCGAAGAGTACCTGCAAAGCCAGGTGAACATGCTGTGGCGAACCCTGCCGAAGCGTGAGGAGGAAAAAACGATCGCCGAAGCGCGTCGCTATCCGTCCGAGCCGCAGGAAAACCTGCTCTATTTTATGGAGAAGAACGCCCCGCTGCTGGAGCCGTGGCAGCGTGAGATCCTGCGCATCGTGCGCAAGGTGAGCCAGTATTTTTATCCGCAAAAGCAGACGCAGGTGATGAACGAAGGCTGGGCGACCTTCTGGCACTACACCATTCTTAACCATCTGTACGACGAGGGAAAAGTGACCGAGCGGTTCATGATGGAATTCCTCCACAGCCATACCAACGTGGTGTTCCAGCCGCCCTACAACAGCCGTGGTACAGTGGGATTAACCCGTATGCGCTTGGCTTCGCCATGTTCCAGGACATCAAGCGCATCTGCCAGTCGCCGACGAAGAAGACAAGTACTGGTTCCCGGATATCGCCGGTTCTGACTGGCTGGAAACGCTGCACTTTGCGATGCGCGACTTTAAGGATGAGAGCTTCATCAGCCAGTTTATGTCGCCGAAGATCATGCGTGATTTCCGCTTCTTCACCGTGCTGGACGACGACCGCAACAACTATCTGGAGATCTCCGCAATCCACAACGAAGAGGGATACCGTGAGATCCGCTCTCGCCTCTCTTCCCAGTACAACCTGAGCAACTTGAGCCGAATATTCAGGTATGGAACGTCGATTTGCGCGGCGACCGCTCTCTGACGCTGCGCTATATCCCCCACAATCGCGCGCCGCTGGATAAAGGGCGCAAGAGGTGCTGAAGCACGTTCATCGCCTGTGGGGCTTTGACGTGCAGCTGGAGCAGCAGAATGAAGACGGGAGCGTCGAGCTGCTGGAACGTTGCCCGGCGCGGTTGAATACGCTGTAGTGTTTTTTTGCCGGGTGGCGGCTATGCCTTACCCGGCCTACGGGTTTTGTAGGCCCGGTAAGCGAAGCGCCACCGGGCGAAAAAAAACCTCTCGTATGAGAGGTTTTTTCTTTTAGCGGGTCTGAATCGCTAAATCACCCGGCAGCGTTTTCTGCATACGGTGCCAGATTTCACCGGAATCGTGACCGTAGCGGCGCACCGTCTCATAAACCTGATCGTGCAGACCTTCGGTACAGAGCTTGCTCAGCTTGTGGTAGAAGCCCAGCGCCAGGCTACGCGCTTCCGGATTGGCAAAGTAGTGGCGGCCAATGCGGGTGTAAAGCCCTTTCATACCGTTGAGGATCAGGCCATACACCGGGTTGCCGGAGGCAAACGCCAGGCCGCGGAACACGTTGTAATCGAGGGTGCAAAAGCATCGGCGTGATCTTCCACCTCGTTCGCGCTGGCCAGCACCGCAAGGGCGTCTTCCGGATGCTGACGGAAAGCGGTACGAATAAAGATCGTCGCGATGTTGGTGCGAACGGAGAGCAGATTATCAATGAGCTGCGGCACGCTTTCATGGTCAAGACGCGCCAGCGTTTCAAGAATGTTCAGCCCGGACGTTTCCCAGAAGTTGTTCACTTCGTAGGCTTACCGTGCTGGATCGTCAACCAGCCATCGCGCGCCAGCCGCTGAAGCACTTCACGCAGCGTGGTGCGAGTGACGCCAATCAGTTCAGAGAGTTCGCGTTCAGCCGGAAGAATGGACCCCGCAGGGAAACGATTATTCCAGATGCTTTCAATGATGTACTCTTCCGCGAAACCCGCCGGGCTCTGCGCCTTAATGACCATAGTGAGATTTCCATTACACAGCTTTAGCAAATTGGACTCATCATACCAGAGGCACGCAGTGGCAGGTAGCGCGGCAAAGAGAGAAAAGAGGGATCGCCGTTTCATTTTTGTGAAATTTACAATGCAGCCTTATCCGCCTCCAGGCCGCGATTTTTGCGTATACTGATGTTTTGTCTTACTTGACGGGAAGGACGTCTGTTGTGGAAATTTCTTTGGGCGCGCGCTATGGCGCAATTTTTTAGGTCAGTCTCCTGACTGGTATAAGCTGATACTGCTGGTTTTCCTGGTCGTTAATCCCATCATTTTTAGCGTGAATCCCTTTATCGCCGGCTGGCTGCTGGTGGCGGAGTTTATCTTCACCCTGGCCATGGCGCTGAAATGTTATCCCCTTCTGCCGGGCGGATTGCTGGCGTTTGAAGCCGTCGTCATCGGTATGACCAGCGCCGGGCATGTCAAAGCAGAGCTGGCGTCTAATCTCGAAGTGCTTCTGCTGCTGATCTTTATGGTGGCGGGTATCTACTTTATGAAACAGCTGCTGCTGTTCATCTTCACGCGCCTGCTGCTCAGCATTCCGTCGAAAATGTTCCTCTCGCTGGCGTTTTGCCTTGCCGCCGCCTTCCTGTCGGCCTTCCTTGATGCGCTGACGGTCGTCGCGGTGGTGATCAGCGTCGCGGTTGGGTTTTACGGAATTTATCACCGCGTGGCCTCCTCTCGCCCAAATGAGGACCTGCAGGATGACAGCCACGTCGAGGCGCATAACCGTGACGTGCTGGAACAGTTCCGCGCGTTTCTGCGCAGCCTGATGATGCATGCCGGCGTCGGTACCGCCCTGGGCGGCGTGATGACCATGGTGGGCGAGCCGCAAAACCTGATCATTGCCAAAGCGGCGGGCTGGCACTTCGGTGATTTCTTCCTGAGAATGGCCCCGGTGAGCGTACCGGTGCTGATCTGCGGGCTGGCGACCTGTCTGCTGGTGGAGAAGTTTCGCCTCTTCGGCTACGGGGCGCAGCTCCCGGAGCCGGTCGTCAGGAGCTGCATAAATTCGATGTGCAGAACCGAAGCCAGCGGACGCGCCAGGAGACGCTACGACTGATTGCTCAGGGGATCATCGGCGTCTGGCTTATCGCGGCGCTGGCGTTCCATCTTGCCGAAGTGGGGCTGATTGGCCTGTCAGTCATTATTCTCGCCACCACCTTACCGGCGTGACGGACGAACATGCCATCGGCAAGGCGTTTACCGAAGCCCTGCCGTTTACCGCACTGCTGGCGGTGTTCTTTGCCGTCGTGGCGGTGATTATCGACCAGCACCTGTTCGCGCCGATTATTGCCTTTGTATTACAGGCATCACCGGATGCTCAGCTCTCGCTGTTTTACCTGTTTAACGGCCTGCTCTCGTCGATCTCAGATAACGTCTTCGTCGGGACGGTCTACATCAACGAGGCCAAAGCGGCCATGGAGCAAGGCGTTATCAGCGCCGGACAGTTTGAGCTGCTGGCCGTGGCGATCAACACCGGTACCAACCTGCCGTCGGTAGCGACGCCAAATGGCCAGGCCGCCTTCCTGTTCCTGCTGACCTCCGCCCTCGCGCCGCTCATACGTCTTTCTTATGGCAGGATGGTATGGATGGCGCTGCCCTATACGCTGGTGCTCACGATCGTCGGATTGCTTTGCGTCAAAATTACCCTCATTCCCTGTACGCAATGGCTGGTACAAGCGGGTATACTTGCGGCGCAGTAAACTATGCATCTCGGGCAGTTCGCTGCCCGTTTGCCTTTTCGCACGATAAACATCCAATTACGTTTTATTTCGCCAGGTACAGGTGGCGCGAAAAACGAATTCGTTTACACTGCGCTTTCTAAGCATGTTCCAGGGAAATGATTATGTTGAGATTTTTAAACCAGTGCTCCCGCGGTCGCGGAGCGTGGTTGTTAATGGCCCTGACCGCCTTTGCGCTGGAAATGGTCGCGCTGTGGTTCCAGCATGTAATGGGACTGAACCTTGCGTACTGTGTATTTACGAACGCAGCGCGCTGTTCGGCATTATGGGTGCGGGCCTGGTGGGTGCGATTGCCCCAAAATCGCCGCTTCGCTATGCCGGTATTGCCATCTGGATCTACAGCGCCTGGAAAGGAATTGAACTCTCCTGGCAGCACACCATGATGCAATTGCATCCGTCACCGTTTATGACCTGTGATTTTGCCGCCCGCTTCCCGAGCTGGCTGCCGCTGGACAAATGGCTGCCGCAGGTGTTTGTCGCATCCGGTGACTGCTCCGTTCGCCAGTGGGAATTCCTGACGCTGGAGATGCCGCAGTGGCTGGTGGGCATTTTTGCCGCCTACTTCGTCGTGGCGCTGCTGGTGCTGATTGCCCAGCCTTTCAAACCGAAGAAACGCGATTTGTTCGGAAGGTAAACGCAAAACGGCAACCAAGGTTGCCGTTTTGCGTTTGCGCCCTCTCCCGTGGACGAGGGTTGGGGTGAGGGCATCAGCCGCACAAGCACAAAAAACCCGCCTCGGCGGGTTTTTTAATCTCAACGCGTCGGGTGGTTCATGATGTGATCTTCCCAGTCCTGCACCTCGGACTCTTTCACCGCAATGTGGCGCACAGAGATACGTTCACCGTGCATCGCCGCTTTTGAACCGGTTAACAGCGGATGCCAGTCAGGCAGACCTTTCCCTTCCGCCAGCAGGCGATACGCGCAGGTATGCGGCAGCCATTCAAACGTCGGCAGATTATCCCGGGTTAACTTGATGCAGTCAGGCTCAAATTCAAACCGGCGCTCATAGTTGCGGCACTGGCAGGTTTTAATGTTTAACTGCTTGCAGGCAACGTTGGTGAAGTAGATTTCGTCCGTATCTTCATCCATCAGCTTGTGCAGGCAGCACTGCCCGCAGCCGTCGCACAATGATTCCCATTCCGCGTCAGTCATGTCGTCGAGAGTTTTGCTTTGCCAGAAAGGGATGTCGTTCATCAGGATGTCCACACGTCAAAAGAAAGCGCACCTTATAACGAGTCTGGCACGTTGTTGCAAGTTTTGCCGCCCTCTTCAGGCGGCAAGATGGGGTTACAGCACGCGGGTTTTCAGCGACAGGCCGTTGAAACCGACCTCAAGCTCGTCACCGCTGAGTAGCGGGCCAACGCCTTCTGGGGTTCCGGTCAGGATCACATCGCCCGGCTTCAGGGTAAAGAAGCGGCTCATGTAGGCGATCAGCGGCACAATCTTATGGATCATGTCTGCCGTGGTGCCCTGCTGGCGGATCTCACCGTTAACCTTGAGGCTGAGCGGCGTGTCCTGCGGATCGCCGGTAAATTCGCTCACCGGCACAAACGCCGAAATCGGGCAGGAATTATCAAACCTTTGGCTTTTTCCCACGGCTGCCCTGCTTTCTTCATTTTGCCTTGAACGTCACGCAGGGTCAGATCCAGCGCCACGCCGTATCCGGCAATCGCTTTTTTAACATGTTCTTCTGAGGCCTGGCGCAGCGTCGCGCCGATCAGCACGGCAAGTTCAACTTCGTGATGCACCGAGCCCAGCCCCTGCGGCAGCGCCAGCGGCTGTCGATATCGCACAGCGCGTTTCAGGCTTAATAAACAGGACCGGTTCTTCTGGCGTCGCGCTGCCCATCTCCTGAATATGTTTTGCGTAGTTGCTGCCCACGCAAACCACTTTGCTGACGGGATAATCCAGTAATGCACCTTGCCAGTTATGATGTTGATACATGGTCGACCCCTAAACGGTTGATGTGTTGTGCCCAAAACAGTTGAGACTATTTTTTACCGTTCGCCTCAAGATGCTGTTTTAATAAATTCTCGGGTGGCGGTGGAAGCTGTAAATAATAGCCTTGCTCGGCTAAGGCCGTTTTCACTTTATCCAGATCGGCATTAATCAGTTTCTTACGACCATCGAGCGGCAGCAGCATCGCCAGCTGTGGTCGGCCAAAGTTCTTCATTAATTCTTCAGGCACGCGTGAAAAATCGTCTTTCTTTTCGACATAGAGATAGGTCTGGTCACGGCTTGTACTTCTGTAGATCACACAAACATGTTTTTACTCTGAATTAATGGGTGGTTGCTTGCCTCAATATACTCCTGACTATAACATGCCTGATACTCTTCGGAATATCGCAGCGAGTGGTTGCGGTTAATAGCAAATTGAGTAAGGCCAGGATGTCAAACACGCCCATCGAGCTTAAAGGCAGTAGCTTCACCTTATCAGTGGTACATTTGCATGATGCAAAACCCGAGGTTATTCGTCAGGCGTTAGAAGACAAAATCGCCCAGGCTCCCGCCTTTCTGAAGCACGCCCCTGTTGTTATCAACGTCAGCGGTCTTGAGGCTCCGGTTAACTGGAAGCTTCTCCAGCAGGCCGTCTCCTCGACCGGACTGCGTATCGTGGGCATCAGCGGCTGCAAAGATACTGAGCTGAAAGCGGAAATTGAGCGTGCGGGGCTGCCCCTTCTGAATGAGGGCAAAGAAAAAGCCTCGCGAGCGGCACCCGTTGCCGTGCAAACGCCCCCTCCTGCGGTGCAAAACGTTACTACCGTCACAAAAACGCGAATGATTGATGTGCCGGTTCGTTCCGGTCAGCGCATTTATGCACCAAACTGTGATCTGATTGTTACAAGCCACGTCAGTGCTGGCGCTGAGCTGATTGCAGATGGCAATATTCACGTATACGGTATGATGCGTGGACGTGCGCTCGCAGGTGCAAGTGGCGATCGAGATGCGCAAATATTTTGTACTCACCTGACGGCGGAACTGGTGTCCATCGCAGGTGAATATTGGCTGAGCGACAAGATCCCAGCCGAATTTTATGGCAAAGCGGCTCGCCTGCTTCTGGCAGACGACGCGTTGACCGTTCAACCGTTGAATTGATCCCTTTTTAACAAGGAATTTCTATGGCACGCATTATTGTTGTTACTTCGGGTAAAGGAGGCGTTGGCAAGACCACCTCCAGCGCGGCCATCGCTACTGGTTTGGCCCAGAAGGGAAAGAAAACCATCGTTATCGACTTCGATATCGGTCTGCGTAACCTCGACCTCATCATGGGATGTGAGCGTCGCGTCGTGTATGACTTCGTAAACGTCATTCAGGGCGATGCCACGCTTAACCAGGCGATGATCAAAGACAAGCGCACCGAGAACCTCTACATTCTCCCGGCTTCTCAGACGCGTGACAAAGACGCCCTGACCCGTGAGGGCGTGGAAAAGGTGCTCGACGATCTGAAAAAAATGGATTTCGACTTCATTGTCTGCGACTCCCCTGCGGGCATCGAAACCGGTGCCCTGATGGCGCTCTACTTCGCTGATGAAGCGATCATCACCACCAACCCTGAAGTTTCATCCGTGCGTGACTCAGACCGCATTCTGGGCATCCTCGCCTCTAAATCCCGTCGTGCGGAAAATGGCGAAGACCCGATTAAAGAACACCTGCTGCTCACCCGCTACAATCCGGGCCGTGTGAACAAAGGTGACATGCTGAGCATGGAAGACGTGCTGGAGATCCTGCGCATTAAGCTGGTGGGCGTTATCCCGGAAGATCAGTCCGTGTTACGCGCCTCTAACCAGGGCGAGCCAGTGATCCTTGATACATTGGCAGATGCAGGTAAAGCTTACGCCGATACCGTTGACCGTCTGCTGGGAGAAGAACGTCCTTTCCGCTTCATTGAAGAAGAGAAGAAAGGTTTCCTCAAACGCCTGTTCGGAGGATAAGTTATGGCATTACTGGACTTTTTTCTCTCGCGGAAAAAGAACACCGCCAACATCGCAAAAGAACGTCTGCAAATTATCGTTGCGGAGCGTCGTCGTAGCGACGCCGAGCCTCACTACCTGCCGCAGCTGCGTAAGGACATCCTGGAAGTGATCTGTAAGTATGTGCAGATTGACCCGGAGATGGTCACGGTGCAGCTGGAACAAAAAGACGGGGATATTTCGATTCTGGAGCTGAACGTTACGCTCCCGGAAGCGGAAGAGTCGCGTCCGTAGGTTTGTGTTTTCGCCGCCCCGGTAAGCGCAGCGCCACCGGGGAAATATGCCGGGTATATCGCCCGGCATATTTTTTTTATCGCGGGTAACCGTCCAGCAGCGTATTCAGGCGATCGGCCATCAATTCCCCGCGCCATCCCGCCATCATCTCCGGCACGCCATTCTGCGGCTTCAGCTTCCAGTGCCAGTTCAGCAGCTGGTTAATCTGACGACGTGAGGCGAGCAGTTCCGCACTCAGCTTGCTTTCCGTTGCAACCGCCTGCACCAGCGCTTTGATATCCTTAAACGCTTTGCGATAGCCCGGCATGTCCATCAGGTTCAGCAGCGGTTCCGGCAGCGCATCTTCCGGCAGCTCCTGCGCTTTGGCGACCAGCGCCAGCAGGGTTTTACCGTGGAAGCGGATCTCGCTGCCCGAAAGCCCAATGCTGTCCAGCTCGCCCAGGCTGCCAGGCATATAGCGCGCGACTGCCCAGAGATGCTCTTCGCGAACCACAAAGTTAACGGCCAGATCGCGCTCCCGCGCTTTACGCAAGCGCCAGTCTGCCAGCAGCTGCAGGCATGCCAGCTGACGCGTGCGCAGCTGCCAGGCGTTGCTGATATCGCGCCAGGCCTCTTTCGGGTCAACCACTTCCTGACGACGCTGCTGGGTCATACGGCATTCGTCCAGCGCAGCAGCGAGCCAGCCGGAGGCTTCTGCCTCTTTCATCAGCTGTCCGGCAATCGGCAGCAGGTAAAACACGTCTGCCGCCGCATACTCCAGCTGACGCTCGGTAAGCGGGCGCGCCAGCCAATCGGTACGGGATTCACTTTTATCCAGCGTCAGGCCCGTATACTCCTCCACCATGGCAGCAAAGCCCCATGAGAGCGGACGATTGCTGAATGCCGCGAGGATCTGCGTGTCAATCAGCGGCTGGGGCATGATGCCAAAGGTGTTCAGAAAGACTTCCAGATCCTCACTGCCTGCGTGCAGGTATTTCGTCACGGCGGTATCGAGCAGCAGGTTACGCATCGGCGTCCAGTCGGTAATGCCGAGAGGGTCAATCAGCGACACGTGTTTACCGTCGTACATCTGAATCAAACCCAGCTGCGGATAATAGGTCCGGGTACGGACAAACTCGGTATCCAGGGCAATGGCAGGAAAGTCGCGCGTCACTTCGCACAGCGAAGCCAGCTCGTCGTTGGTCGTGATCATCTGGTAATTCAAAACGGGTTCTCTTTTGTTTGCGCCCATAAAAAACGCCGGCTTAACCGGCGTCTGGGCGATTAGCGTGAAGCTCAGGCCTTATTGTCTACTTTGCCACGGGCTTCGTCACGTAATTCTCGTCGTAATATCTTTCCGACGTTGGATTTCGGCAGCTCATCGCGGAATTCAACCAGCTTCGGCACCTTGTAGCCCGTCAGCTGACGACGGCAAAACGTTACCAGCGCCTCCTCCGTCAGGGAAGGATCTTTCTTGACCACAAATATTTTAACCGCTTCACCGCTGCTGCCGGAAGGGACGCCGACCGCCGCCACCTCGAGTACGCCGCTGTGCTGCATAACCACGTCTTCGATCTCATTCGGATAGACGTTGAAGCCGGAGACCAGGATCATGTCTTTCTTGCGATCGACGATGCGCAGGAAGCCCTCTTCATCCATTACCGCAATATCACCGGTGTGCAGCCAGCCGTCTTTGATGATTTCGTCGGTCGCATCGGGACGCTGCCAGTAACCCAGCATCACCTGCGGACCTCTGACGCAAAGCTCACCCGGCTCGCCCGGCGCGACTTCGTTATCGTTATCATCGACCAGTTTGGCCTCGGTGGAAGGAACCGGCAGACCAATGCTTCCACTGTGATAGTCGATATCGTGTGGGTTCACGCTGACCAGCGGAGCACATTCCGTCAGCCCATAGCCTTCCAGCAAATACTGACCGGTGAGCTTCACCCAGCGCTCGGCGACCGCCTGTTGAACCGGCATGCCGCCGCCCGCAGAGAGATGCAGCGTGGAGAAATCCAGCTGCTGGAACTCTTTGTTATTAAGCAGCGCGTTAAACAGGGTGTTCACCCCCGTCATGGCGGTGAACGGGTATTTCGCCAGCTCTTTCACCAGGCCCGGGATATCGCGCGGGTTGGTGATGAGGATGTTCTGACCACCCAGTTCAATAAACAGCAGGCAGTTCATGGTCAGCGCAAAGATGTGATACAGCGGAAGCGCGGTGATCACCACTTCTTTGCCCGGATGCAGAAGCGGCCCGTAGGTGGCGTTCACCTGTTCAAGGTTTGCCAGCATATTGCGGTGGGTAAGCATGGCCCCTTTGGCGACGCCGGTGGTCCCGCCCGTGTATTGCAGAAACGCAAGATCTTCCGCCACCACTTCGGGTTTCACATACTGCATACGGTAGCCCGCATGCAGCGCGCGGCGGAAGGAGATGGCGTCCGGCAGGTGGTATTTTGGCACCAGGCGCTTGACGTATTTAACGACAAAGTTAACCAGCGTGCCTTTGGCGGTCGAGAGTTGATCCCCCATGCGCGTCAGGATGACGTGTTTAACCTGGGTTTTGTCGACCACTTTTTCCAGCGTATGGGCGAAGTTGGACACAATGACAATCGCGGCCGCGCCGCTGTCGTTCAGCTGATGCTCCAGCTCGCGCGGGGTATACAAGGGGTTAACGTTGACGACAATCATCCCGGCTCGCAGGATACCGAACAACGCCACCGGGTATTGCAGCAGGTTCGGCATCATCAGCGCGACGCGGTCCCCTTTTTGCAGCCCCAGCCCTTCCTGCAGATACGCCGCAAACGCGCGGCTACGCTCCTCAAGCTTACGGAACGTCATGACCTCGCCCATATTCACGAATGCGGGCTGGTCCGCGTAGCGCCTTACCGAGTGTTCAAATAATTCCACCAGGGATTGATAACGGTCAGGATTGATCTCAGCAGGAACATCTGCGGGATAACGGTTAAGCCAAACCTTCTTCAATGCATCACCTCTGAAATGAGTGTTCGTCGTCATCACAACCCCGATAATAAACAGTTTGTTAACATTATATTAACTCAGCGTACCAGTTTATTAATTGTTCAGATTTAAGGTTGCGAAGCGCGTCACTCTTTTTTTTCGTTTTATCCGTAAAAAAACAGAGACAGCGGCTGAGCCGCTGTCTCTTTTCTAACAATAACAGTAAGTTACTCAGTAACGATCGTCTGAACCTGTGCAGGACCCGGGTTATACCAGCCCCAGCCCGGGTAGCCGTAACGATAAGGATGTGGACCCCACATCCACGGATCCATCGGCTGAGGCGGCATGATCACCTGCTGTGCCAGCCGCCAGCGTTTATACCCGTTGACCTGCATAGTCATAAATTTATACGGCGTGCTGCCGATTTTGCCCTGCACGGCGCCGGTAATCGGCCCGACGACGGTCACCAGCTGTCCGCGAAAATCGACCGGATCGAGGAAACCGCTGACGTCCGCATAGATACGCCCGCGAGAGGCCTCACCCAGTACCGGCCGCGCGCCGCTGTCCAGCGGAACGGTCGCGATCTCCAGGCGGGTTTTCCCCTGCTGGTTTTGTACGTCGATGACCTTACCGCCAAAGCGCGCTTCCTGGCCGACGTACAGCTCAGGCGCATTCATCACCCGAACCAGATCCTGCTGTGGCGTCGGGCTGCTGCCCTTAATCGCATCAGGAACGGAAACGCATCCGCTCAGTGCTATGGCAACCGCGCCTGCCATAATAAGGCGTACTACTTTAGTCTGAACCGCCATGATGCGACTCCTTTTTCTCAGTTCCTGTTACTGAGATTCACTCGCGGCCCGGAAGTTTCTTCCACGCAACGGTGTTTCGCAAATAAACCGGCTCCGCGTGTTCAACGGCAACGGTTTTTCCTGCCGCGAGCAGCTGGCAGGCAATCGGAAGCATATCTTCCGCAGCCGGCAGCAGCATGTTGCCGTCCACCAGCGTCACCCCGGTGTCGTTTGCCATGTCTGGCCACGCCGGCCAGCCGGTGCCGACGGTTGCCCACTCACCGGAGAGCTGTTGCAGCCGCTCAGTGACCGCTTCCGGCTTGAGCACGGCTTCCGTCTCTTCGCCGTGCCACACGCCGTGCTCGTCGCGGGTGTATTCGGCCCAGTAAACTTCGCCCATGCGGGCATCAATCGCGGCCAGCACGCGCGTTGCCCCGGTCATGCGCCATGCGCCCTGCGCCATAGTGGCGAGGGTAGAGACGCCGATCATCGGCAGTTCGGCGCCCAGCGCCAGCCCCTGCGCAATGCCAATCCCGATACGTACGCCCGTAAAGCTGCCGGGGCCACGGCCAAAGGCCAGCGCGTCGAGGTCGGTTAAGGAGGTGTTGCCCTGGGTTAAAATGGCTTTTACCAGGGGCAGAATGCGTTGGGTGTGTTCCCGTGGGCACTCTTCGAAATGAGCAGAAACAGCACCGTCGTTCAACAGAGCGACAGAGCAAGCCTCTGTCGCGGTATCAATAGCCAGAATTCGCATCAGTCGTCGCGCTCTCGCAAGGGTCAGTCACAAAATGGCGCGCATCTTAGCACACTCCGGGGTAAATTACTCCGCCGTTGGGTTTGCCAGGAAACGCACCGCGCGTTTTATGTCCCGCGTCCGCGGCGCGGGCGGCAGGCTGGCGAGGAAGGTCGCCCCGTAAGGGCGCATCACCAGCCGGTTATCGCAAATGACCAGCACCCCGCGATCGGTAACGTCGCGGATCAATCGCCCTACCCCCTGCTTGAGGGTAATCACCGCGTCCGGCAGCTGTACCTCGTCAAACGGATCGCCCCCGCGCAGACGGCAGTCTTCCATGCGCGCCTTCAGCAGCGGGTCGTCCGGAGAGGTAAACGGCAGCTTATCAATAATTACCAGCGAGAGCGTATCGCCGCGCACGTCCACCCCTTCCCAGAAGCTGCTGGTTGCTACCAGCAGGGCATTTCCGGCGCTGACAAACTGCTGTAACAGCTGGCCTTTACTGGTTTCACCTTGCAGCAGCACCGGCAGCGTCATGGTGGCGCGGAACTGCTCGGCTAGATCACGCATCATGGCGTGAGAGGTACAGAGCATAAAGCAGCGGCCGTTGTTGGCCTCGATCATCGGTTTTAACATCGCGGCCAGGTGGCGCGCCGCCCCCGGCTGGTTCGGCAGCGGCAGATTACGAGGCACGCAGAGCAGCGCCTGTTTTTCGTAATCGAACGGGCTGGGCAGGAGCAGCGATTCCGCATCCTCAATGCCAAGACGTTCCGTGAAGTGATGCAGATCGTCATTCACCGACAGGGTTGCCGAGGTGAAGATCCAGCTTCCCGGTTTTTGCGCCATCACCTCTTTAAACTTATCCGCTACCGTCAGCGGCGTGAGCGCCAGGGTGAAATGCCGCGAGGTGCACTCATACCAGTAGCTGAACCCCGGCTGGTTAATCTCTTTCAGCCGTTTGAGTCGCCCGCGATAGAGCGTGGCGCGTTCGAAGGCCGCGTCCAGCAGCGCGGAACGGCCAAGCGACAGTTTTGCCACGTCGTAGCAGAGTTCGAGGGCATCATCGAGCAGCAACAGCGCGCGCTGGATGTTTTTGTCCGCCAGCAGCTCGCGCAGGTTACCGCGATAGCCCGGCTCACCAAGCTGTAAGCGGAAATCCTGCGCGCTTTGCGCCAGACGGTCGGCGCACTTCTGCAGCTGCTGGGTATCTTTGAGTTCGGTCCGGTAAGCGATGGTGAAATCTTTCGCCAGATCCTGCAGCTGGCGGCTGGAAAGCGACTGGCCGAAGTACTGGCTGGCAATGTCCGGAAGCTGATGGGCTTCGTCGAAGATCATCACGTCCGCCTCCGGGATCAGCTCGCCAAAACCGCTGTCCTTCACGACCATATCCGCGAGGAACAGATGGTGGTTCACCACCACCACGTCCGCGTCCATCGCCGTTTTGCGCGCTTTCACCACAAAGCAGTCTTTATAAAGCGGACAGTCGCTGCCGAGGCAGTTGTCGTTGGTACTGGTCACCAGCGGCCAGGCCGGGGAATCTTCCGGCACGCTCGCGCAGGTGCTGATATCCCCCTCTTCGGTCTGGTTCGCCCAGGCGCGAAGGATAATAACGTCGCTGAGGGTTTGTACCGGCAGGTCGCCGCCCGCCAGCGCCTGCTGCTCAAGACGTTCCAGGCAGAGATAGTTGGAGCGTCCCTTCAGCAGGGCCAGACGCCCCTTGTATTTCAGCGCTTTCGCCACCGTGGGCAAATCGCGACTGTAGAGCTGATCCTGCAGCGCCTTCGAACCGGTGGAAATAATCACCTTCTTTTTCGCGCGCAGCGCCGGAGCAAGGTAAGCATACGTTTTACCCGTACCGGTTCCGGCTTCGACCACCAGCGGCTGAGCCTTATCGATGGCGCGTGCAACGGCGTGCGCCATCTGGCGCTGAGGCTCACGGGGCTTGAAGCCGGGAATAGCCTGCGCTAATTGACCTTCAGGGGAAAAATCGTCTGCCACGGTGCTCTCTCACTGTATTTTTGCACAGGGATTATGTCAGCCCATCCTCTCCTGTGCCACCCCAAATAGTGACGACACGAGAACAATATGGCAGTCTTGCCGCCTGACGACGAAAAATAACGAGGAAACGTTTATGACAATTGTGCGCATTGATGCCGAAGCCCGCTGGTCTGATGTGGTGATCCATAACCAGACGCTCTACTACACCGGCGTACCGGCTAACCTGGATGCGGATGCGTTCGAGCAGACGGCTAACACCCTGGCACAGATTGACGCGGTGCTGGAAAAACAGGGCAGCGACAAATCCCGCATTCTGGATGCGACGATTTTCCTGGCAAACAAAGAGGATTTCGCGGCGATGAACAAAGCCTGGGATGCATGGGTGGTGGCGGGTCACGCGCCTGTACGCTGCACCGTACAGGCCACGCTGATGAAGCCGGAATATAAGGTAGAGATTAAGATTATCGCGGCGGTGTAAGCCCGATTATTCTTCTGGATCTTCATCTTCGAAACGCGCCACGATCCGCTCGCCGGAATGACTGGCGCGAATCTCCTCTGCGACAACCGTAATCGCCTGTCCGCTGCTCATCCCCTGGGACATCAGTTCCTGAATTCGCTCAACCGCTTTCTGCTGCTGTTCATGGCTCAGAGAAGGTAAACCTGCAAACATCGTCAACTCCTGCTAAATTATTCGCGCTAATTATTTCACGCTGCCCGGTAGTATGCCACACATGAACATGCGCTTCCCCACTGTTATTACCTTGCCCTGGCGTGCAGACGCCGCTGAATTCTGGTTTGCCCGCCTGAGCCATCTTCCGTTTGCGATGCTGCTGCATTCCGGCCATGCGGACCATCCCTATAGCCGCTTCGATATTCTGGTGGCCGATCCGCTAAAGACGCTAACAACCGATGACCTGTCGTTAACGGACGATCCCCTGAAGCAGCTGCAGCAAGCCATTAACGCGCTGGGCTTATCTGCCGCGCCGAACCCGGACCTCCCTTTCCAGGGCGGCGCGCTGGGCCTGTTTGGTTACGATCTGGGTCGCCGTTTCGAAACGCTGCCGGAGCATGCGCAGGCTGATATTTCCCTGCCAGACATGGCCGTGGGGCTGTATGACTGGGCGTTAATAGTCGATCACCAGAAAAAAACGGTTTCCCTGCTGAGCCATCATGACGTGCAGGCGCGTCTGGCGTGGCTTGAGGCGCAACAGCCTGCACCGGCACAGACGTTTACGTTGACCTCCGGCTGGCGCTCAAATATGAGCGCGGCGGAGTACGCCGAAAAATTCGCGCGCGTTCAGGCGTATCTGCAAAGCGGTGACTGCTACCAGGTTAACCTCGCCCAGCGCTTCCAGGCGACATACCGTGGAGACGAGTGGCAGGCGTTTACCCGTCTTAATGCCAGCAATAAGGCCCCGTTCAGCGCGTTTGTCCGTCTGGAACGGGGGGCCATACTCAGCCTGTCACCCGAGCGCTTTATTCATCTGGCTGAGGCATGATTCAAACCCGTCGATTAAAGGCACTCTGCCGCGTCTTGCCGCTCCCGACGCCGATCGCCAGCAGGCGGAAAAACTCGCCGCCTCGCCGAAAGACCGCGCCGAGAACCTGATGATTGTCGATCTGATGCGTAACGACATTGGCCGCGTCGCTGAACCGGGCAGCGTGCGCGTGCCGGAACTGTTTATCGTCGAGGCCTTTCCGGCGGTGCATCATCTGGTCAGCACCATTACCGCGCGTCTCCCTGCCTCTCGCACCGCCTGCGATCTTCTGCGCGCGGCGTTTCCGGCGGCTCCATCACCGGCGCGCCAAAGGTACGGGCGATGGAGATCATTGATGAGCTGGAGCCGCACCGCCGCAACGCCTGGTGCGGCAGCATCGGCTATATCAGTCTGTGCGGCACCATGGATACCAGCATTACCATTCGCACGCTGACGGCCTGCGACGGAAACCTTTACTGCTCGGCCGGAGGCGGCATTGTTGCCGATAGCCAGGTCGATGCGGAATATCAGGAAACCTTTGATAAAGTTAACCGTATCCTGAACAACTGGAGTAATCACGGGTGGAAAAAGAGAACCTGACGCTGGACGATTTTTTATCTCGCTTTCAGCTATTACGACCGCAGGTCAACCGCGAAGCGCTGAACCAGCGTCAGGCGGCCGTGCTGATCCCGGTCGTGCGTCGCGCGCAGCCGGGCCTGCTGCTCACCCAGCGTTCTCCCCATTTACGCAAGCACGCGGGTCAGGTCGCCTTTCCGGGTGGCGCGGTAGACAGCTCCGACGCCTCGCTGATTGCCGCCGCGCTTCGTGAAGCGCAGGAAGAGGTGGCCATTCCGCCGGAGGCGGTGGAGGTTATCGGCGTGCTGCCGCCCGTCGACAGCGTCACCGGTTTTCAGGTCACGCCGGTGGTGGGCATTATCCCGCCCGGCCTGCAGTATCACGCCAGCGTCGATGAGGTGTCCGCGGTGTTTGAAATGCCGCTTGAAGAGGCGCTTCGGCTAAGCCGTTATCATCCGCTGGATATCCATCGTCGCGGGCATGACCATCGGGTCTGGTTGTCCTGGTATCAGCATTATTTTGTCTGGGGCATGACGGCGGGCATCATTCGCGAACTGGCGCTGCAAATCGGCCTGAAACCTTGACTATACTTTACATTCACCCTTTTTCGCAGGTTTGCGATCCGCGTCGCGCTATTAGCAAAACCCATCGTTAACCATTAGTTTAATTCATGTGAATAGTTAAGCCGAGGTCGGTGTTCCCTCTTACACTATGCGCAGTTATAACATCGTTACTGGAACCCCGGTAACCCTGTCAGGAGTGTGAAAGTGATTAGTATATTCGACATGTTCAAAGTGGGAATTGGCCCTTCGTCTTCCCATACTGTTGGCCCGATGAAGGCCGGTAAACAGTTCGTCGATGATCTGGTCGAAAAAGGATTACTGGAAAGCGTTACCCGTGTCGCCGTGGATGTTTACGGCTCGCTGTCATTAACGGGTAAAGGCCACCACACCGATATCGCCATTATTATGGGTCTGGCAGGCAATATGCCGGATACCGTAGATATTGATGCCATCCCGGCATTCATCCGCGACGTGGAAACACGCGGCCGCCTGCTGCTGGCAAACGGCCAGCAGGAAGTCGATTTCCCGCAGGATGACGGCATGCGTTTCCGTAGCGACAACCTGCCGCTGCATGAAAACGGCATGACCATTCACGCTTACAGCGGTGAAAAAGAGATTTACAGCAAAACGTACTACTCCATCGGCGGTGGCTTCATCGTGGATGAAGAGCATTTTGGCAAAGACAGCGTCGGCGACGTCAGCGTACCGTACCCGTTCAAATCGGCTACCGAGATGCTGGGCTACTGCAAAGAGACCGGTCTTTCACTGTCCGGCATGGTGATGCAGAACGAACTGGCCCTGCACAGCAAAAAAGAGATTGAAGACTATTTTGCGAACGTCTGGCAAACCATGCGCGCCTGTATCGACCGCGGGATGAACACCGAAGGCGTTCTGCCGGGTCCACTGCGCGTACCGCGTCGTGCCTCTGCCCTGCGCCGTATGCTGGTGACCACGGACAAGTTCTCCAACGACCCGATGAACGTGGTCGACTGGGTAAACATGTTTGCCCTGGCGGTTAACGAAGAGAACGCCGCAGGTGGACGCGTCGTGACGGCGCCAACCAACGGCGCCTGCGGTATCGTTCCGGCAGTGCTGGCGTATTACGATCACTTTATTGAACCCGTGACGCCGGACATCTACATCCGCTATTTCCTTGCGGCAGGTGCCATCGGTGCGCTGTACAAAATGAACGCCTCCATCTCCGGTGCGGAAGTGGGCTGTCAGGGTGAAGTGGGCGTTGCCTGCTCCATGGCGGCGGCAGGTCTGGCAGAGCTGCTGGGCGCAAGCCCTGAGCAGGTTTGCGTGGCGGCGGAAATCGGTATGGAACATAACCTCGGTCTGACCTGTGACCCGGTCGCGGGCCAGGTGCAGGTGCCGTGCATCGAGCGTAACGCGATTGCCTCGGTGAAAGCCATCAACGCCTCACGTATGGCGATGCGCCGTACCAGCGAACCTCGCGTATCGCTGGATAAGGTGATTGAAACCATGTACGAAACCGGCAAGGACATGAACGCGAAATACCGCGAGACGTCCCGCGGTGGCCTGGCCATTAAGGTGCAGTGCGACTAATACTGCCTTTCGCCCATCTGCAACGGATGGGCGAATTTCCCTCTTCTTTCTCGTCTCCTTCTGCTTTCCCCACTACACTTTTACTGTTGCGTCCGGCTTTTGTGGCTGGTGGCTTATCAGGCGACCGTTCATGCAAACTGCACAAACGATCATTAAAAACTATCGCCGAAAACGCGTTATCGTCTGTGTCACGGTTGCGCTCCTCACGCTCATCCTGACGTTAGGCATTCGCTTCATTTCACAGCGCAATGTTAACCAACAGCGGATCCTCGATTTTACCAGCCACACCGTACGCGCCCTTGATAACGTCCTGCTTTCTTTAGAGAACCGCCGCAGCGTGCTGCAGCCCCTGGTAGGGCAGCCCTGCCGCAGGCGCACCTGGCGCTGCGAAAGCAGGCCGCCATTTTGCAGACGGTACGCTCCATCGCCCTGATTAACGAGGGTATCCTGTATTGCTCAAGTATTTTCGGGAGCCGCAACGTGCCCGTTCGCGACTTCCTGAAAGAACTCCCAGCCAGCACGGCGAAGCTGATTTTATCGAGCGACCAGTGGCTGCTTAAGGGTAGCCCGATATTGATCCAGTGGTATCCCGTCTCACAGGATGGTGAAGCTGGCGTTATCGAAATCATCAATATCGATCTGATCGCCAAAATGATCCTCGAGCCCCAGCGCCCGCTCATCAATGACGTGGCGCTGACCGTAGGCGATCGCTTTCTGCGCTATGGACAACGCGTCAGCGACAGCCTGACGTTTGATGAAGAGGGCTCTCTTTTCCAGCAATCGTCAACCCGAAATCCTTTTACCATTACGGTCAGCGGGCCAGGCCCTGGAGAGTTAGCCTTAAAAAGCCTGCCAGCCCAGCTGCCGCTTGGACTCATGCTCAGCCTGCTGCTGGGCTATCTCGCCTGGCTGGCAACGGCAAACCGGATGAGCTTTACGTGGGAGATCGATATGGGCATTGCGGCGCGGGAATTTGAGCTTTTCTGCCAGCCGCTGGTGAATGCCCGTACCCAGGCGTGCACCGGCGTGGAGATCCTGCTGCGCTGGAATAACCCACGTCAGGGTTGGATCACCCCGGAGGTGTTTATCCCTCTGGCAGAAGAACATAACCAGATTGTCCCCCTGACCCGCTATGTCATCGCCGAAACGGTGCGCCAGATAGGCTACTTCCCTTCCAGCGCCGGTTTTCACATTGGTATTAACGTCGCCGCCAGCCATTTTCGTCACGCGGCATTGATACAGGACCTGAACCGCCTCTGGTTCAGCGCCGGTCCGCGCCAGCAGCTGGTGATTGAACTCACGGAACGGGATGCGCTGCTGGATGCGGATTATCGCATCGTGCGCGAACTGCATCGCAAAGGGGTGAAGCTCGCCATCGACGATTTTGGTACCGGGAACAGCTCCCTCTCCTGGCTTGAAAAGCTTCACCCGGACGTGCTGAAAATCGACCAGTCGTTTACCACCGCCATCGGTACCGACGCCGTGAACTCGACGGTGACGGATATGATTATTGCGCTGGGTCAGCGGCTGAATATCGAACTGGTTGCTGAAGGGGGTCGAGACGGAGGAGCAGGCGCGCTACTTGCGCCGCCATGGCGTGCCTGTCCTGCAGGGGTTTTTCTATGCGCGGCCCATGCCGCTACGGGATTTTCCGAAGTGGCTGGCGGGAAGTTCATCCCCGCCAGCGCATCATAACGGGCACATCGTGCCCTTAATGCCGCTGCGCTAAGCCGGCTTACTCATCTTCGTCGTGGGCTGATTGTTCTTTAACAATGCGAACCATATCAACGCGATAGTCGTTGGCTTCAACGATCGTAATGTGCAGCGGCGCCAGCTCGATCACATCGCCGACGCGCGGATTTGCCCGTTAACGGCGATCACCAGACCGGCAACGGTCGCGATGTCTTCTTCATCGTTGATCACGTTTTCCAGCCCCAGCGTGTGCGAGAGCGCGTGCAGGTCGGTGGTACCTTTAACCAGCCAGCCTTCACCGTCGGCAACGATCTCAGGCGTTTCGTCGGCATCCGGAATTCACCGGCAATCGCTTCAAGCACGTCCAGCGGCGTGACCAGCCCCTGCACCACGCCAAACTCGTTGGTGACGATAACAAAGCTACCGCGAGCGCGGCGCAGCACCCCGAGCAGGTTGATAGGATCCAGCGTTTCCGGCACGACAATCGCAGGCGACGCGGCAGCAACGGCTTCCACGTTCACGCCCTCTTCCAGGGCCACCAGCATCTCTTTTGCCCGCACGACGCCGATGATCTCATCCAGCTCTCCGCGACACACCGGGAACAGGCTGTGCGGAGAAGAGAGCAGCTGCTGGCGAATTTCATCGACGCTCAGGTTTGCATCAACCCAGCTGATCTCCCGCGCGGCGTCATGATGCCGCGCAGCGAACGGGAGGCCAGGGAGAGCACGCCGTTAATCATGTAGCGCTCTTGTTCCACAAACGCCCCTTCCGGGACCGGAACCGGGTTATGGTTTTCGGAATCAGACTGGACGTTCACCTGACGACGACCGCCCATCAGGCGCAGAATCGCGTCTGCGGTACGGGCGCGCAGCGGCTGATTCGACTGCTGCTTAATAAAGTTACGGCGCGCAATCTGGTTGAACAGCTCGATCAGAATCGAGAAGCCAATCGCGGCGTACAGGTAGCCTTTCGGAATATGGAAGCCAAAACCTTCCGCCACCAGGCTCAGACCAATCATCAGCAGGAAGCTCAGACACAGCACGACCACCGTCGGATGCTGGTTGACGAAGCGCGTCAGCGGCTTCGAGGCCAGCAGCATGACCGCCATCGCAATAACGACAGCCGCCATCATTACCGGCAGATGATTCACCATGCCGACCGCCGTGATCACCGCATCCAGCGAGAAGACCGCATCAAGCACCACAATCTGCAGCACCACCACCCAGAAGCTGGCATAGCCTTTACCGTGCCCATCATCGTGTTGACGGTTTTCCAGCCGCTCGTGTAGCTCCGTCGTCGCTTTGAAAAGCAGGAATATCCCCCCGATCAGCATGATTAAATCACGCCCGGAGAAGGTGTAATCCATGACGGAGAACAGCGGTTTGGTCAACGTGACCATCCAGGAGATGACGGAGAGCAGCCCCAGTCGCATAACCAGCGCCAGTGAGAGACCAATCAGACGCGCTTTATCACGCTGTTTTGGCGGCAGTTTGTCCGCAAGGATGGCGATAAACACCAGGTTATCAATGCCGAGAACAATCTCCAGCACCACCAGCGTGAGCAATCCCACCCAGATTGACGGGTCCATTAAGAATTCCATGACAAGCTCCTGCTAAAGGAATGACGAAACGGTGCCCCACTCAACGTGGGCAAAACAGAGGTAAACAGAGTCGATACGTGGCGAGGATCGCCGGTGAATAAGGCGCGAAATGGCCTGGTTGATGACTGACGTCGGTGACGGTCCATATAGTGGGCTGTAACCCTATACTCCTGAACGATTAAACGGAGGCTAAACATATCAGAGACACTGTGTTTTTAGCAAAGATTTACGTTCCTTTGCAAAGTTCTGTAACACAGCGGCTTTACGCTACAGATAAATCTGTAACCCGTGGCTAAATTACGGATCTTCATCACATAAATTATTTTTTCACTATCTAAAATAATTCGCGGAAGTCTTAGTTTTTTTGAACTCTAACCCTTATCTGAATCGATTCGGTTCGCCATACGATTCTCAGTACGACTGCCTGGCAGACGTATTAATGATAATAAAAGGAGGTAGCAAGTGACCATTGCTATTGTCATAGGCACACATGGTTGGGCTGCTGAGCAGCTACTCAAAACGGCAGAGATGCTGTTGGGCGAGCAGGAAAACGTCGGCTGGATCGATTTCGTTCCCGGTGAAAACGCCGAGACGCTGATAGAGAAGTACAACGCTCAACTCGCAAAGCTGGATACCAGCAAAGGCGTGCTGTTTCTCGTTGATACATGGGGCGGCAGCCCGTTCAATGCCGCCAGCCGCATTGTCGTCGATAAAGAGCACTATGAAGTAGTCGCCGGGGTGAATATTCCCATGCTGGTGGAAACCTTCATGGCTCGCGACGACAATCCGGCGTTCGATGAGCTGGTGGCGCTGGCCGTTGAAACCGGTCGCGAAGGGGTAAAAGCTCTGAAGGCGCAGCCGGTTGAAAAACCTGCCCCTGCACCTGCAGCGGCACCAAAAGCGGCAGCACCGGCAAAACCGATGGGTCCGAACGATTACATGGTCATTGGCCTTGCGCGTATTGATGACCGCTTAATCCACGGCCAGGTGGCCACGCGCTGGACCAAAGAGACCAACGTTCGACGCATTATCGTGGTCAGCGACGAAGTTGCCGCCGATACCGTTCGTAAAACCCTTCTGACTCAGGTTGCTCCTCCTGGCGTTACCGCGCACGTCGTGGATGTCGCCAAGATGATCCGCGTTTACAACAACCGAAATACGCGGGTGAACGCGTGATGCTCCTGTTCACTAACCCGACAGACGTTGAGCGCATTGTTGAAGGCGGCGTGAAAATCACCTCCGTGAACATTGGTGGTATGGCATTCCGTCAGGGCAAAACGCAGGTCAACAACGCCATTTCAGTCGATGCGAAAGATATCGAGGCATTCAACAAGCTGAATGCGCGCGGTATTGAACTGGAAGCCCGTAAGGTTTCTACGGATCAAAAACTGAAAATGATGGATTGATCGGCAAAGTTGGGAAATAAGCCCGCGCCGGTTCTCATATAAAGCTTATGTAATAGGAGAAGTGCAATGGAGATTACCACTCTTCAGATTGTGCTGGTGTTCGTCGTCGCATGTATTGCGGGTATGGAATCCGTACTTGATGAATTTCAGTTCCACCGCCCTCTGGTGGCCTGTACGCTGATTGGGGCCGTTCTGGGTGACATGAAAACCGGTATCATCATCGGTGGTACCCTGGAAATGATCGCCCTGGGCTGGATGAACATCGGCGCGGCGGTTGCGCCCGATGCGGCGCTGGCCTCTATCATTTCGACCGTTCTGGTTATTGCTGGTCACCAGAGTATTGGTGCCGGTATCGCCCTGGCGATACCGCTGGCTGCAGCAGGCCAGGTTCTGACCATCATCGTTCGTACTATCACCGTTGCCTTCCAGCACGCGGCGGATAAGGCGGCCGAAAACGGCAACCTCACGGCACTGTCGTGGATCCACGTTTCATCCCTGTTCCTGCAGGCGATGCGTATCGCGATCCCGGCGGTTATCGTGGCGATCTCTGTTGGTACCAGTGAAGTGCAGAGCATGCTGAACGCCATTCCAGAAGTGGTCACCGGCGGTCTGAACATCGCGGGCGGCATGATCGTGGTCGTCGGTTATGCGATGGTCATCAACATGATGCGCGCAGGCTATCTGATGCCGTTCTTCTACCTCGGCTTCGTGACCGCTGCCTTCACCAACTTCAACCTGGTTGCACTGGGTGTGATTGGTGCGGTAATGGCGATTCTCTACATCCAGCTCAGCCCGAAATATAACCGCGTCGCGGGTGCCCCAGCGCAGGCTGCTGGTAACAACGATCTCGATAACGAACTGGACTAGCAGGTGAGCGAAATGGTTGATATGACAAAAACTACCACCGAGAAAAAACTCACTCCGGGTGATATTCGTGGCGTGTTCATCCGTTCTAACCTGTTTCAGGGTTCATGGAACTTCGAACGTATGCAGGCGCTGGGCTTCTGCTTCTCCATGGTGCCGGCGATCAAGCGCCTGTACCCGGAAAACAACGAAGCACGCCGTCAGGCGATCAAGCGTCACCTGGAATTCTTTAACACCCATCCTTACGTAGCGGCTCCGGTTCTGGGCGTAACGCTGGCGATGGAAGAACAGCGTGCGAACGGCGCAGAGATTGACGACGGTGCTATCAACGGTATCAAAGTCGGCCTGATGGGTCCGCTGGCCGGTGTCGGTGACCCAATCTTCTGGGGTACCGTGCGTCCGGTCTTCGCGGCGCTGGGTGCCGGTATCGCGATGAGCGGCAGCCTGCTTGGCCCGCTGCTGTTCTTCATCCTGTTCAACGCCGTGCGCCTGCTGACCCGTTACTACGGTGTGGCCTACGGCTACCGTAAAGGGGTGGACATCGTTAAGGACATGGGCGGCGGCTTCCTGCAGAAACTGACTGAGGGGGCGTCAATCCTCGGCCTGTTTGTCATGGGGGCGCTGGTTAACAAGTGGACGCACGTGAACATCCCGCTGGTGGTATCGACCATCACCGGTCAGGATGGTCAGACGCGCGTCACCACCGTGCAGACGATTCTGGACCAGCTGATGCCGGGCCTGGTACCGCTGCTGTTGACCTTCGCCTGCATGTGGCTGCTGCGTAAGAAAGTGAACCCGCTGTGGATTATCGTTGGCTTCTTCGTCATCGGTATCGCGGGCTACGCTGTCCGGCCTGCTGGGTCTGTAAGTTTCAATGCTATAGGCCGGGGGCTTGCCCCCGGTTTTTTTATCTGGAGGATGAATGACTGTCACGGACATCGTACTGGTTTTATTTATTGCTGCCCTTCTGGCTTACGCGATCTATGACGAGTTCATCATGCCACGCCGCCACGGCGAGACGCTGCTCTCCCTTCCCCTTCTGCGACGCGGGCGCGTGGATGCGTTTATCTTCGCAGGTCTCATCATTATTCTTATTTACAATAACGTCACTAGCCATGGTGCAATATTAACCACATGGTTATTATGTGCGCTGGCATTAATGGCGGTTTATCTGTTCTGGATCCGCACGCCGAAAATCATTTTTAAATCCCGCGGATTTTTCTTCGCCAATGTGTGGATAGAATATAACCGTATTAAAGAGATGAATTTATCCGAAGACGGTGTGCTGGTGATGCAATTAGAACAACGCCGCCTGCTTATTCGGTGAAGAATATTGACGACTTGGAAAAAATATACAACTTACTTCTTAAAACTCAATGATTTGAATATATAGCAATGGCTATATTCTGTGTTTATCTTGTGCAAGAAATATAGCCTAAGCTATATCCTTTTCGTTAATTTGCTCTCTATTTTTTAACGATAATTTCACGCTTAAAGACAAATGAAAATCGTTATCAACAAGTATTTTAATAATGCTTCTCCATTGTTGTTTTATATTCTCAAAATATGTTAAGGTTGCGCCCGTCGTTGGGGAGTAGCCGATTTCCTGCTCGCAGGAAATGTACGTGTCAACATACTCGTTGAAAAACGTGGCGCGTACGGATCGCTGACAGCACATCTTATGTGCGGTGCGATCAGGCGAGACCATAGATACATCAACTGCTGTTCACTGGGGGCAGTGATGTGTCATATGGATATCCCCGGTCTGGACGCTGTTATGAATATCTCCGCTACGATCCTCCTCGCTTTTGGCATGTCCATGGACGCTTTTGCGGCTTCCATCGGAAAAGGCGCCACGCTCCACAAACCTAAGTTCTCAGAAGCCCTGCGTACCGGCCTCATTTTTGGCGCTATCGAAACGCTGACGCCGCTTATCGGCTGGGGTCTTGGCATGCTCGCCAGCCAGTTCGTGCTGGAGTGGAACCACTGGATTGCCTTCGTACTGCTGGTGTTTCTCGGTGGCCGAATGGTGATAGAAGGTTTTCGCGGCGGTGATGATGAAGACGAAGAGCCGCAGCACCGTCACGGGTTCTGGCTGCTGGTCACCACGGCGATTGCCACCAGCCTTGATGCGATGGCCGTCGGTGTCGGTCTGGCATTCCTGCAGGTCAATATTATCGCCACCGCGCTGGCCATCGGCTGCGCAACGCTGATTATGTCCACGCTGGGCATGATGGTTGGACGGTTTATCGGCCCGCTGCTGGGTAAACGCGCCGAGATCCTGGTGGAATTGTGCTGATTGGCATTGGTGCCCAGATCCTCTGGGCACACTTCGCAGGTTAATCTTCGCGCTGCCAGACGTGGATACTGAAATCCGTCTGGCAGTCAAATGTAGAGTGTGTAGCTAGCGCTTCCCATACTTCCGGTTTTGCCCGCCATGCGAACGGCGTCATCTGCAGCAGCGCGGTGGCCTCTTCGCCTTTCAGCGTCATTTCATACGCCACGGTTTGCTCCTGCTTAAGGGTAAAACCGGACAGCTGTTCAGAATGAGGGGCATGCAGACGCACTTCGTCGTAGATCAGCCCTTTCAGCTCCATCAGATGACGCGGGCCCGGCGTTACGGTGACTACCCATCCGCCCGGTTTCACCACGCGAGACAGCTCTTCCGCCTTGCAGGGCGCGTAAATGCGGATAACCGCATCCATGCTGGCATCGTCAAACGGCAGCCGGTGGCTGGATGCCACGCAGAAACGTCACGTCAGCGTAACGCTTTGCCGCCGCGCGAATGGCCACTTTCGACACGTCCAGACCGAATGTCAACGCGCCCTTCTCACGTGCGATCTGGGCAAAGCGTGCGGTGTAGTACCCTTCCCCGCAGCCGATATCGAGCATGGCGGTGGCTGAACCCGGCAGGATGTCATTCAGCATCTGCGCGACAGTCTCCCGCAGCGGCAGATAGTGCCCGACATCCAGAAACGCACGACGCGCCTGCATCATCTCTGCACTGTCGCCTGGATCGCGGGAGCGCTTATGCTGCACCGGCAGAAGATTCACGTAGCCTTCTTTTGCCATATCAAACTGATGCCCTGCGGACAGGTATAGCTTTTATCTGAATGCATCAGGGGGGCGTGGCAAAGAGGACAGCTGAAGGACATGGTGACTCCGGAGCATAATCAAAGGGCGAAGTGTACCGCTATTCGCCCTGGTTATAAACGCCCGGTTAACGCATAACGATAAGGTGATCGGAACCCGCCGGTAACCCGTCAGGTTTCACATTCTCCAGACGCAGCACGTTGCCCATAATCTCGCTGAAGACAGGTGCGGAAACGGCACCGCCGTAATAGGCACCATTTTGCGGATCGTTAATCACCACCACCAGGGCAAAGCGCGGATCGCTGGCGGGCGCAACGCCGGCCGTATACGCAACGTATTTATCGACGTACTTCCCGCTGTCGTCAATTTTCTTCGCCGTACCGGTTTTCACCGCCACCCGGTAATCGCGAACGGCGGCCTTAACGCCCCCGCCGCCGGGCAGCGCAACGCTCTCCATCATGTGCTCCACTTCGTGCGCGATCTCTTCCGGCATGACGCGGTGCCCGATAACGGGTGGATCGATACGCGTAATCGAGAGAGGTCGCTCAAGCCCGAAGCCGCCGATCGTGGCGTAGACGTGCGCCAGCTGGAGCGGCGTCACCATCAGCCCGTAGCCGAAGGCAAAGGTCGCACGATCGAGCTGGCTCCAGTATTTACGATTTGGCAACAGCCCCGCGCTCTCGCCCGTTAAGCCAAGCCCCGTATTCGTGCCAAATCCAAAGTTGCGATAGGTATCAATAAGATGCTGGACAGGCATTGCAGGGAGAGTCGTGACACGCCGGTGTCGCTCGATTTTTGCAGGATCCCGGTCATCGTCAGTTCAGGATAATAGCCCACGTCGCGGATACGATGCCTGTCAAGGGTATACGGGTGAGTGTCAATCACGCTGTCCGGCTGGACCAGGCCCTGCTGCAGGGCCGTCATCAGCACCAGCGGCTTGACCGTCGAACCGGGCTCGAACGTATCGCTGATGGCGCGATTGCGGAAATCGTTTATCGTCGCGCCTTCCCGATTATTGGGGTTGAAATCCGGATAGCTCGCCATGGCGAGTATTTCCCGGTTGGGATATTAATTAGCACCGATGCACCAGACTCGGCCTTGTTCCAGGCCACGGCATTATCGAGCGCATCTTCGGTGATGGTTTGCAGCCGCTCGTCGATACTTAACTGGATGTTATGCGCCGGTGCAGGCGCCACTTCCGTCAGGTTTTCAACCACGCGACCGTATCGGTCTTCCCTTACCTGCCGCACACCCGGCTTGCCGGTCAGCTGCGCGTTAAAGCTTTTTTCCACGCCTTCAATGCCCTGCCCGTCAATATTGGTGAAGCCAATCAGGTTCGCTGCCACATGGCCGGCAGGATAAAAACGGCGGGATTCATCGCGTAAATTGATGCCGGGCAGATTCAGCTTATCGATCCACTTCGCCTGAGCAGGATCGACCTGACGGGCAAGATAAATAAAACGCCCCTGCGGGTTGGCGTTGATTCGCGCCGAAAGTGTGCCCAGGGAGAGATGCAGCGCATTTGCCAACGCCTGCCAGCGTTCGTCAATGCCAACGCCCCCTTTTGCCAGCACCGTTTTAGGGTCGGCCCAGACGGCCCGGACGGGCACGCTCACCGCCAGGGGGCGACCTTCACGATCCATTATCATGCCCCGCGGCGCATCAATCGCCAGCTGGCGGAGGGATCGCATATCTTCCTGCTTCACCAGGTTGTCAGGCTTGATGATTTGCAGCCAGGCAACGCGGCCCAGCAAAAAAGCCAGACTACAAAAAATAGCTAAACAGAGCAGCACAAAACGCGCCGGCGTGAAATTGCCAGCGGTCGTTATCATTTTCTTCTTCACCTGAACCCCAGGACTGTTAAACAACGCCCTGATTTAACGGGAAAAGATGGGGTTAAGGTGGCAAAACAGTGCTACTAACCTCGCAGCTTTGCAACAAGTTACTAACAAGACCGCGAATGGTAATATTTTGAAAGATAAGGAACATAAAAAAGCCCCGCGTTATGCGAGGCTTTATGTCTGAGATTGAAGTGCTAAGCGCTTCAGTCAGCAGCGGTTCGATCAGATAGCAGTTACGTTAACTGCAGCTGGGCCTTTCTGGCCATCCTGAATTTCGAACTCAACGTTCTGGCCTTCAGCCAGAGTTTTGAAGCCGTTACCCTGGATTGCAGAGAAGTGTACGAACACGTCTTTGCTGCCGTCAGCAGGAGTAATGAAACCAAAACCTTTAGACTCGTTGAACCACTTAACTTGACCTTTAATCTTTGCCATTTTGCA
>JASFAW010000010.1:80545167-80547667 GCA_030737815.1 Allium fistulosum
AACCGTGAACTCGGTCGTGCGTTCGGCAAGTCGACACGCTTTTGGGCCTTGCTTCGAGTCGGGAAGGTGAAAACTCGGGGCGCGCTTCGTGTCAAACTGGAAAATACCCGAAGCATGCATTTGGAAGCAGCTGCTTCGAGTCGCACGATGGAAAACTCGGAGCGCGCTTCGGGAAAATCGGCATTTTTCTCGAGGCAAGCACGAGCAAGTCCCTGCTTCGAGTCGAGCACGTGAAAACTGCCAGCGTGCTTCGGGTCATTCGGCTACTTGCCCGGAGCTCTCCCTGGACGATATTGCTCCGAGAAAACACGGAACTTGCTTTGGCTCGAGCATTCGGAAATTTGAAGCTGGGTCGGGAACGAGCATACGGATCGAGCGTACGCACGTCCAGTGCGTGCTCCGAGTCGAGCCGAGAGTCGACTCGAGAAATATGACCGCTATCCCGCATAACCGTGAACTCGGTCGTGCGTTCGGCAAGTCGACACGCTTTTGGGCCTTGCTTCGAGTCGGGAAGGTGAAAACTCGGGGCGCGCTTCGTGTCAAACTGGAAAATACCCGAAGCATGCATTTGGAAGCAGCTGCTTCGAGTCGCACGATGGAAAACTCGGAGCGCGCTTAGGGAAAATCGGCATTTTTCTCGAGGCAAGCACGAGCAAGTCCTTGCTTCGAGTCGAGCACGTGAAAACTGCCAGCGTGCTTCGGGTCATTCGGCTACTTGCCCGGAGCTCTCCCTGGACGATATTGCTCCGAGAAAACACGGAACTTGCTTTGGCTCGAGCATTCGGAAATTTGAAGCTGGGTCGGGAACGAGCATACGGATCGAGCGTACGCACGTCCAGTGCGTGCTCCGAGTCGAGCCGAGAGTCGACTCGAGAAATATGACCGCTATCCCGCATAACCGTGAACTCGGTCGTGCGTTCGGCAAGTCGACACGCTTTTGGGCCTTGCTTCGAGTCGGGAAGGTGAAAACTCGGGGCGCGCTTCGTGTCAAACTGGAAAATACCCGAAGCATGCATTTGGAAGCAGCTGCTTCGAGTCGCACGATGGAAAACTCGGAGCGCGCTTCGGGAAAATCGGCATTTTTCTCGAGGCAAGCACGAGCAAGTCCCTGCTTCGAGTCGAGCACGTGAAAACTGCCAGCGTGCTTCGGGTCATTCGGCTACTTGCCCGGAGCTCTCCCTGGACGATATTGCTCCGAGAAAACACGGAACTTGCTTTGGCTCGAGCATTCGGAAATTTGAAGCTGGGTCGGGAACGAGCATACGGATCGAGCGTACGCACGTCCGATGCGTGCTCCGAGTCGAGCCGAGAGTGGACTCGAGAAATATGACCGCTATCCCGCATAACCGTGAACTCGGTCGTGCGTTCGGCAAGTCGACACGCTTCTGGGCCTTGCTTCGAGTCGGGAAGGTGAAAACTCGGGGCGCGCTTCGTGTAAAACTGGAAAATGCCCGAAGCATGCAATTGGAAGGAGCTGCTTCGAGTCGCACGATGGAAAACTCGGAGCGCGCTTCGGGAAAATCGGCATTTTTCTCGAGGCCAGCCCGAGGAAGTCCCTGCTTCGAGTCGAGCACGTGAAAACTGCCAGCGTGCTTCGGGTCATTCGGCTACTTGCCCGGGGCTCTCCCTGGACGATATTGCTCCGAGAAAACACGGAACTTGCTTTGGCTCGAGCATTCGGAAATTTGAAGCTGGGTCGGGAACGAGCATACGGATCGAGCGTACGCACGTCCAGTGCGTGCTCCGAGTCGAGCCGAGAGTCGACTCGAGAAATATGACCGCTATCCCGCATAACCGTGAACTCGGTCGTGCGTTCGGCAAGTCGACACGCTTTTGGGCCTTGCTTCGAGTCGGGAAGGTGAAAACTCGGGGCGCGCTTCGTGTCAAACTGGAAAATACCCGAAGCATGCATTTGGAAGCAGCTGCTTCGAGTCGCACGATGGAAAACTCGGAGCGCGCTTAGGGAAAATCGGCATTTTTCTCGAGGCAAGCACGAGCAAGTCCTTGCTTCGAGTCGAGCACGTGAAAACTGCCAGCGTGCTTCGGGTCATTCGGCTACTTGCCCGGAGCTCTCCCTGGACGATATTGCTCCGAGAAAACACGGAACTTGCTTTGGCTCGAGCATTCGGAAATTTGAAGCTGGGTCGGGAACGAGCATACGGATCGAGCGTACGCACGTCCAGTGCGTGCTCCGAGTCGAGCCGAGAGTCGACTCGAGAAATATGACCGCTATCCCGCATAACCGTGAACTCGGTCGTGCGTTCGGCAAGTCGACACGCTTTTGGGCCTTGCTTCGAGTCGGGAAGGTGAAAACTCGGGGCGCGCTTCGTGTCAAACTGGAAAATACCCGAAGCATGCATTTGGAAGCAGCTGCTTCGAGTCGCACGATGGAAAACTCGGAGCGCGCTTCGGGAAAATCGGCATTTTTCTCGAGGCAAGCACGAGCAAGTCCCTGCTTCGAGTCGAGCACGTGAAAACTGCCAGCGTGCTTCGGGTCATT
>JASFAW010000010.1:80565167-80567667 GCA_030737815.1 Allium fistulosum
TGAACTCGGTCGTGCGTTCGGCAAGTCGACACGCTTTTGGGCCTTGCTTCGAGTCGGGAAGGTGAAAACTCGGGGCGCGCTTCTTGTAAAACTGGAAAATGCCCGAAGCATGCAATTGGAAGGAGCTGCTTCGAGTCGCACGATGGAAAACTCGGAGCGCGCTTCGGGAAAATCGGCATTTTTCTCGAGGCCAGCCCGAGGAAGTCCCTGCTTCGAGTCGAGCACGTGAAAACTGCCAGCGTGCTTCGGGTCATTCGGCTACTTGCCCGGGGCTCTCCCTGGACGATATTGCTCCGAGAAAACACGGAACTTGCTTTGGCTCGAGCATTCGGAAATTTGAAGCTGGGTCGGGAACGAGCATACGGATCGAGCGTACGCACGTCCGATGCATGCTCCGAGTCGAGCCGAGAGTGGACTCGAGAAATATGACCGCTATCCCGCATAACCGTGAACTCGGTCGTGCGTTCGGCAAGTCGACACGCTTCTGGGCCTTGCTTCGAGTCGGGAAGGTGAAAACTCGGGGCGCGCTTCGTGTAAAACTGGAAAATGCCCGAAGCATGCAATTGGAAGGAGCTGCTTCGAGTCGCACGATGGAAAACTCGGAGCGCGCTTCGGGAAAATCGGCATTTTTCTCGAGGCCAGCCCGAGGAAGTCCCTGCTTCGAGTCGAGCACGTGAAAACTGCCAGCGTGCTTCGGGTCATTCGGCTACTTGCCCGGGGCTCTCCCTGGACGATATTGCTCCGAGAAAACACGGAACTTGCTTTGGCTCGAGCATTCGGAAATTTGAAGCTGGGTCGGGAACGAGCATACGGATCGAGCGTACGCACGTCCAGTGCGTGCTCCGAGTCGAGCCGAGAGTCGACTCGAGAAATATGTCCGCTATCCCGCATAACCGTGAACTCGGTCGTGCGTTCGGCAAGTCGACACGCTTTTGGGCCTTGCTTCGAGTCGGGAAGGTGAAAACTCGGGGCGCGCTTCGTGTCAAACTGGAAAATACCCGAAGCATGCATTTGGAAGCAGCTGCTTCGAGTCGCACGATGGAAAACTCGGAGCGCGCTTCGGGAAAATCGGCATTTTTCTCGAGGCAAGCACGAGCAAGTCCCTGCTTCGAGTCGAGCACGTGAAAACTGCCAGCGTGCTTCGGGTCATTCAGCTACTTGCCCGGAGCTCTCCCTGGACGATATTGCTCCGAGAAAACACGGAACTTGCTTTGGCTCGAGCATTCGGAAATTTGAAGCTGGGTCGGGAACGAGCATACGGATCGAGCGTACGCACGTCCGATGCGTGCTCCGAGTCGAGCCGAGAGTCGACTCGAGAAATATGTCCGCTATCCCGCATAACCGTGAACTCGGTCGTGCGTTCGGCAAGTCGACACGCTTTTGGGCCTTGCTTCGAGTCGGGAAGGTGAAAACTCGGGGCGCGCTTCGTGTAAAACTGGAAAATGCCCGAAGCATGCAATTGGAAGGAGCTGCTTCGAGTCGCACGATGGAAAACTCGGAGCGCGCTTCGGGAAAATCGGCATTTTTCTCGAGGCCAGAACGAGGAAGTCCCTGCTTCGAGTCGAGCACGTGAAAACTGCCAGCGTGCTTCGGGTCATTCGGCTACTTGCCCGGGGCTCTCCCTGGACGATATTGCTCCGAGAAAACACGGAACTTGCTTTGGCTCGAGCATTCGGAAATTTGAAGCTGGGTCGGGAACGAGCATACGGATCGAGCGTACGCACGTCCGATGCGTGCTCCGAGTCGAGCCGAGACTCGACTCGAGAAATATGTCCGCTATCCCGCATAACCGTGAACTCGGTCGTGCGTTCGGCAAGTCGACACGCTTTTGGGCCTTGCTTCGAGTCGGGAAGGTGAAAACTCGGGGCGCGCTTCTTGTAAAACTGGAAAATGCCCGAAGCATGCAATTGGAAGGAGCTGCTTCGAGTCGCACGATGGAAAACTCGGAGCGCGCTTCGGGAAAATCGGCATTTTTCTCGAGGCCAGCCCGAGGAAGTCCCTGCTTCGAGTCGAGCACGTGAAAACTGCCAGCGTGCTTCGGGTCATTCGGCTACTTGCCCGGGGCTCTCCCTGGACGATATTGCTCCGAGAAAACACGGAACTTGCTTTGGCTCGAGCATTCGGAAATTTGAAGCTGGGTCGGGAACGAGCATACGGATCGAGCGTACGCACGTCCGATGCGTGCTCCGAGTCGAGCCGAGAGTGGACTCGAGAAATATGACCGCTATCCCGCATAACCGTGAACTCGGTCGTGCGTTCGGCAAGTCGACACGCTTCTGGGCCTTGCTTCGAGTCGGGAAGGTGAAAACTCGGGGCGCGCTTCGTGTAAAACTGGAAAATGCCCGAAGCATGCAATTGGAAGGAGCTGCTTCGAGTCGCACGATGGAAAACTCGGAGCGCGCTTCGGGAAAATCGGCATTTTTCTCGAGGCCAGCCCGAGGAAGTCCCTGCTTCGAGTCGAGCACGTGAAAACTGCCAGCGTGCTTCGGGTCATTCGGCT
>JASFAW010000010.1:80577667-80580167 GCA_030737815.1 Allium fistulosum
TGGACGATATTGCTCCGAGAAAACACGGAACTTGCTTTGGCTCGAGCATTCGGAAATTTGAAGCTGGGTCGGGAACGAGCATACGGATCGAGCGTACGCACGTCCGATGCGTGCTCCGAGTCGAGCCGAGAGTGGACTCGAGAAATATGTCCGCTATCCCGCATAACCGTGAACTCGGTCGTGCGTTCGGCAAGTCGACACGCTTTTGGGCCTTGCTTCGAGTCGGGAAGGTGAAAACTCGGGGCGCGCTTCGTGTAAAACTGGAAAATACCCGAAGCATGCAATTGGAAGGAGCTGCTTCGAGTCGCACGATGGAAAACTCGGAGCGCGCTTCGGGAAAATCGGCATTTTTCTCGAGGCCAGCCCGAGGAAGTCCCTGCTTCGAGTCGAGCACGTGAAAACTGCCAGCGTGCTTCGGGTCATTCGGCTACTTGCCCGGGGCTCTCCCTGGACGATATTGCTCCGAGAAAACACGGAACTTGCTTTGGCTCGAGCATTCGGAAATTTGAAGCTGGGTCGGGAACGAGCATACGGATCGAGCGTACGCACGTCCGATGCATGCTCCGAGTCGAGCCGAGAGTGGACTCGAGAAATATGACCGCTATCCCGCATAACCGTGAACTCGGTCGTGCGTTCGGCAAGTCGACACGCTTCTGGGCCTTGCTTCGAGTCGGGAAGGTGAAAACTCGGGGCGCGCTTCGTGTAAAACTGGAAAATGCCCGAAGCATGCAATTGGAAGGAGCTGCTTCGAGTCGCACGATGGAAAACTCGGAGCGCGCTTCGGGAAAATCGGCATTTTTCTCGAGGCCAGCCCGAGGAAGTCCCTGCTTCGAGTCGAGCACGTGAAAACTGCCAGCGTGCTTCGGGTCATTCGGCTACTTGCCCGGGGCTCTCCCTGGACGATATTGCTCCGAGAAAACACGGAACTTGCTTTGGCTCGAGCATTCGGAAATTTGAAGCTGGGTCGGGAACGAGCATACGGATCGAGCGTACGCACGTCCAGTGCGTGCTCCGAGTCGAGCCGAGAGTCGACTCGAGAAATATGTCCGCTATCCCGCATAACCGTGAACTCGGTCGTGCGTTCGGCAAGTCGACACGCTTTTGGGCCTTGCTTTGAGTCGGGAAGGTGAAAACTCGGGGCGCGCTTCGTGTCAAACTGGAAAATACCCGAAGCATGCATTTGGAAGCAGCTGCTTCGAGTCGCACGATGGAAAACTCGGAGCGCGCTTCGGGAAAATCGGCATTTTTCTCGAGGCAAGCACGAGCAAGTCCCTGCTTCGAGTCGAGCACGTGAAAACTGCCAGCGTGCTTCGGGTCATTCAGCTACTTGCCCGGAGCTCTCCCTGGACGATATTGCTCCGAGAAAACACGGAACTTGCTTTGGCTCGAGCATTCGGAAATTTGAAGCTGGGTCGGGAACGAGCATACGGATCGAGCGTACGCACGTCCGATGCGTGCTCCGAGTCGAGCCGAGAGTCGACTCGAGAAATATGTCCGCTATCCCGCATAACCGTGAACTCGGTCGTGCGTTCGGCAAGTCGACACGCTTTTGGGCCTTGCTTCGAGTCGGGAAGGTGAAAACTCGGGGCGCGCTTCGTGTAAAACTGGAAAATGCCCGAAGCATGCAATTGGAAGGAGCTGCTTCGAGTCGCACGATGGAAAACTCGGAGCGCGCTTCGGGAAAATCGGCATTTTTCTCGAGGCCAGAACGAGGAAGTCCCTGCTTCGAGTCGAGCACGTGAAAACTGCCAGCGTGCTTCGGGTCATTCGGCTACTTGCCCGGGGCTCTCCCTGGACGATATTGCTCCGAGAAAACACGGAACTTGCTTTGGCTCGAGCATTCGGAAATTTGAAGCTGGGTCGGGAACGAGCATACGGATCGAGCGTACGCACGTCCGATGCGTGCTCCGAGTCGAGCCGAGACTCGACTCGAGAAATATGTCCGCTATCCCGCATAACCGTGAACTCGGTCGTGCGTTCGGCAAGTCGACACGCTTTTGGGCCTTGCTTCGAGTCGGGAAGGTGAAAACTCGGGGCGCGCTTCTTGTAAAACTGGAAAATGCCCGAAGCATGCAATTGGAAGGAGCTGCTTCGAGTCGCACGATGGAAAACTCGGAGCGCGCTTCGGGAAAATCGGCATTTTTCTCGAGGCCAGCCCGAGGAAGTCCCTGCTTCGAGTCGAGCACGTGAAAACTGCCAGCGTGCTTCGGGTCATTCGGCTACTTGCCCGGGGCTCTCCCTGGACGATATTGCTCCGAGAAAACACGGAACTTGCTTTGGCTCGAGCATTCGGAAATTTGAAGCTGGGTCGGGAACGAGCATACGGATCGAGCGTACGCACGTCCGATGCGTGCTCCGAGTCGAGCCGAGAGTGGACTCGAGAAATATGACCGCTATCCCGCATAACCGTGAACTCGGTCGTGCGTTCGGCAAGTCGACACGCTTCTGGGCCTTGCTTCGAGTCGGGAAGGTGAAAACTCGGGGCGCGCTTCGTGTAAAA
>JASFAW010000010.1:80590167-80595167 GCA_030737815.1 Allium fistulosum
TGCAATTGGAAGGAGCTGCTTCGAGTCGCACGATGGAAAACTCGGAGCGCGCTTCGGGAAAATCGGCATTTTTCTCGAGGCCAGCCCGAGGAAGTCCCTGCTTCGAGTCGAGCACGTGAAAACTGCCAGCGTGCTTCGGGTCATTCGGCTACTTACCCGGAGCTCTCCCTGGACGATATTGCTCCGAGAAAACACGGAACTTGCTTTGGCTCGAGCATTCGGAAATTTGAAGCTGGGTCGGGAACGAGCATACGGATCGAGCGTACGCACGTCCGATGCGTGCTCCGAGTCGAGCCGAGAGTGGACTCGAGAAATATGTCCGCTATCCCGCATAACCGTGAACTCGGTCGTGCGTTCGGCAAGTCGACACGCTTTTGGGCCTTGCTTCGAGTCGGGAAGGTGAAAACTCGGGGCGCGCTTCGTGTAAAACTGGAAAATACCCGAAGCATGCAATTGGAAGGAGCTGCTTCGAGTCGCACGATGGAAAACTCGGAGCGCGCTTCGGGAAAATCGGCATTTTTCTCGAGGCCAGCCCGAGGAAGTCCCTGCTTCGAGTCGAGCACGTGAAAACTGCCAGCGTGCTTCGGGTCATTCGGCTACTTGCCCGGGGCTCTCCCTGGACGATATTGCTCCGAGAAAACACGGAACTTGCTTTGGCTCGAGCATTCGGAAATTTGAAGCTGGGTCGGGAACGAGCATACGGATCGAGCGTACGCACGTCCGATGCGTGCTCCGAGTCGAGCCGAGAGTCGACTCGAGAAATATGTCCGCTATCCCGCATAACCGTGAACTCGGTCGTGCGTTCGGCAAGTCGACACGCTTTTGGGCCTTGCTTCGAGTCGGGAAGGTGAAAACTCGGGGCGCGCTTCGTGTAAAACTGGAAAATGCCCGAAGCATGCAATTGGAAGGAGCTGCTTCGAGTCGCACGATGGAAAACTCGGAGCGCGCTTCGGGAAAATCGGCATTTTTCTCGAGGCCAGAACGAGGAAGTCCCTGCTTCGAGTCGAGCACGTGAAAACTGCCAGCGTGCTTCGGGTCATTCGGCTACTTGCCCGGGGCTCTCCCTGGACGATATTGCTCCGAGAAAACACGGAACTTGCTTTGGCTCGAGCATTCGGAAATTTGAAGCTGGGTCGGGAACGAGCATACGGATCGAGCGTACGCACGTCCGATGCGTGCTCCGAGTCGAGCCGAGACTCGACTCGAGAAATATGTCCGCTATCCCGCATAACCGTGAACTCGGTCGTGCGTTCGGCAAGTCGACACGCTTTTGGGCCTTGCTTCGAGTCGGGAAGGTGAAAACTCGGGGCGCGCTTCTTGTAAAACTGGAAAATGCCCGAAGCATGCAATTGGAAGGAGCTGCTTCGAGTCGCACGATGGAAAACTCGGAGCGCGCTTCGGGAAAATCGGCATTTTTCTCGAGGCCAGCCCGAGGAAGTCCCTGCTTCGAGTCGAGCACGTGAAAACTGCCAGCGTGCTTCGGGTCATTCGGCTACTTGCCCGGGGCTCTCCCTGGACGATATTGCTCCGAGAAAACACGGAACTTGCTTTGGCTCGAGCATTCGGAAATTTGAAGCTGGGTCGGGAACGAGCATACGGATCGAGCGTACGCACGTCCGATGCGTGCTCCGAGTCGAGCCGAGAGTCGACTCGAGAAATATGACCGCTATCCCGCATAACCGTGAACTCGGTCGTGCGTTCGGCAAGTCGACACGCTTCTGGGCCTTGCTTCGAGTCGGGAAGGTGAAAACTCGGGGCGCGCTTCGTGTAAAACTGGAAAATGCCCGAAGCATGCAATTGGAAGGAGCTGCTTCGAGTCGCACGATGGAAAACTCGGAGCGCGCTTCGGGAAAATCGGCATTTTTCTCGAGGCCAGCCCGAGGAAGTCCCTGCTTCGAGTCGAGCACGTGAAAACTGCCAGCGTGCTTCGGGTCATTCGGCTACTTGCCCGGGGCTCTCCCTGGACGATATTGCTCCGAGAAAACACGGAACTTGCTTTGGCTCGAGCATTCGGAAATTTGAAGCTGGGTCGGGAACGAGCATACGGATCGAGCGTACGCACGTCCAGTGCGTGCTCCGAGTCGAGCCGAGAGTCGACTCGAGAAATATGACCGCTATCCCGCATAACCGTGAACTCGGTCGTGCGTTCGGCAAGTCGACACGCTTTTGGGCCTTGCTTCGAGTCGGGAAGGTGAAAACTCGGGGCGCGCTTCGTGTCAAACTGGAAAATACCCGAAGCATGCATTTGGAAGCAGCTGCTTCGAGTCGCACGATGGAAAACTCGGAGCGCGCTTCGGGAAAATCGGCATTTTTCTCGAGGCAAGCACGAGCAAGTCCCTGCTTCGAGTCGAGCACGTGAAAACTGCCAGCGTGCTTCGGGTCATTCGGCTACTTGCCCGGAGCTCTCCCTGGACGATATTGCTCCGAGAAAACACGGAACTTGCTTTGGCTCGAGCATTCGGAAATTTGAAGCTGGGTCGGGAACGAGCATACGGATCGAGCGTACGCACGTCCAGTGCGTGCTCCGAGTCGAGCCGAGAGTCGACTCGAGAAATATGACCGCTATCCCGCATAACCGTTAACTCGGTCGTGCGTTCGGCAAGTCGACACGCTTTTGGGCCTTGCTTCGAGTCGGGAAGGTGAAAACTCGGGGCGCGCTTCGTGTCAAACTGGAAAATACCCGAAGCATGCATTTGGAAGCAGCTGCTTCGAGTCGCACGATGGAAAACTCGGAGCGCGCTTCGGGAAAATCGGCATTTTTCTCGAGGCAAGCACGAGCAAGTCCCTGCTTCGAGTCGAGCACGTGAAAACTGCCAGCGTGCTTCGGGTCATTCAGCTACTTGCCCGGAGCTCTCCCTGGACGATATTGCTCCGAGAAAACACGGAACTTGCTTTGGCTCGAGCATTCGGAAATTTGAAGCTGGGTCGGGAACGAGCATACGGATCGAGCGTACGCACGTCCGATGCGTGCTCCGAGTCGAGCCGAGAGTCGACTCGAGAAATATGTCCGCTATCCCGCATAACCGTGAACTCGGTCGTGCGTTCGGCAAGTCGACACGCTTTTGGGCCTTGCTTCGAGTCGGGAAGGTGAAAACTCGGGGCGCGCTTCGTGTAAAACTGGAAAATGCCCGAAGCATGCAATTGGAAGGAGCTGCTTCGAGTCGCACGATGGAAAACTCGGAGCGCGCTTCGGGAAAATCGGCATTTTTCTCGAGGCCAGAACGAGGAAGTCCCTGCTTCGAGTCGAGCACGTGAAAACTGCCAGCGTGCTTCGGGTCATTCGGCTACTTGCCCGGGGCTCTCCCTGGACGATATTGCTCCGAGAAAACACGGAACTTGCTTTGGCTCGAGCATTCGGAAATTTGAAGCTGGGTCGGGAACGAGCATACGGATCGAGCGTACGCACGTCCGATGCGTGCTCCGAGTCGAGCCGAGACTCGACTCGAGAAATATGTCCGCTATCCCGCATAACCGTGAACTCGGTCGTGCGTTCGGCAAGTCGACACGCTTTTGGGCCTTGCTTCGAGTCGGGAAGGTGAAAACTCGGGGCGCGCTTCTTGTAAAACTGGAAAATGCCCGAAGCATGCAATTGGAAGGAGCTGCTTCGAGTCGCACGATGGAAAACTCGGAGCGCGCTTCGGGAAAATCGGCATTTTTCTCGAGGCCAGCCCGAGGAAGTCCCTGCTTCGAGTCGAGCACGTGAAAACTGCCAGCGTGCTTCGGGTCATTCGGCTACTTGCCCGGGGCTCTCCCTGGACGATATTGCTCCGAGAAAACACGGAACTTGCTTTGGCTCGAGCATTCGGAAATTTGAAGCTGGGTCGGGAACGAGCATACGGATCGAGCGTACGCACGTCCGATGCGTGCTCCGAGTCGAGCCGAGAGTGGACTCGAGAAATATGACCGCTATCCCGCATAACCGTGAACTCGGTCGTGCGTTCGGCAAGTCGACACGCTTCTGGGCCTTGCTTCGAGTCGGGAAGGTGAAAACTCGGGGCGCGCTTCGTGTAAAACTGGAAAATGCCCGAAGCATGCAATTGGAAGGAGCTGCTTCGAGTCGCACGATGGAAAACTCGGAGCGCGCTTCGGGAAAATCGGCATTTTTCTCGAGGCCAGCCCGAGGAAGTCCCTGCTTCGAGTCGAGCACGTGAAAACTGCCAGCGTGCTTCGGGTCATTCGGCTACTTGCCCGGGGCTCTCCCTGGACGATATTGCTCCGAGAAAACACGGAACTTGCTTTGGCTCGAGCATTCGGAAATTTGAAGCTGGGTCGGGAACGAGCATACGGATCGAGCGTACGCACGTCCAGTGCGTGCTCCGAGTCGAGCCGAGAGTCGACTCGAGAAATATGACCGCTATCCCGCATAACCGTGAACTCGGTCGTGCGTTCGGCAAGTCGACACGCTTTTGGGCCTTGCTTCGAGTCGGGAAGGTGAAAACTCGGGGCGCGCTTCGTGTCAAACTGGAAAATACCCGAAGCATGCATTTGGAAGCAGCTGCTTCGAGTCGCACGATGGAAAACTCGGAGCGCGCTTAGGGAAAATCGGCATTTTTCTCGAGGCAAGCACGAGCAAGTCCTTGCTTCGAGTCGAGCACGTGAAAACTGCCAGCGTGCTTCGGGTCATTCGGCTACTTGCCCGGAGCTCTCCCTGGACGATATTGCTCCGAGAAAACACGGAACTTGCTTTGGCTCGAGCATTCGGAAATTTGAAGCTGGGTCGGGAACGAGCATACGGATCGAGCGTACGCACGTCCAGTGCGTGCTCCGAGTCGAGCCGAGAGTCGACTCGAGAAATATGACCGCTATCCCGCATAACCGTGAACTCGGTCGTGCGTTCGGCAAGTCGACACGCTTTTGGGCCTTGCTTCGAGTCGGGAAGGTGAAAACTCGGGGCGCGCTTCGTGTCAAACTGGAAAATACCCGAAGCATGCATTTGGAAGCAGCTGCTTCGAGTCGCACGATGGAAAACTCGGAGCGCGCTTCGGGAAAATCGGCATTTT
>JASFAW010000010.1:80602795-80618314 GCA_030737815.1 Allium fistulosum
CCAGAACATCCTCTAAGGTAATACGAGCATATTCAATCTGGGTTCCGCCAGCCTTGCAAATTGACAGTTCGATTTTTGTGACGTGCTTACCACTTGCACAATATTTCAAAATCGCAGTCGTTGACTTATCAATCAAAGCATTAACGTGCAGATCGTTAAAATTCACCTTACCTGCACCACCACCACCGCCAACAGACATGTTGCCCGGCTGTTTAGCACCCCATGTAAATGAAGTAATATCAGTCCAGCCGGTGTGGTTGGAGTCTTTAGACTCGCCGGTCACACCATCAACTTTTAAAAACATATCAATAGCCATAATTATCTTCTCTTGCTTGATTTACGTTCTGCTTTGATAAAGCATCGTTATGGCAAACAGGAAAGCATGGGGCTGAATAAAACAGTCCATATTTTACCTCTGCCTCGTTTTCTGAATATCGCTACATGGTTTATTCAGAGAGTGTTTTTATTGTCCCACTGGATGGAGCAATAAAAAATAGTGAATCCTTTAGTTCCTCGATATTAATATCGAAACGTGGAGCCGGCTCGCAATAAGCATTTTGCGTCTGCACGGTAACTGCAAAGCTTAGTGAGAATTCAGGCCGCCATACATGACGGCCTGATGCAGTTAATCAATTCTCATTCGATTTGAGTGAAGGCAGTTTCGATACCAGACGCAGTGACACCGTCAGGCCTTCCAGCTGGTAGTGCGGACGCAGGAAGAATTTCGCGGCGTAGTAGCCCGGGTTATCTTCCTGCTCTTCCACGCTCACCTCGGCGGCAGCCAGCGGCTTACGCGATTTGGTTTCCTGTGACGAGTTCGCTGGGTCACCGTCGACGTAGCTCATCACCCAATCGTTCAGCCAGCGCTCCATTTCATCACGCTCGCGGAATGAACCGATCTTGTCGCGCACGATACACTTGAGGTAGTGCGCGAAGCGGCAGCAGGCAAACAGATACGGCAGGCGTGCAGCCAGACGTGCGTTGGCGGTCGCATCGGCATCATGGTATTCCGCAGGCTTTTGCAGCGACTGCGCACCAATAAAGGCAGCAAAGTCGGAGTTTTTGCGGTGCACCAGTGGCATGAAGCCGTTTTTCGCCAGCTCGGCTTCACGACGATCGCTGATGGCAATCTCCGTCGGGCATTTCATGTCTACGCCGCCGTCATCACTCGGGAAGGTGTGGCACGGCAGGTTTTCAACCGCACCGCCAGACTCGACGCCGCGGATCGCGGTGCACCAGCCGTACTCTTTGAACGAGCGGTTGATGTTGGCTGCCATGGCGTAGGCGGCGTTGCTCCAGGTGTAGCCGTTGTGATTTGAGCCATCGGTCTGCTCTTCAAAATCAAAGCTATCCACCGGATTGGTGCGAATGCCATACGGCAGGCGCGCCAGGAAGCGCGGCATGACCAGGCCGAGATAGCGGGCATCTTCCGATTCACGCAGGCTGCGCCATGCGGCATATTCGGTGTTCTGGAAGATTTTGGTCAGATCGCGCGGGTTCGCCAGCTCCTGCCATGACTCCATCTGCATGACGGTCGGTGCTGTACCGGTGATGAACGGGCAGTGTGCCGCCGCGCTGATACGCGCCATTTCGCCCAGCAGCTCCACGTCCTGCGGGCTGTGATCGAAATAGTAATCGCCCACCAGGCAGCCAAACGGTTCGCCACCGAACTGACCGTACTCCTGCTCATAAATCTTCTTAAACAGCGGACTCTGATCCCAGCCAGCGCCTTTAAAACGCTTCAGGCTGCGTCCCAGCTCCTGCTTGGAGATGCTCATGAAACGGATTTTCAGCATCTCGTCGGTTTCGGTGTTGTTCACCAGGTAGCTCAGACCGCGCCACGCGCTCTCCAGCTGCTGAAACTCTTCATGATGAATAATCTGATTGATCTGCTGTGACAGCTTGTCGTCAATCTCAGCGATCAGCGCCTGGATGGTGCGATAGGTATCGTTCGAAATGGTGACGGTGTTTTCCAGCGCCTGCTGCGCCAGCGTCTTCACGGCACTTTCGACGGCTGCACGCGCCTGATCGCTGGTTGGACGAAATTCTTTGTTCAGCAGGGCGCTGAGTTCATTCTCGCTGTAGTGCGAAGCGCCCTGTTGCTGCTGATGCGAAGACTGGGTCATGATTACTCCTCCTTACCTTCAGCGCTTTCATCCTGCTTCGGCAGATGAGTCAGCGCTTTCAACAGCGTTGGATCCTGCAGAATCTTACGATCAGCTCTTCCGCACCGTTTTTGCCGTCCATGTAAGTCAGCAGATTCGAAAGCTGGGTACGCGCTTCCAGCAGGTTGCTCAGCGGTTCGACTTTGCGGGCAATCGCATCCGGTGAGAAATCGTCCATGCTCTCAAAGGTCAGTTCGACGTTAAGTTTGCCTTCGCCGTTGAGCGTGTTATCCACCTGAACGCCGCGCGCGGCTTCAGCGCTTTCATGCGCTCATCGAAGTTATCGATATCAATTTCCAGGAATTTACGCTCATCAAGGCTCGCCTGCGGCTCGAGTGGTTTACCGACCAGGTCCGCCATGACGCCCATCACAAACGGCAGCTGAATTTTGCGTTCCGCGCCATAAATTTCCACGTCATATTCAATCTGAACGCGAGGCGCGCGATTGCGGGCAATGAACTTCTGCCACTGGATTTCGTTGGTGCCATGGTTTTCTCCATTAAGGGTGCGCGGGTAAAGTTTCGCAGGAGGCGCGCAGGTCTCGCTGCGTTGAGTTGTTACGCTCGCTTAGTCGCGGCGTCCAAAGATATTTTCCAGCTGATGCACGCCGTCTGGCGCCAGATCGCGAATGATGTCCATAAAATCGAGTTCAATAAGCCGCTGTACGCGGTCGATCATTAGCGGTGCCGGATGGCTGGGTTCGTGCTGAGCAAAGTAGTGCTTCACCTTCTCCAGCATCAGTTGCGCATCGGCGCGCGAACTGAGCTGCACGCTGCGCCAGTCAGCCGTGCGAACCGCTGCGGCGGGCGCGGCGACGCTCGGTTCCGGCGGCGGCTCTGTTACCACGGCCGGCTGCAGCGTGCTGAGGTCAGTGGCCTGACAGCGTTCGGCGATCATGGCGATCTGCCTGCGCAGCTGCGACAGCTCCGGCACCGCCGCTTCACCCAGCTGTTCGGTCAGGGTTTCGGTAATGGTTTGCAAACGCTCACTTATCTGTAGCACCGCTTCAATACCGGGCTGCTCGCCGCGCGCCAGCTCATCGGTCAGGCGCGGCAGACCGCCAGGATAGTCCGCGACTTCGGTCTTGCTGCCGTCGCACAGCGCTGCGGCATCGCGCAGCGTGATGCCATCCGAGGCGTAGCGCAGCAGCCAGCTCTGGCGTACTGCGCTGCTCAGCGCCGATTTATCGCCCAGCAGCGCCACCGCGTTGATGCGGTAAAACGGATCCTGTTCGCCGTACTCTTCCAGTCGCGGCCACAGCGGCTCCCAGTACAGCAGCAGCGCCTGCTCAATCAGCTTCAGTCCCTGCGCATAGCCCGGCAGCCCTTTCAGCTCGGTCCAGGCGTGAGTAAGCGCTAACATCACTCGCAGGTCTTTACTGCGGCTGAGCAAGTCAATCGCCAGCTTTTCGACTTTATTCCAGTCCGCTGATTCAGCCGGGATAATGGTCTCGCCAAATTGCTGTTCGGCTTTACCGGTACTGGCCTGCTCCATCGCCTGGTAATCCGCGTGATACTCCCAGGTTGTCGCCGCAGGGGTTATCACTGCTGACCGGCGCCAGCAGCGCGTCAATATTCATCGTCATAGCGGTTGGCCTCAGGATTCAAACATCGGAGGATAAAGTCCGTTTCGTCCGGGTTTTGCCCCGCCGGCCGGGTCGAACAGCAGTGAGAACAGCTGTGCGGTGAAGTTGCCGCTGTGCACCTGGGTGTAAAGCGGGAAACCGTCGCTCTGGTTTGTCCACCAGAAGCTGGTGTAAAACTGCGGGTCGAAGCTGTCACCCGGCAGTTTCCAGTTGAGCGTTGACGGCTCGCCGTCGCCAATCACCTGTAAAATGTCCGATTGTTCACCGTCAGTTTGCGGCTGCTGGGGCTGCGGGATGCTCAGCAGCGCCTGGTCGAGCTGCTCTGGCGTACCGCCGTTTTGCACCACGCGCAGCAGCATATTGCCGACCTGCTGATACCACTCGCCCGAGCGGGCCAGCAGCGCCGGTGACCACTCGGCAGGGTAAAATGGCGCAGCGCGCACAGCGGGTAGTTGCGGCCGACGCTGTCGCGGGCGGCAATCAGGCAGCCCATCTGGATCAGCTGACTGCCGAGCATTGGCGGCACGACAAAATTCCACACCGGCGCTTTGAGAAAGGCGCGCGACGGGGCGTTTTTACTCTCTTCACTGGTTTGCCAGTGATGCAGTCCGACCTGAAACCAGTTCGACCACTGCCGGTACAGCACATCGGGGAAGCGTCGCTTCACAAAGTCACCCGAGCTGGGCAATTTGCCGTACCAGCCGGGTGCTGCGTAATGAGTCATTATCAGGTCCTGTTTCAGGGGCAGCTAAAGCCGGGAAGCTGGAACGGGTTACGAATACTGCCAGGGGTGAACGACAACGTGACCTGATGGCCATCGACGTTAAAACTGGCCTCGCGGGTCAGGCCACCGACCGCGGTCAAACGAGCGCGATCAAAGAAGCGGTTCAGCGCCCACGGACCGCTGGTCACCAGCGTTGAGGTGGTGCCGTTGGTCAGACCAAGCTGCATGCGCACCTGGCTGGTGCCGCCCGGTCCGGGCCAGCTCACCATCTGCACCGCCTGCGGGCCGTGGCTGTAACGCAGAATCTGGCCATCGACGTCGAGCGTCAGGTTGAGAATGTCGTTATCCATCTTCACCGTACGCAGCGTGACGCGGAACGACGGCGTGGTCGCCCCGTTAGCAAAGAAGGCATCACGAATCGACTGCGCCTGCTGGAACGGACGCAGCAGCGCCTCACCGCCCGGCAGCGTTTTGCCGTCGATACCTGGCGTGAAACGCCACGCCGCGTTGGTGGTATCCACTTTGCTGGCCAGATTGTCGCGAAAGAAGCTGTCCATCAGCCCGCTGCCCGGCGCGAACATGCGCGCCAGATCGTCCGGCGTCACTTCGCTGCGCGCATTGCGCACCAGCGGATAACGGCCAGCAATCGCCTGGCGGCAGAAGCTGCCCACTTCCATGGTGATGCGCTTGCGCACGTTATCCATATCGCGGCGCTGTGCATCGCTGCTGGCGCCCACAGCCATGCTGGAAACCATATTCTGCAGCGAACCCGGTAAGCGACCGGCGCTGGCCTGCAGACGACTGATGGCATCGCCGGAAGGCGGCGGCATGCCGCTATTAGCGGCGTCCTGCACCGCCGTCAGATAGCGGTAGAGATCGTCGATCTGATGCAGAAAATCATCCACCGCCAGCACTTTACTGCCCTGCTGCAGCGGCTGTGCCAGCTCCAGCACAGGCGCGAAGTGCACCGCCACCGCCTGCTCCGGTGCCTGCTGGGCTGCGCCCTGGCCCGGCGCCGCGCTGGCTTTGGAGGAACTGAACAGCGCTTCTAAAGTGCGCGTGGCGCTGTTGCCCGTCGCCGGCTGTGCCTGGGTACTTTGCTCATCCGGCTGTGCGCGGTTCAGCGTCAGCAGCTTACTGAGGTTAACCACCAGCTGGCGCAGCGGCGAGTGGTTGCCCGACAGCAGACGTGCGGTGTTGATGCGCTGCGACAAATCCGCGCTGCTGTTGAGCTGGATATCGCTGAGGAACTGCTCCCACTGGCGGATGTAATCCTGCACGTAGAGCTGGCGCACCGCGAGATCGGTCTGCTGACTGTTCTCCGGCGACGCAACGCCGCCCAGCACCCAGACATCATCCTGGAACAGCGCCTGCGTGACCGGCGCGATTTGTTTATCAACGTGCTGCCAGTAACCGTCAGGCGTGAACAGGCCGGCCACGCCGTCATTGACTGATTTGCCGCTTTTGCGTGAAAACACCAGCTCACTCTGCGGCCCGCCCAGCGCCGCGAGGGTGACCGGTTGCAGGCTGCCGTCACGCTGCAGCAGGCGCTTCAGACGTCCGTAGACGCGCTGCGACAGCGGCATTTGATTAATCAGCGCCTGCTCGCGCTTTACCAGCGCGTCATCCTTCGCGTATGGCGAGGACTGAATCTGTGTCTCCAGCAGCTGCTGCAGATGCCACGCCAGCTGTTTCACTTCCTGCTGCGTCACGTTTTGCGGCAGTTCGCGGCTAATATTCAGCATCAGCCAGGCATGCAGGAATTTGCCGTCATAATGTTTTGGCTGATACAGCATCTGGTAAGCTTTCAGCGCTTCGTAGCTGTAATCCGCATCGCTGCCGTTGTCGTTGCGCAGCCAGCGGGTGATGTTTTGCGCCACCTGCGGCAGCAGCAGCTGTTTCAGCGCTTTGTCATACAGGGTGCGCGTGGCGTCGCTGACTTCGGTACCGCGATACAGCCCCATGCGGCGCGTCAGCGGGGGATCTTCCAGCGAGAAGTCGGCGCTTTTCGGCAGCTGCAGCAGCGTGTTGAGATACGGCACCAGCGCAAACAGATCGCCATTGCCCTGGCGTTCCAGCTGTTGTCCCAGCTGTTCCACCTGCGGCGTTTTACCCGCCATCTCCTGCAAATAGGCTTTGTTTTTACTGTAGCTGGTGAGCCACAGTGCTCCGGCAATCAGTACCAGCACCAGCAGCGCCAGATAGCCGGACCACAATCCGGCGCGATTGCGCAGCTCCCACCAGCGGTTACTGCCCGCCAGGCCCGACTCCTGGAAGATGACATTTTCCAGCACGCCTTTCAGGAAGAAGCTCTGGCCTTTGTTCGGCGGGATCGGTGACTCTTTGTCGACCTGGTCCCAGCTGCCGGACTCGCCGCTGCGCTGTCCCGGCAGATGCAGGGCGCGGCTCAGCTCGCCCATCACGCGGTCAAACGGCAGCCCTTCCTGAGTACCGCTGGCGAAATAGATACCGCGCGGCGCGAACTGGGTTTCGAAATCAGAGCGGGCAAACAGCGTATCCAGCGCATCCGCCAGCAGCGGACGCAGCGCGGCGAACTCCTGCGGGAACAGATAGCTCTCCGCCCGCGCCTGCGCATCGCTCTCCGCCAGCAGCGTATCGGCCAGGCCGGCATCCAGACGCTGCTGCAGCAGTGAATACTCCTGCTGAAACTGGCTGTTGAGCTCAAACTCTGCGGTCGACGCCTGCGCCCACGGGAAGGTAAAGCCCCAGATTTGCTCGCGCTGGGTTTTATCCAGCGAAGCGAAGTAGCTGCGGAAACCTTTGAGCAGGTCGGTTTTGGTGACCAGCACATAAACCGGGAAGCGAATGCCAAGGCGATCGTGCAGCTCCATCAGCCGCTGACGCAGTGCGATCGCCTGATTGCGCTGCGCTTCCGGCGATTGCGTCAGTAAATCAGACACGCTGAGCGTGACAATCACGCCATTGACGGGCTGACGGCCGCGATATTTGCGCAGCAGGTCGAGAAAGTGATGCCACTCGCTGGCGTCGCGCTCCTGCTGGCTCTCCTGGGTGGTATAGCGACCGGCGGTATCCAGCAGCACCGCTTCGTTGGTGAACCACCAGTCGCAGTTGCGCGTGCCGCCAATGCCGCGCAGCGCCGCTTTGCCGAACTTGTCCGCCAGCGGGAACTGCAGCCCGGAATTGACCAGCGCGGTGGTTTTACCGGCACCCGGAGCGCCAATGATCATGTACCACGGCAGCTGGTAGAGGTATTGATGGCTGAAGCGCTGCGCCCAGAAAGGCGCGCCCTTGCTGCTGGCGCGCTGGAAGTGCGCTTTTTTCAGCATGTCGGTGGCTTCGGAGAAACGGCTCGCCAGCACCTGTTCTTCATTGGTCAGGCGTTTGCGGTCCTGCTCCGGCGCATCGCTTTTGCTGGTTTCGAGGCTCGACATCAGTTTGCGGTTGAGCCAGAAGTTATACAGGCGCGGAATCGCCTGGCTCAGCCCCCAGACCAGATAGAGCAGCGCAATACTGATGATGCGGTTCTGCTCTGGCTCCAGCGGCCGCGAGTCGACAATGGAAAACACCGGGCCAATCACCCAGATGATAAAGGAGAGCGCGGTAATGCCGACAAAACCCCAGGCGAGGCGGCTGGTCAGCACCGCAAAAAGCATATTCAGCATGGATTAGTTCCCTCTCGCCAGGCCGTTGAGTTCCGCTTGCGTCGCATCCGGCGCGACCAGCAGAGTAATTTCTACGCGACGGTTGCGGGCGCGATTCTCAGCGCTGGTGTTCGGCACCAGCGGATGGCTTTCGCCACGCCCTTCGGCTTTAACCCGCGACGGTTGTGCCAGCTGCTGCTGCAGCAGGGTTTGCACCGACTGCGCGCGCGCCAGGGAGAGTTCATAGTTGGAGGCGAAGCGGGCGCTGCGAATCGGCACGTTGTCGCTGTAGCCAATCACCAGAATCTTCCCGCTGACGTTATTCATCGCGGCGGCAATGCGCTGAATCACCGCATCGTAGCGGCCACGCACCTCGGTGGATGCCGAGGCGAACAGGCCATCGCCCTTCAGGGTGACCACGCTCTGGTCGGCTTCATCGCGCACCGCCACCAGGCCGGCATCAATTTCCGGCTTGAGGAACGCTTTCAGGTTCAGCGTGGCGGGCGGCGGCGGTGCCGGATTGCTGATTTTGACTTCCGGCAGCGCAGTCTGATAGATGCTGGCCAGCACCGGCGAGGTGTAATCGCCGAGACGCCAGTTCAGGACAATGTAGAACAGGCAGGCAGCAAAGCCGGCCACCGCCGCACAGGCCCACAGTGGAATCATCGGCCGCCACAGCTTGCGCAGCACCGGCTGATCGGTGGGATGCGGTGACAGCGCCGCCGGGTAACTGCCGCGCACGCTTTTGATCATCTGCAGCAGACGCTGTTTGATGGTTTCCAGCTGCGAACGCCCGTTATCCAGCACGCGGTAGCGCCCTTCAAAGCCGAGCAACAGGCAGAAATAGATCAGCTCCAGCAGCAGGATGTGCTGACGCGGATTTTGCGACAGCTTGGCCAGCAGCTGGAAGAACTTCTCACCGCCCCAGGTTTCATTGTGAAACGTTACCAGCAGGCCGTTGCTGGTCCACACGCCGCGGCTGCCCCACGGCGTCAGCGCCGCCGCTTCATCCAGCGCGGTGCACAGGCAGTAGCGCGCGCCGACGATCACTTCATAACTCAGCCCCGACTGCTGGCAGCTGAGCTCAAAGCGACGGATCTGATCGATCAGCTGCTGGCGCAGCCGCGCCGGATCGTCGTGCGAGACGGAGTGGCGAATCTGCGGGATCGCGTTAATCAGCGGATTCGCCGCGGCGACCAGCACATTCTGATGGCTGACATCCTGCTGTGTGACGTCACTGTTCGGTTTCTGTTGTTCCTGCATCATGCGGCGTGCTCAGTTTTGATTATTCTGACTGACTACGAATGGCCCAGAACTCCATGTTCAGGCCCGGAAACTCACCGGCCAGATGCAGCGCAAAGGCACCTGAGCGCTCCATCTCCTGCCACAGCTCGCTGTTCTTATCGAGCTCGAAATAGCTGTAGCCGGCATGCCACGGGATTTGCGGCGGCGCGCCCGGCATGGCTTTCAGCGCCAGTCCCGGCAGCTGCAGCTGTACCAGATCGCGGATTTTGGTAACGGGCGCGACTTTCATCTGCGCCGGGAAGTGGGTTTTCAGCGCCTCGGCTGGCACGCTGGCTTTGACCGCCAGCACAAAGCCGAACTCGCGTACCATACTGCTTTCCGGCACCGTGGCCACGTTGAGGCCGTGCGAGCGCTGCGTCAGCGGCAGCTGGATGGCGCTCTCTTCCATCACCTGCGACAGTCCCTGGCGCAGCAGCAGCGTTAAGCGGGCAAAGCAGCTGTACAGATCGTCATGGTCATACAGCGGCAGCGCGTCCGGGGTGCGCGCCGGCATCCAGCTGCTCAATTCAGCGGCCAGCTGCAGCCAGTGACTGTAGAGCGTTTCCGGGTGCAGCAGCGGCAGATGCTGTAAGTGCGCGTGCAGGCCAAGCTGACGGTTGAGTAAGGTCAGCAGCATAAAATCGACCATGTCGGCACTGTTAAAACGGCCGGTACCCGGCGTGCGCTGGCTCAGCTGCTGGCTGCGCTGCTGAACCAGGCCGTGCAGGTCATTGAGCATGCTTTGCAGCGGCCGGCTGGCGTTGAGCGTCAGCATCGGCGGAATGTAATCGGTGTCGAGGCGCACGTGGTTATCGCTGCGTTTTTCAATCACCTGCGCCACGCCCATCGCCGTCCACTCCGCGGTGAGATCCTGTTCCAGCATCAGGCGCAGGCGCAGTTTGCCGAACTGAACGGTGGCAGAGCCGACCGCCTGAGCGTTGTCATCTTCGACTTCGGCTTCCCACGCCAGATAGCGCGCCAGTGAATCCTGCGTCTCCTGAAACGCCACCGCTTCGCGCCCGTTGCGCCGGGCCGGGATCGCCAGTACCACTTTGCTGCGATCGACATTTGCTGGCAGATCCAGCGGGGCCGGACCGTGCTGTGGCTGGCTGAAAGAAAAGAAGGTGCCGTCAGGCAGACATCCGCTGGCGGCACTCAGCGCCAGTTTTCCCTGCCGCAGCAGCGCTTCATCAAATTCGAGATCAAAAAAACCCCAGGTGTAGGCGCGCTGCGACTGCCCCCATTCGCGCAGGGTGCTGTGTAGAAAATTTTCCGACTGCTGGAAATGGTGAGGGCGCAGGAACATCCCCTCGGTCCAGACAACCTTTTCGGCTCGGTTCATAGGCATCCTTACTGCTTAACCACGCGCAGGCCGTTGATATCCGCCACAACGCGGGCATTCAACTCACCATCGTTATTTTTCCAGAACTGCCAGAATGCGCTGTCGTCGCCATCCGGGAAGGGCAGCGCGAGGCGCCAGACTTTACCGTCCAGCGCCTGATACTCGGCCATGATGCCGATGAAGCGCGCTTCCGGCAGGCTTTTCGCGCTGAGGGTTTTACTCAGCTGACCTGACATCAGGAAGAACTGCTGATTGTTGAGCAGCGTGCTGCCCAACGCGGTGGCGGGCTGGTTCTGCAGGGAGTAGAAATCAGCGGACATGAATTCCGCATCGGAGGTCAGCAACATCACCCGAACTTTGAGCGGCGCACCCGCGTTGATCTGCGGATGCGCCTGAAAGTCGAGATTGTAGCGTGCAACCGGCGCCGGACTGTTGCTGCTGCAGGCGGCCAGCAGGCAAGCCAGCAGCAGTGATCCGGCGCGGCGGAGAGAAATCATCGTCATCATTCAGCCCTCCCTGCTTACCGTGTTAGTTGATGATCCAGGTGCCGCTGTTGCTGTTCTGGCACGCTTTGCTGTCGCCATCCACCGCGACGCAGGTCTTTTTCTTGCTGCTGGCGCGGGCGCGACGCTTCGGCTGGTCCGCTTTGATGGTCTGCTCATACAGCGCGCTTTTCACCACCGCGCGGAACGGGACATAACCGATCAGCTGCACCGCAGGCTGAGCCGCCGGCTGCTGCGCTTTTTTGTCACCGGCCGGTGCAGTCTCAGGCTGCGCTTCGTCTGCGGCCTGCGCCGACTCGCCAAGTGCCAGCCAGTTGTTTTCAACCTGGCCAATCACGGTGTAGGTTTCACCGCTTTTCAGCGTATCCACCACTTTGCCGCCGAAGCTCGGGCGGGTCATGATCGAAGCCGGATAGAGCGCGCGATAAGCCTCGTTCACCGGGCTGAACTGTGCCGGCGGCTGGACGGCATAACGGTGCGACAGCGTGACGCCGTCAACGGTGCTGCTGACAATCGTGTCGTCTGTCATCTTTGGCGGTGCTTTACAGCCAGCCACTGCGAAAACAAACATCAGGCCCAACGCCATACGGAGATTCACCATTTTCTTCATGTTTAGTTCCATTAACGCCTAAAAAGTGGCCAGAGGCCGGTTAAGAGCAAAATGAACCGTGCACACGGCGGGAGCCGGCGTCGATTCAGTACCAGTTAAAAAGTTGACCCTTTAATGAGTGTGGCTAACGCATCGCGCCAGCGAGGCAAAAATTGATCAGCCTGAATTAAGTATTAAAAATGCAACATTAGTGACAGGGATGATGTCGGAAGAATTCCGATCGTTTCACAAACGATCAGCAACATGATCAATTTTTGCTAAGCGAAGGGGTCGGCCACAGCCAAACCTCGGTTTCTCTTATGCCATCCCTGGGTTAAAAACTATCACGTTCAATGAATCTGGTTAATCGGTAACGATTAAGAGGATAACAGCAACAACTTACGGCATTCGCTGGCAGTATTGCTATTTATTGAGATATATCAACAACATATAAAAGACTGGAAACATCATAGCTACCGCACGAGCCAGGTAAAACCTGCCCGTGAGCATGCAATCACAATCCATTTGTTAATGTCTGACGGAAGTTTACAGAAGCCTGACAAAATTTCAACGCGCCGCTAGCAGAGGAAATTAGTTCAGTAAAGGTTAACAAATATTTTTAATGCAAATTTGCGTCACTTTTGCCCGTAAACCTAAGACTATTCTTATCAACCCATTAAAACTGTGAAAGATTGTAAATGAAAGATGAAAATTTGCTCGCGCGATCATTAAAAATTGTCATAAAAAAAATGGCGCTGAGCGGCACGCATTTTGTCTGAGCGCGATAAAACAGAGGCAGGCGGTAAAAAAGTGGTTATAAAGACAAACTGGCAGTTAAAAAAACCAGCCAGGCGGAACAGGCTGGTTTAATTCGCTAAAATAGCGGGTATCGGGATTGTTAAGCAGTCAGAATAGATTGCAGCTCAGGCAAGGTTTTCACCTGCCAGGTGGGCGTGATGTGCGCCGGCAGCGGACGCGTGCCGTGATCGATCCAGCAGGTTTTCACGCCGGCATTCATACCACCGAGAATATCTGATTCCGGCGTGTCGCCGACCATTAATACCCGGCGGCGATCGGGATTGCCCAGCAGCTGCAGCGTATGGTCAAAAATCGCCGCGTCCGGCTTGGGTACGCCCAACTGTTCGGAGATCACCAGCGCGTCAAAGTAGTCACGGAAACCGGTGCGTTCAAGGCGCGCCTGCTGCAGCGCCGTAAAACCGTTGGTGATGATGGCGATTTTTACCTTGCCCTTGAGCGTATCCAGCAGGCGGGCTGCGCCATCCAGCGGCAGGCAGATCTCGGCCATCGCATTAAGAAAGTCGCTGTTCAGCACTTCCGGCGCCACGCTGAGTTTTTCACCCCACAGCGTGAAGCGGCGCGTCTGGAGCTGCAACGCTGAAATGGTGCCGTTCTGGTAATCGACCCACAGCGGTTTATTCACCGCCTGATAGTCAGCGTAATCCTGATCGCTAAAGTGCACGTCGTAGCTGGCAAACATGCGCTGCAGGCCGGCAAACGCGTCAAAATGAAAAAGTGTGTCATCCGCATCGAACAGGATGCAGTCCCAGTCGTTTAACATAGTGCCCCTTTTGAATGACGTCAGAGCGTGAGCGCCATAATGATGGCATCCTCGCGCCCGCTGGCGGTGGGATAGTAGTTTGGCCGCACGCTGACCTGATGAAAATCCAGCTGCTGATACAGCGTAATCGCGGGCTGATTGGAGGCGCGCACCTCCAGCCACAGCGTCATCACCGCACGCTGCTCCAGTTCGGCAATCAGCTGCTGTAGCAGCTGACGCGCATAGCCGCGGCGCTGGAACGCGGGATCGACCGCGATGTTGAACAGCGACGCTTCATCCAGCACCACCTGGGTGATGGCGAAGCCGGCCAGCTGGCCGTCCGCGTGCAGGCAAAGATTGACGTAACGTTCGCCCTGATTACTGGCAAAGGTCTGCTCGCTCCATGGAAACGCATGCGCGCGGCGCTCGATCTCCAGCAGCCGCGGCTGTAAATCAGGGTGATGAAAGAGATGGCTGTCATGGTTACACATCTGTTGCCACAGCGCGCGCTTGGCCGCGCCGCTGCTGATTAATTCATTGAAAACGGCGCTGGTGAACGTGATGCCGTTAAAAGGATGATCGCTGGTCACGCCCAGCAGCCAGCCGGCACAGTCGACCTGCTCCGGCAGCATCGGCAGCTGTTCTGGCGTCAGCGTCATTACCTGCCCCGGCTGAATGCTCAGCGTCCGCAGTACGTCACGCACCAGCGGCTCCTGCAGATCCGGCGCCTGCTCAGCGACCAGCACCAGCCGCGTGTCCGGCGTTAGCGTGACGGCAATTTCACCTTGCAGCACGCGCGGACGTCGCAGCTGATACTGCGTAATCCCCATTTGCTGTAGAAGCCAGTCGCGCCTTGTGCTCATGCTGTTACCTGTAATCCTGCCAGAATGCGACGCTATGCTAGCAAACCCATCGAACATGCGCCAACAAAGCACTATAATCGCCGCTCTGATTTAACAGGAGCGTTCCATGTCTGCTTTTACCCCGGCCAGCGAAGTGATTCTGCGCCACAGTGATGAATTTACCGCCCGCCACGTACTGTTCGCCGGCGACCTGCAGGATGACCTGCCCGCCCAGCTGGAGACCGCGTCGAGCCGCGTGCACACTCAGCAGTACCATCACTGGCAGAACCTCAGCCGTCGCCTCGGTGAACGGGCAGTGTACGGTCTGGTGGCCAGCGCGGCCGATGTGGCCGGTTGCGACACGCTGGTCTATTTCTGGCCGAAGAACAAACCGGAAGCGCAGTTCCAGCTGCAAAACCTGCTGTCGCTGCTGCCGCTGGGCTGCGATATTTTTGTCGTCGGTGAAAACCGCAGCGGCGTGCGCAGCGCTGAAGGCATGCTGGAGAGCTGGGCGACGCTGGAGAAGATCGACAGCGCGCGCCGCTGCGGGCTGTATCACGGCCAGCTGACGCAGCAGGCCAGCTTTGACGCCAGCGCGTTCGGCAATCGCTATCAGCTGGACGATCTCACCATTCATACCCTGCCGGGCGTGTTCAGCCGCGACGGGCTGGATATCGGCAGCGATCTGCTGCTTTCCACTCTTACGCCGCATACCAAAGGCAAAGTGCTGGATATCGGCTGTGGCAGTGGCGTATTAGCCGCCGCGCTGGCGCAGCATTCGCCGAAAGTCCGGCTGTGGCTGTGCGATGTGCACGCCGCCGCCATCGAGGCGAGTAAAGCCACGCTGGCCGCTAACGGCCTGGAAGGCGAAGTGTTTGCCAGTAACGTGTTCTCAGACGTCAGCGGCCGTTTTGATCTGATCATCTCTAACCCGCCGTTCCATGACGGTCTGCAAACCAGCCTTGATGCCGCCCACACGCTGATTCGCGGTGCGGTGAAACATCTTAACAGCGGTGGCGAGCTGCGCATCGTGGCCAACGCCTTCCTGCCTTATCCGCAGGTGCTGGATGAAACCTTCGGTAACCATGAAGTGCTGGCGCAGACCGGCCGCTTCAAAGTGTATCGCGCCGTATATGGCCGCGGCGCGAAAGCGCGCTAAGCGTAGTAAAATCCGCGATGCGACGGGGAAAACGTTGCTTTTTGCAGCAGTCGTTTCACCGTCGCAAAATATGTGTTGACGCAATGAGTAAAATCTCTAAAATGCGCCTCCGTGGTTAGCAATACTGTAATGTATTGCAGGTAGG
>JASFAW010000010.1:80628634-80661193 GCA_030737815.1 Allium fistulosum
CGGCGCAAATCGATAATCGCCACCTTGTGCCCCGGATGCGGATTGTCGCCGTGGACGCTATCACCGTAGATCGGCACATACGCCTTCTCCAGCGCGGGCAGCATCAGTAGCTCATGCGGTCGCGGCGGTAAGGCATTCAGCTCCTGCTCAACGGCGAAGCTGTCGGGATTGAGAAACAGCACGCGGTTGCCCTGCTTATCAACCGCCAGTAACCCATGCTTGTGTGGCTGCATAGTGCCTCCTTTTTTTCGTTGCCTGCTCTAAGCGTAGCTAACCTGCCTCCGCGTTGGGCAAGCGGCGGCCAGGCCAGGGGAAAATACAGCGCGGTTAACGGACCGCCGATCGCTCATTTTTATTCCGCGCCGCGGCCTGCGCCTGCAGGAGGTTATTTTATTAGGAATAATCTTAATCGATTAAAAATAAAAAACGCCGTACCTCATCATTTTATTGATACCTCTTTTTAGCCATCCCGGATCCCGGCGTTTCCGGTAAATCTGAAAGCGAAAAAAATTCGTAGCCTTGCCGCTGCGGATCGATTATTAAGCAAGGGTAGTCTTTTTACACACAGCCGTCAGGACACATAAGCGCGCTCAAGCCGCCAGCATCAGGGAATCTTTGCTCCCCATAATCACAATAATCAGGTGCATCATGACAAAAAAACGTCTCCAGCCAGCCCTTACGCTCTGGCAACACTGGCAGAGAATCGCCTTCACCGGCCAGACATTACTGCAGAAAAAACAGCATACTGCGCTCTGCGCGCCGGAATATGATCCCAGCGAAGAGGACAATATCGTGTTGCTTTCGGGTGAGAAAGCGCTGCCGGAAATACCCAAAAAAATCTGGATGTACTGGGACAATGAATATTTACCGAAATCGATGGCGTTAAATATCCAGCAGCTACGGCAGGATAATCCTGACCATCAGGTGTATGTATTAAACCGTTTAACGCTTAAAGAGGTCCTGCCGGATTTTATTTTTACCTCGACACAATTAAGCGAGCAGCAAAAAAGTGAAGTCATTCGCCTCGAATTATTATTACGCTACGGCGGTATTGCGATTGACTGCAGCACGCTGTTATTTGAAGACCTGAGCTGGGTGCACCGTGCGCATCAGGAACGCCGCATGGATGTGATTGGCTATTACCGCGAAATTGCCACCGTCAACTATCTGGCACCGGTGATTGAAAACTGGTTTCTCGCCGCTGCGCCCAATAATCCTTTTATTCGCGAGTGGCAAAAACAGTACGCGCCGATCAAACATCTGGGGGCGCACAACTATTTTAATGAGCTGGCAAAGCGCGATGATTTTGCCCTGCTGACGCAGAAAATCGCCGAGCCGGCCCAGCAGCTGGGTTCGCTGGCGCAGCAGGCGGCGATGCGCGAACATCGCCGCGTGAACCTGTATCTGCGTAAATGCGAGGCCAACGCGTATTACTATCAGCGGCTGAGCAACTGGCAAAGTGACGCCTTTGCGCACACGGTGCTATTCCATCAGCGCCCGCATACGCCGCCGCCGGTGATCAAGCTGAGCGGCATTGAGCAGCTGCATCTCGACTTCAATCTGCGTCTCGGTAACTATAACCGTCGCAGCCTGCTGGGGGCGATGATGCAGCCCACAGCACCGCTCAGCGCGCCGCTGGCCTCACCCATCAACAAAGCGCGTGCGTAGCCAGTGGATAAAGGTGGTGACGGCACGCGGTACCTGCGCTGCGTAAGGCCGCACCACCCACAGGCGGTCGGCAAAGGCATCGACCGCCTGCCACTCCGGCAGCACCTGCTGCAGCGTGCCGCTGGCCAGCGCCGCGCTGGCGCTGAAGTCCGGCAGCATGGCAATGCCCAACCCCTGCAGCGCAGCGTCACGAATCGACTCGCTGTTATTAGTGGCGAAATTACCCTGAATCTTCACCTGCACCGTTTCGCTGTCATCGCTGTGCAGACGAAAGCGCCACTGCGGCGACTCCAGCCCGCGCGGATAATAGAGGCAGTTATGCTGCTGCAGCGCCTGCGGCGTATCTGGCGTGCCGTGACGGGTCAGATAATCCGGCGCGGCCACCAGCAGCGTGCGCGTTTCACACAGCGGCAGCGCGACGTGCGTTTCCGGCAGCTGCTGGCTGTGGCGAATGGCAAGATCGAATCCTTCGCTGCCCAGCGACACCAGCCGATCGCTGACGTTGAGCTGCAACCGCACCTGCGGGTAGTCGCGCAGAAAGTCGCCGATAATCGGCACCAGCTGCTGCCGGGCAAACGCCACCGGCGCGCTGATGCGCACCAGGCCGCGCACCGGCCCGGCTTCGTCACGCACGCTGAAGAAGCTCTGTGCGATGCGCGCAAACGGCTCACGCAGGTCGTCCACCAGCTTTTCACCGGCCGACGTCAGCCGCACGCTGCGCGTGGTGCGCTGCACCAGCGCCACGCCCGCCATCTGCTCCAGTTCTTTGATTTTCTGGCTCATAGCCGCTTTACTGACATCCAGGCGTTCAGCCGCGCGGGTAAAACTGCCCTGTTCCGCCAGCACCGTCAGCCAGTGCAAATGCACCCAGAGTGCATCGGTTTTAATTTCTTTCATCAGGATTGTTCAAAATAATAAATAATCATTTTAATCAGCGCGCTTTTTCTTTCCGGCAGCAAGCGGCAGCATAGCGTTTCATCCTACTCTTTCCGCGTGGGCAAAAACGAGGATTTATTGATGCCGTTACTGACTTTTGATGTTATTCAGGGCCGTTCTGAAGCAGAGATTCGCACCTTACTCGACGCCGCGCATCGCGCAGTACTCACGGCATTTAAGGTTCCGGCGCGCGATCGTTACCAGATTGTTCATGAAAACAAGCGTTATCAGATGGTCTTTCAGGATACCGGGCTGGGCTTTACGCGCAGCGACAATCTGGTGATGGTGCGCGTGTACACCAGCCCAAGAAGTGAAGAACAGAAAACGCACTTCATGGCAGAGTTAGCGCGCGAGCTGCGGGAAAATTGTGGCGTGCAGGGCAACGATCTGATGATCAGTTTTATCACCAACAGCAAAGGTGACTGGAGCTTTGCCGACGGCGAAGCGCAGTATCTCACCGGTAAGTTGTAACGCCCGCGCGCGCACTGGCTGGCAGCAGCGCGCCGGTTGCTGCCAGACTAAATCAGACTCCGCCTAAACCCGCCTTAAACGATTCGCAATGCATCGCACAAATCTGGTTGGATGTGTTGCAGCCCTGTGACAGCCAATATAGATTGACGCAAAACCCCCGCAGAGGGCCGCAGACGCAGGTAACGCGTTCTTTTTACTTAATGTGAGGATCTGCCGTTGGAGTTGCTTTCAATAGTGCTCTTTTTGGCTGCGATCGCAGTCTATTCGTATAAAGCCGGGCGAAATAAATTCTGGTTTATTCTGATCTTGCTGCTGCTCACCCTGTTCATCGTGCTCAACGCCACGCTGTATGCCAGCAACTATTTTACCGGCGATGGCATCAACGATGCGGTGCTCTATACCCTGACCAACAGCCTGACCGGCGCGGGCGTGAGCAAATATGTGGTACCGGCGCTTGGCTTGATCATCGGCCTGTTTTTACTGTTTTGTTTTCTCTCCTGGGTGCTGCGCCGGCATAAACGTCCGCATCATCTCGGCTGGAGCCTGCTGGCGATCGCCTGTGCTGCCGGCTCGGTGCAAACCACGCCGGCGTTTCGCCAGGTGAAAGAGCTGATCGCCTCCCACGCGCGCCAGGCCGACTCGGATTTCGAAACCTATTACAAAACGCCGAACAAGCAGATTAACGCGCCGAAGCTCAACCTGGTGTATATCTACGGCGAAAGCCTTGAGCGCACCTACTTCGATCAACAGGCCTTTCCTGGCCTGGCACCGGAACTGAGCCGCGAAAAAGATCACAGCATTGACTTCAGCAACACCGAACAACTGCCCGGCACCGATTACACCATCGCCGGCATGGTGGCGTCGCAGTGCGGAATTCCGCTGTTTGCGCCGTTCGACGGCAACGCCTCGGCTTCGCTTTCCAGCTTCTATCCGCAAAATATCTGCCTCGGCGATATCCTCAAACACTCCGGCTATGAGAACTGGTTTATTCAGGGTGCAGACCTGCGCTTTGCCGGCAAAGACACCTTTTTGCTGTCACACGGTTTTGATGCCGCCAACATGTACGGCTCGCAGGAGCTGAAGAGCCGCGTCGCCGACCCCAGCTACCGTAATAACTGGGGCTTTTACGACGATACGGTGATGGATGAAGTGTTTGAAAAGTATGAGGAGCTATCGCGTCAGCAGAAACGCTTTGCGCTGTTTACGCTCACCGTGGACACCCATCATCCGGACGGCTTTATTTCGCGCAGCTGTCAGCGCAAAAGTTACAGCTATGACGGCAAACCCAATCAGTCGTTTAGCGCGGTGGCCTGTTCCCAGGAGCACGTGGCGCGCCTGATTGCCCGCATCAAAGCCTCGCCGTGGTTTAAAAACACCGTGATTGTGGTGAGTTCCGATCACCTGGCGATGAATAACACGGCGCATCAGTATCTGATCAAGCAGCCGCGCCGCGATCTGTTTATGGTGATCCGTGGCGATCAGCCGCAGGCCGAGGTGCTGGATGGCAAGCGCAGCACACTGGATAACGGCGCCACGGTGCTGGATATTCTCGGCGGTGATAACGCGATTGGCCTTGGCCGCAGCGGGCTGTCTTCGGCCTCGCTCTCCAGCCAGTTCGATGACATGGCGAAGAAGGTCACGGCGTGGAAAGCCGATATCATTCAGCTGTGGAATTTCCCCAGCCAGATGAAGACGTTCACCATCGACCAGCCCAAAAATACCTTTAGCTTCTCGGGCGCGACGTTCAGGCTGCCGATCCTGTTCCGCGTATCCGATCATCAGGTAGAGCCGCTGCCGGAAGGCGAATACGCCGCGCCGCTGCGCTTCCAGCTGGCCGATTTTGCCGCCAGCGATAAGTTTGTCTGGGTCGATCGCTGCTTCAAAATGGGCCGGCTGTGGCAGCCGGCGCTGGCGCTGTCGACCGATCTCTGTCTGGCGATGGGCCAGACCGGCGGACAACCCACGGTGACGCGCATCGACCAGCCGGTGTGGCAGGGCAAAGCGCAGTTCCCGCAGGTGAAGGTCAGCGCGGCGACCTATCAGCTCAACGAGCAGCAAATGCGCATTGAGGACAATGCCATTCGCTACCAGGCGGACAGCTTCCTGCTGACCGTGCCGGGCGCGCCGGCCAGCGTGAAGCGCTTTAGCGGTATTTCGCGGCCGGAAAGCTGGGGGCGCTGTCGAACGCCAACCTCGCGCCGGAGGTGAACATTGAATATGTCGATCCAGCTGCCGGCGCGTTTTGACGTAGTGATCACCGCACGCGCCTATGGGGCTAACGCCCATCGACCGATTCCGGTGCGCGTCGGCGAGCAAGTGCAGCAGCTCAATCTGGGTGACGCGTTCTCCACGCAGACGCTGCATTTCACCAACCCCGGCGCCAGCCGCAACCTGATCATCACGACCGCCAGAACCACAGCTGTCTAATCTCGGCAACATTACCGGCCAGGATCCACGCAAACTCGGTATCGGCATGGCGGAGATAAAATAATTCCGCAGCCCGAAAAGTGATAAAAATGCGTGCCAGACCAGGGCCTGCCAGCGTGCAGGCCCTTTTTATTGCCGCTTAGCGTTACTCATTGTACGAATTGATATTTTTCGAGACGTCGCGCAAAATTCACATCATCACATGGTGCAACTATCACCACCTGGATAACCTTACTGGCACAGGAAAGGCGACCAGGAGCAACAGGGATGATACCGACGATGATGAACACCCATAAGGCATTCAAAGCGCTGCAGCAGCGGGGCGTGGCCGATCACCAGGCCGAAGTGATGGTCGACATTTTTGCCGAAATGCAGCAGGAAACAGCCTGACCAAAAACGCACCTTTCGCAGGCCATGGAAGGCGTGATGCGGGCAAATCACGCCACCGCGCAGCGTGTCGATAAACTGGCACAGAGCCTCAGCATTTGAAAATGAGGTCCGCCATACGTTTAAGGCCATTGAGCTGCGGTTTGACAACGTCGATGAGCAATTCCGGAAAATTGATCAACGCTTTGAACAAATCGATCAACGCTTCGAAAAGGTGGATGCGCAATTCAGATCAATCGATAAACGCTTTGAAAAAGTGGATGCGCAATTCAGAACAATCGATCAACGTTTTGAACAAATCGATGACAATTCAGGAAAATTGATCAACGCTTTGAAAAGATGGATGAGCAATTCAGGAAAATCGATCAACGCTTTGAACAAATCGATGAGCAATTCAGGAAAATCGATCAACGCTTTGAACAAATCGATGAGCAATTCAGGAAAATCGATCAGCGTTTTGAACAAATCGATGAGCGATTCAGGCAAATTGATAAACGCTTTGAAAAGATGGATGAGCAATTCAGGCAAATTGATAAACGCTTTGAAAAAGTGTATGAGCGCCTGCTGGATCTCGACCATCGCATGCAGCTCGGTTTCAATGAGCTCAAACGCGATAATCTCTGGCATCGGCGGCTGATGATGGCGATGGCCAGCGCCTTTGTGTTGTCAGCCGCCAATATATTTTTGCCGGTTAGCCGGGTAGCCAGCCCGGCGCGCGCGTCAGGCCTGACGTAATGTCTCCAGCCTGGCGCGTTGCTGCCCACGGGCGTCGAAATTGTCTGCCGCCAGCCAGCGCTCAAAGCCCAGCTTCACCTGCGCCATTCGCTGTCGATGATAGAGAACCAGGCGGTATCCCGGCTGCGATTTTTTATACACCACCACCTGACGGAACGTGCCTTCATAACGGAAGCCCAGCCGCAGTGCGGCGTTGTACGACGGCTGGTTACAGCTGTCGCATTTCCACTCGTAGCGACGATAGCCGAGTTGTTCGAAGGCGTAACGCATCAGCAGATAGTGGGCTTCGGTGGCCATGCGGGTTTGCTTCAGCAACGGAGAGAACACCACAAAGCCGACCTCCATCACGCCGTGCTGCGGTTCAATGCGCATCAGCGCCAGCGAGCCGACCGCCTGCCCGCTTGCCGGTCAATAACCGCGAAGTGCAGGTAATCCGGACTCTGCTGGCACTGCTGCGCAAACGCCAGATAAGACGCTTCATCGTCAAAGCGCCCGACCGGCAGCCAGGTCCCAGTCGCGGTCATCATCCGCCAGCGCATAAGCCGCATACAGCTCGCGACCGTGACGTGCGGCATCCAGCGGCTCCAGCCGGCAATACTGGCCGGTGAAATCTGCCCCTGCGGCAACGGGCGCGGCTGCCACGCCTCCAGCGCCGGGCCGATGGGTTGTCCATAACGATTGGTCTGCGGTGACATACGGCGATTCCTTCTGTGTGAGAGTGACAGCGTGCAGCGTGCCACTTTGCTGGTTCAGGAAAAAGCGCCACAATGTGACAAATCGATAGATCCACGGAGGCGCCGATGCGCGCATTAAACCCGGCATTCGCTGCTGCTGGCACCGTTAGAGGCCGACGGCAGCCTGACGCTGCAACAGCAGCTGTATCAACGGCTGCGCCAGGCGATACTGAATGGTCAGCTGGCGGCGGGCATGCGCCTGCCGGCGACCCGCCAGCTGGCGGCTGAACTGCAGGTGTCGCGCAATACGGTGATCGCCGTCTGGTCACAGCTGCAGGCGGAAGGATTTATCCTCAGCGACCGCCAGGGAAGCCGCGTCAGCCGGCTGGCGCACACGCCGCTGCCCGCGCAGAGCGTCCGACGACAGCACCGACTGGCCGGTTTCCCGCGCGCGCTGCCCGGTTGCATTCGCTGCATCGCCTCTCCAGCCAGGAGCTGGCGCTGCGGCCCGAGCACGCCGGCGCTGGCGCATTTCCCGCTGGCGCAGTGGCGTCGCGCGCTCAATCAAACCGCGCAGCAGGCACAGCTGCTGGGCTACGGCGATCCGCTGGGTGAGCTGGCCGCTGCGTGAGGCGCTGGCGCAGCATCTGCGCTGGCGCGCGGCGTGCGCTGTGCGCCGCAGCAGATTGTGATTACCGAAGGTGCGCAGGCAGGCGCTGACGCTGTGCGTCGCGCTGCTCACCAATCGTGGTGACACCGGCTGGGTGGAAGAGCCCGGGCTATCGCGGCGCCAAAGCAGCGATGCGCCTCGGCGATCTGCAGATCGAGCCGATTGCGGTGGATGCACAGGACTGCCCCGACAGCGCAGGACTGGCAGCAGCGCCCGCCGCGGCTGATTTACACCACGCCGACGCATCAGTATCCCACCGGCGCGATCATGAGCGCCGCGCGCCGGCTGGCGCTGCTGGCGGCGGCACAGCGGCATCAGGCATGGATTATCGAAGATGATTACGACAGCGATTTTCGCTACAGCGGCGAGCCCATCGCCGCGATGCAGGGCATGGCGCAGCCGACGCCGGTGATTTACATCGGCTCCTTCAGCAAAACCCTGTTTCCGGCGCTGCGCATCGGCTACATGGTACTGCCGGCCCCGCTACTGCCGCGGCTGCGGCCGGCCTTGCATGAGCTGTTACGCGGCGGTAACCGGCCGGAACAGCAGGCGCTGGCGCTGTTTTTACGCAGCGGGGATTTCAATCGGCCACCTGAGCAAAATGCGTCGTCTGTATCAGTCGTCAGCGGCAGGCCACGCTGCGGGCTGCGCTACAGGAGACATTTGGTGCCCAGGTGCCGCTGCTGGGCGGTGAGTGCGGTATGCATCTGGTGTTGCCGCTGGCGGATACGGTGGATGATGTGGCGCTGACGGCGCAGCTGTTTCGCCATGGCTATGCGCCTGGCGCGCTGTCCGGCTTTTATCTGGGCGGGCAAAAACAGCAGGGACTGGTGCTGGGATACGGTAATACCAGCACCAGTCAGATAATGGCAGGCGTGGCGCAGTTAGCGCGCCTGCTGCCGGGCATTACCCCTTGAAGAAAATGTCGCCGGATTTGCCCATCACGATCTTGCCGCTGTCGTCGGTGATCAGGATGTAGTTAGCGTTGATGTAAGCCCAGTGCGTGCCTTCCTGCGGTGCAGGCAGATGGCGCGGCTGCCACTCAACGATGGTGTACTGCTTTTTACGGTACTCATCGGCACGACGTCACCGACTTTATACTCTTTGTAATCGATGATGATGGTGTGCAGATCGTATTATTGGCGGCGGATGGCGCTTCACCCGGACCGTTTTGTGACGGGCGAATCGGCGCGACATCGCCACTGGATTCTGCCGGTTCACTGCTGGCGGGCGCATCGCTGGTGGCCGCTGGCGCTGAGGCGTCCGGTGCGGTTTGCTGCACCTGCGCGGCATCGGTACGCTATCGGTTTGCTCACCTTCTGCCAGTGCTGCTGGCGTCAGGCTTAAAGCGCCCAGAAAAATTCCTGCTGAAAGAGGGTGGACGTGTGTCCTGCGCATTGGTGATTTCCACTCTGGTTAATTATTTAACTGTCCCATTTACTGACAAGCGCCACGTGCGGAAGGTTCCCGCGCCGCGCTTTGCGCGTCAAATTTCGCTCCACAGCATACCTCAGGCGGCGCGCTTTGCTGAGCAGCAAAATTGCAAGCAACCGTGTTCAGCATCCGGCGATCTTTACGCGCCAAATCACGCAGCAGCGCAATGCCGAGATAGTTGCTCCAGTTGAAGGCGTTTTGCAGCACCACGATGGCATTGCCGTGGGCGCGATCGTAGCCCAATTAAAGCTGGCATAACCGCCAATATACCCCACCTGATAAGTGATCTGCTGTTGACCATAGGTGTCGGTTACCCAGGCGATATTCTGCGCCTGGTTGCCATGCTGCTCATAAGGATGATTGACCTGCGCCAGCGCCTGACCGAGCGCGCCCTGTGCATCGCTGTGCAGATGCGCATCGAGGTAGCGAATCAGATCGCGCGCATTGCTGTACAGGCTGGCGGCCGCCACCATATTGCCGCGAAAGGCCCAGTCCGGCGTCAGCTGACCACGCGCGATCAGTTTCGGCTGATCGCCGGCGTGGCCCAGCCGCGCGCCACGGATAGCCGCGCAGGGTTTGCGGGATGGAAGCTGCTGCTGGTCATGCCGAGCGGACCAAACAGCTGATGCTGCGCCAGCGTTTCAATGTCCTGATGCAGGCGATGCTGCAGAATATAGCCCAGCAGCGCATAGCCGAGATTGGAGTACTGCGCCGCCGGGTGCGCGGGGGCGCTGAAATCGGCCAGATAACTCAGCACGGCATCGCTATCCAGATTGCCGTAAAAATTTTCGCCGCTGCGCAGGTAAGCCATAAATTCAGGAACATCGCAGATCCATATCCTGCGCGGCAGCCCCGAGGTGTGCGTGACCAGCTGCAGCAGCGTAATGCGTTTCGCATCTTCACTCAGCGGCACGCCGCGCGGCAGCAGCGTGGCCAGCGTGTCGTTCCAGTGCAGCTCGCCGCGATCCACCAGCCCGATAATGACCTCCGCGGTAACGCCTTTGCTCAGCGAGCCCAGCGCAAATAGCGTATCCGGCGTGATGGGATAACGCTGGCGCGCATCGGTGACGCCATAGCTGTAAAACTGCGGCGCGCCGCTCTGGTGAATAATGGCGATGCTGATGCCCGCTACCTGCTTTTGCTGCATGTAGTGGCGCACAATGTCATCGACGTTTTCATGGAAGGAGGCGTGGGAAAGATAGACGCGATCGCCCACTGGAGCGGACGTTTGCGACAGCGTTCCGCAGCCGCTGAGCAGCAGACACAGGGCTGACAGCCGCAGATGAAACCAGGCGCGAGAAAGCGTCAGCCGCTGAAGTCTGGACGAAGCGGGAAGTAGCCATCAATTGATAAGTTATTTTTTATGTTATGCAGCAGGTGCCACTGGTGTTGGTGGCGAAATATACCACAGAACAGCGGGTGCGCCACCTGTCAGCCGCAGGTGCGCCGGGCATTATTGATTAACCGGGATAACCGATCCTTTGTAGTGCTGGTTGATAATTCAGCAGTTTGTTTTGATTCGAGATCTTTCGCTAACGCGAGAATGCGCGGGTCGCTGGCCAGCTTTGCGTGGTGACCAGCACGTTGGCATACGGATTATCCTTTGCCTGCTCCAGCGCCAGCGCGTCTTTCGATGGCACCAGCCCGGCCTGCAGGGCATAGTTACCGTTAATAATCGCCAGCTGCGCATCATCCAGCGCGCGCGGCAGTTGCGGCGCTTCAACTTCAATAATCTTCAGATGGTGCGGGTTGTCGCTGATGTCCGCCGTGGTCACCAGCGTACTGGCGCTGCGGCTTTTCAGCGTAATCAGCCGTTGGCCTGCAGCAGATAGAGCGCGCGGCTCAGGTTAGTGACATTGTTGGGCACCGCCACCTGCGCGCCATCCGGCAGATCTTTCAGAGATTTTACTTTGTGCGAATAAATCCCGAGTGGCTCAATATGCACGGTCGCCACCACGGCAAATTTTTCGCCCAGCGCTTTTTCCTGATCGCGCAGATAAGGCACATGCTGGAAATAGTTAGCATCGACGTCGCCACGCGCCAGTAGCTCGTTGGCGTTAAATTGCCGTTAAGCTCGATGACCTTCAGGTCGAGCTGTTTGTCGGTTTGTTTGATGTAGTTGAGAATCTCACTGTGCGGCACCGGATCGGCGGCCACGCGCAGTGCCGCGGCGGACGCCACGCTGCTGAACAGGGCCATCAGGGCCAGTGACGCTATCATCGTTTTCTGCATGGGCTTTCCTTACGTTTCTTATGATTTCACTGTGCTTAATGCATCAGCGTAATAGCGCTGCGCCACATCGCGATGGGAACGCAGACGCCCTTTGAGTAGTTCCAGCCCACTTCGCGCAGCAGCGGATTGGCAGGATCGCTGGTCGGGCCGTGGGCTTCTGCCGCCAGCTGCGGCGGCAGTTGATACAGCGGTACTTCGGCGTCCAGCTGCGCACCGAGGAAAAAAGCGATCGACACGCGTTCACGATTAGCCGGCGGCGACACACGCGGTGCACGGTGGCGCGCAGATACCCATTACTGGCAATCTCCAGCAGTTCGCCGATGTTAACCACGAACGCGCCCGGCTTGGGCAGCGCATCCACCCAGTGACCGGGTGACACTTCCACCTGCAAACCGGGCTGATCGTCCTGCAGCAAAAAGGTGAGGAAGCCGGAGTCTTTGTGCGCGCCGACGCCCTGCTGGCTGGCTTCTGCTGCCTGACCGGGATAACGAATCAGCTTGATGTGCTCATTGGGCTGGGTGCCATACAGCGCGTCGAACGCATCCGCGGCAGCGCCAGCGCTTTAGCAAAGGCCCGCAGCAGGCGCAGCGCGATGGCGGTCATTCGCCTGCTGCCAGGCGTGCATCACCGGACGCAATTGCGGTAACGCCTCCGCCATAAGTTAGGCCCCTGCAGCCGTTTCCACGCCGGATCGCCCGGCTGCAGCGTCAGCGCCGCGCGTTCGGCACCGATATCAAACTGTTCACGCTGATCGCGCTGGTCGCGGGTGTATTCCACGCCGGCATGGTTGTAGCCGCGAAAATGCGGCGAGTGGATCATCGCCACGCGCTGCTTTTCCGCCTGCGGCAGGGCAAAAAACGCCCGCGTGATACTCTGCACGTTGTGCAGCAGTTGCGGGCTAATGCCGTGATTAACCAGATAGAAAAAACCGACGTCACGCGCGGTCTCCCGCAGCTGCGCCAGGTAAGCTGCCTGCTCTGCGTCCGGTAGTTCCAGCAGGGCCAGATCCAGTACTGGCAGGTATCCGCCATGATGTTGTCTCCTCGCTATCGGTAAATCCTGCGTTTACGCTGACATTCGCCGCCGTTTCCCGCCAATACTGTTGCGCCATAAGTTATGGCGATTCCTTTTTAGGCGCACTTCAGCTATCGATATGCAAAAAGCGGTAAATCAGGCGCGCTGCCGCTATAATCGCGCCCAGCAATTTTTGCCCACCAATGCACACCGCAGGAGACGCCGGATGAATCAGGGTCCGTTAACCGAAAAAGAGCTGAACTGGCTTGATGACATGCTGAAAAATATGGCAACGAACACTCCGTGGTGGACACCGCCGAACTGGACGGCATGCTGACTGCCCTTCTCTCCGGCCCGAACGATATCGAACCAAGCGAATGGCTGGTGGCAATCTGGGGCGGCGAGAAGAAGATTCCTCAGTGGGCGAACGCGCGCGAAATGGACCGCTTCATGGCGCTGACTTTCCAGCACTTCAACGACATCGCCGAGCGGCTGGCGGAGTATCCGGAGCAGTTCGATCCGCTGTTCGGCGAGCAGGAGATGGAAGGCCAGCTGTTTACCGTGGTGGAAGACTGGTGCTATGGCTATATGCGTGGCGTGGCGCTGGATGCAGACTGGGCGCAGTTGCCGGCGGCACAGCAACCGGCGCTGCAGGCGATTGCGCTGCACGGCAGTGAAGAACAGCTGGCACAGCGTGAAGCCTTCACCCCGGACGCGTTTGAGGCCAGCATCGAGGCGATTCGCCCGGCGGCGCTGGAAACTGCACGAATACTGGCAGGAACAGCGCATGCGCAGCCCGATCCGGCCCCGCAGCTGCCGCATTTTGCCGGTGAAAAAACGGCCGCAACGCTCCCTGCCGTGCGGCAGCGGCAAAAAGTTTAAGCAGTGCTGCCTGAATAAAGCCTGAGGCGCTCACCTCAACGCAGGCCAGCGCTAAAACTGGCCTGCGCACCGCGTTAATCCCCGGACGCGAGAAACTCCATCACCGCCGCATTCAGCGGCGCGGGGCACTCTTCAGGTAACCAGTGACCGCAGCCAGGTAACACTTTGCCGGTGAGGCGTAGCGGCTGACCACCTGCTGCTCATAAGCACCCAGTCCGCCGTGACCGCCACCGCCAATCGCCAGCATCGGCACGGCAATTTTCTCGCGGGAGAGCACTTTATTGTCCGCCACTCCCTGATTCAGCACCCCGGTAATATTCAAAGGCGGCATTCAGGCTGTGCGGTTTTGCATAGGATTTGCTGTAAAGATCCAGCAGCGCCGGGGTGAACACCGCTTTGTTGGCGGCATGTTCTTTGATGAAATGCTCGAAGAACAGGCGCTCTTTACCGGCGATCAGCTGTTCAGCGAGCTGTCCCTGCGCCGCAAAGAAGCTGAAGTGCCACACCAGGGATTCGCCTTCAGGCGTAAAGGCCGGGAACTGATAGATGCTTTCATCCGGGATCGGCGCTTCATAAAGATGGCGCGGCGGATGCTGTCCTGATGTTTCACCAGCAGCGGATAGGTATTCCAGATGCCAATGTCGTGCGCCACCAGGTCGAACTTTTGCCGCCGGCGAACTGTTGTGCCAGCTGATAAAGCAGCGGCGCGACATCGGTGGCGCGATACGAATGCGGCACGTCAGACTGCCCCAGCCCCGGCAGATCCACCGCCACGACGGTATGGTTTTTTGCCAGTTCCGGCATCAGCTGGTGCCATTCGTACCACGTCTGTCCGAAACCGTGCACCAGATACACCAGCGGTCCGCTGCCGCCCTTCACATAATGCAGGCGCACGCCATCCACAGTTTGATAGCTGCTGGTGAAACCGGCGGGCAGCGGGAATTCATCCGCGGCGGTGCCGGCGGCGGAAAACAGCGCGGCTGAGGCAAGTAGCAGGGTTAACAGTAATTTTTTGAACACGTGATTGATCTCCATTTTGTCATAATGCCATTTAAAACAGTGGTTTAAATTTTTAAGTCAGCCCGGCAGGTCAGTGACCTTGTACGCGCTGGTGCCGCGCGCCGGCCTGAAAACCGTGCTGACGCGCCTGCAGTGCGATGAGGAAGCCAATCGCCAGCAGCAACAGTAGCGCCAGCGGGAAAGACGCCACGCCCCAGTGGGTAAGCAACACGCCACCGGCCAGACCGCCGCCGGCAATCGCGCTGTTCCACACCACCACGTTCATCGACAGCGCCACATCCGCGCCCTCGCCCGCCGCATCCGCCAGCGCCGTTTGCAGCAGCGTGGCCGCCCCGCCAAACGTCAGCCCCCACAGCGCCACGCGACATAAACCAGCAGCGGCAAGCGCGCCAGCCAGATGAACAGCAGCGAGACCAGCGCAAACAGCGCCAGACTGCCGAGCACGGCGACGCGCAGGTGGTGATCGACGAGGCGACCGGCCAGGCCGATAGCCGCCAGCGCCGCGATGCCAAACACCAGCAGCACAGCTGTCCACCTGTCCGGCGAGGCCCGCCTGGGTAACGAACGGCGCGATGTAGGTGTAAAGAATGTTGTGCGCCGTCATCCACGCCAGCACCACGCCCAGCACCGGACGCACGCCTGGCGTCATGAACACTGTGCGCAGCGGCAGACGCTGATCGCTGCTTTGTCCCGGATAGTCAGGCACCCGCAGCAGCACCCAGCCGATCAGCAGCAGCGTCAGCGCTGACATGATGCCGAACGCCGTGCGCCAGCCCACCGCCTGTGCCCAGCCGGGTGCCGACGGGAACACCCAGCGCAAGCGCAATCGGCGTGCCGACCATCGCCACGGCGAGCGCTTTGCCCTGCTGATGGACCGGCACCATGCGCCGCGCATAGCCGGCCAGCAGGCTCCAGGCGAGTCCCGCCGCTGCACCGGCGAAAAAGCGCGCCACCAGCGTCAGTGCGAAGTGGGTCGAGAACGTGGTGATGGAGTTGAAAATCAGGAAACCGACGATAGCCAGCAACAGCACGTTACGGCGGCGCCAGCCCTGGGTGGCAATGGTCAGTGGAATCGCCGCCAGCAGCGAGCCAAGCGCATAAACGGTTACGGTCTGCCCGGCCAGCGCGGTGGAAATACCGAGGCCGCCGCCATCTGCGGCAGCAGTCCGGCCGGTAAGGTTTCGGTGATGATGCAGATAAAACCGGTCATGGCCAGCGCCAGCAGCGCGCCCAGCGGTAGCGGCCGGGTTTTATCCGCGGCGGTATTCAAAATTGTCACAATCAGCGTTCCCGATGTCATCAGCGTGCAGGTGAGGCGCGCGCCGGTCGTTGAAATTATATGTACCGATCAGTATATAAATTGGCGAAGTGCGACAACCTGTTACGGTTCAGGAACAACCCCGCGGATACGCTATCGCCGCCCGCCGGCACAAATATATACTGATCGATACATTAGTTGACGTGCGAGACCGTTGTCAACGACTTATGTATCGATTAGTATTTAAGCATTGAGCTTAACGGAGCACTGAGATGGCCACTATGGGACGGCCGCGTACGTTCGATCGTGATGCGGCCATTGAACAGGCGATGAAGATTTTCTGGCAGCACGGTTATGAGTCGACATCGTTAACGCAGCTGAAGGCGGGAATTGCCGGCGGTATTTCCGCACCGAGCTTCTACGCGGCCTTTGGCTCAAAGCAGGCACTGTTTCAGGAGTGTGTACAGCGCTATCTGTCGACTTACGCGCAGGTGGTGGAGCCGCTGTGGGATAACAGCCTGCCGCCCCGTACCGCAATGGAGACTGCGCTGCGGCGCTCGGCCAGCATGCAGTGTGAATCCGGCCATCCGCTGGGATGTATGGTCGGCCTGGGCGTGATGAGTGCCCCTTCCGCCGAACACGCGGATGTCACCCAGCCGCTGGCGCGCTCACGCGCCCGCACACTGGCAGGCATGACGGCCTGCGTGCAGCGCGGCATCGACAGCGGCGAACTGCGCGCCGACACCGATGCCGCCGCCCTCGCCATCGCCCTCGACGCTTTTCTGCTGGGCGTGTCGGTGCTGGTGCGCGATGGCGTCAACGGCGCGCAGATCGATACCGCCATCGCCCACGTCATGGCCGTGTGGGATGCGGCAAAATCCGTGACGGATTAAGCGCCCCAGCCGCCTGGCGACGCACGCTGAACATTACCCCGCCGGTTTGACTTCGGTGACCAGCGTTGGCAGTTGCCATGCGCCGCCGGCGCGGATGGCACGACACATACCGGTGGTGGCCTCGCTGCTCTGGACAAACTGGCGACCATCCACACCCATGCAGCGGTGCTCCAGCAGTCACCAATGCCGCGCCCTTTCTGCGCTTCGCTGATTACGCCGTCGTGATAATCAGATCCGGAATCGGTGATCAGCTGCGGCGTGCCTGCAGCGCGTTATCCAGCAGCCAGAAACCGTAGCCTTCGTTGTAAGCCCCGCGCCAGCACAGCGCGGCGATCAGCACGTGCTGCTCATCTACCGGCGTCAGCGTAGGCGGTTCTGCGCCCTCTTCCGGCTGATCGTCGGACGGCGCGAGATTGTCACAGCTGTCGTCATCGGTTAGCGAGGCAATCAGCTTTGGCTTGACCTGTGCCAGTTCATCTGGCGTCAGCGGGCGCGGCGCGGCTTTCAGCACATGGACCTGCTGAATCACCGGCATCGCCACTGCCGCCGGCACGCTGGCTTCCGGCTGGTTGCCCTTGCGCACCAGCGCGCCCGGCGTGTTCAGCCGTCCCTGCGCCTCATCCATTTTTAACAGCGTGGCAAAGGACCCGTTGCCGGAGAGCTCAAACGGCTCGGCCGCACCGCGAAACTCCACTCTGGCGCTGCCTTTGATGGCGGCGATCAGCGCCTTGGGTCTGTGCGTCGCTTAGCGTCCACTCATCGTTCTCAGCTTTGCTGACTTCGCCCAGCGCGCGATCGTCAATCCACAGCGCCAGCGCATTCACCTGCTGCGCAATCATCGTCGCCGGTATCGGCCAGCACCACGCGCCCGTGCGTCAGGCTGTCCGGCCCGCCGGCGCGCGTCAGCAGTACCGATCCGCCCGCGCCTTCTTCGGCGCTGTAGCCGGCGGCGCGGCAGGTCAGCGTATTATCACAAGCCAGCTCCCAGTCTTTATGGCTAAACGAGACGCCTTCGTCGGCCCACAACGGCGTGCTCAGGCTGGCGAACAGCGTCAGCGCCCAGCAGGCAATCGGCTTTTCATGCCATCTCTCCCTAATGGTAAAGGTGGCTAGTGTGATGATTTTTGCGGCGCGGGAGAAGTGAATTTTTTGCGGCGGGTCTTATTCCATCGCTGCCTGTGGTTGTGGCTGACGCGCCATCAGCTCAGCGCCACCAGCATCGCCAGCGCCACGGCAATTGCGCCAGCGAGATACACCGAAGCCACGCCGCGGTGGGCGGCCAGCGCGCCCGCCAGCGGACTGGTGACTGCCAGCGCGATATCAAGAACGCCACGTAAGCCCCCATCGCCAGGCTGCGGGTGTGCGGCGGCGCACGGCGCACCGCTTCCACGCCGAACGCCGGAAAGGCCAGCGAATAGCCAAAACCGGTCAGCGCCGCGCCGAGATAAACCAGCGTCGCGCTATCCGCGCCCAAATCAGCAGCTGACCGCAGGCCTCAATCAGCACGCATACCAGCGCGACACGCGCGCCGCCCAGCTTATCCGGCAGATGGCAAAGAACAGGCGCGCCGCGATAAACGCCACGCCAAACGCGGTGAACGCCAGCGACGCGTTGCCCCAGGCCACTGGCCGCAAACAGCAGCGCGATAAACGCGGTGATCATGCCAAAGCCGACGCTGGCGAGCGCCAGACCCGATCCCGGCGCCACACCGCGCCCATGATTTGTAGAACGGCGATGCGTTTGGTCGAGGTCGGCGCGACCGGCGCGCACCTGGGTGATAAACATCAGCGGCAGCAGCGGTACCACGATGATCGCCATGGCGATGCCGGTGAAGTGCCAGCCGTGATAAATCGCCACGCCCAGCGGCGCACCCAGCGCCCAGGCGCCGTAAATCGCGATACCGATCCACGCCATCACTTTACCGGCATTGGCCGGTCCCACCAGCCCGAGTCCCGCAGCCGAGCGCGCCAGTGGCCAGCAGGCTCTCGCCAGCGCCAGCACCACACGCCCAGCAGCAGAATGGCCACCGAGCTGGCAGGCCGATCAATGAACAGCAGCGAAATCAGATAGATCACGCCGGAACTCGCCACCACTAACAGCCCGGTCAGCACCGCGCGTTTCGCGCCGCGCATATCGGCGAAGTTGCCCGCCCACGAACGCAGTCAGCAGCGATGCGATAAACTGCGCGCCGATGACCGTGCGCGATCGCCAGCGTATCCATGCCGAGGTTCTGCTGCAGATGCAGCGGCAGCACCGGCAGCTGCATCCCCATGGTGAGAAAAGCGATAAACACCGCCAGCGTCACCGGCAGCAAGGTGATAAATACATTATTTTTCATCGATATAATCCAGAAAAGCTGCCGCGCGCAGCGGCAGCGTGATATCAGAGATGGGTGTAATAGGCAGGCGTATCGAGCTCGCTCAGCAGGTCCGGGCGGGTTGCAGACCAGTCCAGCAGCGTGCGCGTGCGCTGGCTGGAGACCGCCATGTTGCCGCCGCCATGTTGGCGAACCAGCCAAAGTGTGGCCCGGTCGCGCTCGCCGCTGGGTAATCCGAGCTGGCGTCCAATCGTCTCCGCGATTGCGCGGAACGGCACCGCCTCATCGGCCACCGCGTGATAAACGCGTTCGGTGACGCCTGCTCCAGCGCCAGCCGATAGACGCGCGCCGCATCGCGACGGTGCACGCCGGACCAGCAGTTCTCACCGCTGCCGCACCAGGCGGAAATCCGCTCTCACGCGCCAGCCGCACCAGAATCGGCACGAAACCGTGGTCGCCGAGGCCATGTACCGACGGCGCCAGCCGCACTGTCGCCACGTGCACGCCGCGCTGTGATAGCGCCTGCGCCGCCGCTTCCGACTGACGCGGTGACACCGGCTGCGGCTGATCCAGCTCCCGTCGCCCCCGCCGCCATACCGGACAGCCGGACGTCACCAGCAGCATGCGATCCGATCCGGCAATCGCCTCGCGAGCAGCTCGATCACCTGACGGTCCTGCTCGCAGTTCTGCACGAAGCGCGAGAAATCGTGGTTAAAGGCGGTGTGAATGATGGCGTCCGCAGAACGCGCGGCGTCACGCAGCACGTCAGCATCCTCCAGCGAACCGCGAATAACCTGTGCGCCAGTGACGGCCAGCGCCACGGCTTTTTCCGCCGAACGCGCCAGCCCTGTCACCTGATGGCCCGCCGCGATCAACTCTTCCACCACCGGCTGAACCTACCCAGCCAGTGGCCCGGTGACAAATATCTGCATGGTCTTCTCTCCTGCACGTTAAAACGCGAGTGTTTCGTCGTGTTGATATGATGCGTGCTGTGGAGCGGTGGCGCTAATCGCATCAGCAATGCAGGAGCAAGCCTTGACGGATAAGGCCTGAGGGCATGAAGACCGCGACTTATTCGGCGAGAGTTCAGGTTTACAGCGCCGCGACAATCTGCTGGCGCAGCCATTGCTGGGCGGGATCGCGATGCAGGCGCTCGTGCCACAGCATCAGGATGTCAAACCCTTCAATCTGCAGCGGCGGTGCAAGCACGCGAAGCTGCGGCGCGTTTCGCACCAGGCGCTCCGGCAGTACGGCGACCAAATCTCTGCTGGCCAGCGTGTCGAGCATAAACAGAAAATGCGGCACTGAGAGCGCGACGCGGCGCGTGCGGCCGAGCGTTGCCAGCGCGCGATCGGTGGCCGCACTGAAGCCGCCGCCATCCGGCGAAAACCATCACAAACTCCAGCTGGCAAAAGCGATCCAGCGTCAGGGGCTGCTGCAGCTGTGGATGATCGTGCCGGCCGGCCAGCACATAGCGCTCGCTGAACAAGCGGCGCTGATGCAGCGTCGGCGGCGCGTTGTCGCCGGTGTGAAACACCACATCCAGCTCGCTCTTCTCCAGTTGCTGCGCCACCTGCGGCGGATTGAGCGCGAATACCGCCATGCGGCTGCGCGGTGCTGCTTCACGAATGAGTTTCAGCGCCGGCAGGATCAGCGCCGATGACATGTAATCGGTGGCGGCAATGCGCCAGGTAAGCTCCGCGCGCGCCGGATATCGAACGCTGCCGGCGGTGCCACCGCGCGCTCCAGCGCTTCCAGCGCCAGACGCAGCGGCTCGCGCAGGGCTCGGCGCGGGCGGTGGGCAGCATGCCGCGCGGACCAGGCAACAGCAGCGGATCGTCAAACAGCACCCGCAGGCGCGCCAGCTGAGCACTTACCGACGGCTGCGACAGATTGAGGCGCTGCGCTGCGCGCGTCACGTTCTGCTCACCAGCAGCACGTCTAGGGTTTGCAGCAGATTCAAATCCAGCGAGTGCATATTCATGCTAGCTATACCTGAGATATCAGTAATTGATTTCTACTATAACACAGCGCTGGCTTAACCTGCAGCGGTTTTCATCTCACAGGATACCGCCATGAGAATGTTTTGATTGTGTATGCCCATCCGGAACCGCGCTCGCTGAACGGATCGCTGAAGAGACTTTGCTGTGAATCATCTGCAGCAGGCGGGCCATCAGGTGCAGGTGTCAGATCTGTACGCCATGCAGTGGAAAGCGCAGCTGGATGCCGCCGATACGCTGGCGCCCCCGGTGGGCGCGCATTTTGATGCCACGCTGGATTCGCGTTTCGCCTACGACAACCAGCTGCAGGCAGCGGACATTGCCGCCGAGCAGGAGAAGCTGCGCTGGGCCGACACGGTGATTTTTCAGTTTCCGCTGTGGTGGTTTCGATGCCGGCAATCATGAAAGGCTGGTTTGACCGCGTGTATGCCAACGGTTTTGCCTATGGCGTCGGCAGAGCACAACGATCATCACTGGGGCGATCGCTACGGCGAAGGCGCGCTCGCCGGCAAGCGCGCCATGCTGGTGGTGACCACCGGCGGCTGGGAGTCGCACTACGCGCCGCGCGGCATCAACGGCCCGATTGAGGATCTGCTGTTCCCGATCCAGCACGGCATGCTGTTCTATCCCGGCTTCAGCGTGCTGCCACCGCTGGTGCTGTATCGCGTGCAGAAGTCGGCGCAGGAACGCTTTGCCGACTGGTGCGCCGCGCTGGCGCAACGACTGGATCGCTTAGCGCAGGATCAACCGATTGCCTTCCGTCGTCAGAACGGCGGTGAATATGTGATTCCGGCGCTGACGCTGCGCGAGGATCTTGCGGAAGGTGAGCGCGGATTTGGCGTGCACGTGGCGCGCTGAGCCGCAGGCCGCCAAACCGCAGCGGCGCGCTGCTGTATTATTCAAACAGCCAGCGCCCCGCCTGCGCCGACGCAATCAGCATGCCCAGCGTGAAATCCGGCACCACCGGCACTTCACGCTTGTTGAACGGGTTGAGGATTTGCGCCAGCGACGGTTCGTCCGGGTAGTAGGTTCCAATAGCGAAATTCGCGCGATCGACCGCGAACTCGCTGAAAAACTCCTCCATCAGCGCGGCGGCTTCGTCGCGCTCGAAAGTTGAGATCGCTGTCGATATCAATCTGCGGCGTGAGCGTTTTCTGCTTGAACAGATACACGCCGTCATAGCGCCGCACCAGTTCATAGATACGCTGTTCGAGTTGCTCTGTCATCGTCGCCTCTTCGCCTGTGCTGATTGGATCGCAGGGCATTTTGCCATGCCTTGCCCTCTTCGCCTAAGCATTAACGTGCGGCGCTGAGGACCTCGATAGCCGTCTGCTGAAAACGGGTAGTTTCCGTTATTTCGGCGATGATGTGTTTACGAAAGGCTTTGCGCTGCGTGCGTGAGTTTTTAGCAAAGAAATCGGCGACGGGAACAAGCTTGATATCCACATCTTAGACATGCGGTTAAGCGCGATACCCGCCTTAGATAAAGCGGTTCCACCACAAAATATCAGCTGATGGCTCCCGAAGTTCAAAGGCTGTAACAGCCGCAGCAATTCAACAATATAGATATCCTTTTCCACGATAGCGACAGACTCGATGCCTAATGCATCGGATACATCAGGAAATAACGCTATGAGATCATCCATTTAATTTACTGCTTCCTACTGACAAGGTGCGTTTAAAACGTGGCGACGTTTTGATCTGCATGGATGCAGGATCTGCGTGGTTTTCCCACTGTTATAGGCATCCGACGCGCCAACCAGACGATAATCAACCTTCAGACGTTCGAGCGTCTCGATGACAACGCAGCAGAACCACCGGGTGCAGCAGGCATTACCTTGCCCGTAATCGCGTTCTTTCTTGCTTTGGTGTACACGCCATAGCCAACCTTAAGCAGCTGACCTTCGTTCACCAGTTCCCGCAGTACACGGCCAATCTGGTCGTAACCGGCAAGATCGTTGAAGTCATCACGCGTGAAAACATAACGCTTAGAGCGTTTCAGCCGTGACTGCATGCGCGCTTTAATAGTCATGTTGCGTCCTCTCTGTTCATTTTTGCATCATAGCAAACATACGACATTATGGAAAGCAAAACATACGACATCAAGTCTTCTGCAGGCCTTGCTACTCAGCAGGTTTCAGCATAATTAAGGTTTCAGGTTAGCAGACAGTGTTACTGCATGAAGTCATTCCCGATGACCTATCGCCATCGGGCTTCCTCATCACTTAAGCGGCAGATAGATATCCGTCAGCAATTCGTGTTCCTGCCACCTGCATGCACGAAGTTGTGATAGTGGAAGAACAGCGGGAAATCGCGCAGCTCTTCACCGCTGGCCGGCAACCATTCGCTGTAGAGCGATCGCGCCAGCTCGAGTCAGCGCGCTAGTGCGAGCCGTGATGACGCAGCACCGCGCAGCGTCCGCCGGGAATGGTGCTGTTAACGACGCCAAAGGCGTTGTCTTCGTTAACCGGCGCCGTCACCGAACCGCAAAGGTGATACTGAAAATCCCCAGCGGGCGTGCTGGCCGGACTCGTGCGGCGCGACACCGAACGTCTGGCTGCTGCGCACCGGCGATGCTCCGCTGCTTTTGCGCCATGGCAATAAACTGCGCCGCCGATTCGTTGATGCGCTGCGGATCGCCGTGATGCGTGAGCATCGCCAACCGGCGTGGTGGCAAACATTTTAATCTCAACTGACATACTCTCTCTCCGTTGACGGGTGGCTGAGGCATGCGCTGATGCCAGGTCATCCACACCGGCTGCTGACGAAATTCACTCGGCGTCACGTCAAATACCTGCTTAAAGGCGCGACTGAATGATTCGGCAGTGCTGAAAACCGGCATCGAGCGCAACTCTCAATGATTTTCTCGTGCGGATTGAATGCCAGCCGGTACGACGCCCGCTTGAGCCGCATCAGCTGGATGTAACGCCCCGGCGGCATGCCGCACCAGGCGCTGAACTGGCGGTGAAAGTGGTACGGCGAAAAGTGCGCCACTTCACTCAGTTGCTCCAGCAGCAGCGCTTCATCAAGATGGCGTTCGATGTAGTCGAACACCTTGTCAAAGCGCTTGCGGTAGGTCTCGCGAGTGATCATTTTTGTTTACTGGCATAGCATCCTCTCTGGGGAATGAGTATGCCCGTGATGGCTGGGAGTGGGCCTGATGGATCTTGCGGAGTTATTGAGGGAGAGTAAAGCGCAGTGATGGTTTTTGCTGTGAATGGGCGGGGATGATTATGCGCTTATGTTGCGCGGTTATTTGAGGCCTGGCAGATTTGAGCATCATGCTTTTACACTACTTAAAATCTGCCTCTCAGGCTTCTTTGAGGTCATATAGCCAGCGCCCCGCTTTGCCGATTCAATTAACATCTGAAGCGTTAACGGCTTTGGCGCTTGATCTGAGATTCTCTGTGATTTGGGGCGAAGAAAGTTTGGTAACAGGCCTTTTTCTATAAGGCCAGTATGTCAGGAAGTCAAAATCACGGTTATCGACATCGAAACGCTGAAAATAGTCTTGCATAATTTCATCACCGGTTTCCCGCGCCCAGGGATATGGACCGGTGTTCAGACTGGTTTCATAGCTTAATTCGGGTTGGGTTCTGGCGAATAGTGGCCTGGCATTGTAATTTTCCTGATACCACTTCAGTACCGCAGTTTCGATATCGCTTACCATAATAGATCATCCTTTCTTGCTATGGTGTTGTAAGTACGAAGCGAGTTTAAGCTTATACGCATAACGTCATTCATGACAAACGCAATACCTAAAATAGGTATCCAGCGACCGGCAAAAGCGCCCAGACTAGTTACGTAGCTAAAACGTAGATGTCTGATACTCTCAGTTAGTCAGAGTAGGCCAGCGATTAACTCGAAACTTTAACCAGCGCCTGAGATTTTCACTCAGGATAGATGTACCAGGAGTCGCTCCGGCAGGTTTCCCTCGCGTACTTTGCGTTGGTCTGGCCTAAAATGATTAGCGCCAGAGCCACAACATCTCCTGTGCCCAACTGTTTTTGCGCTTCTTCAAGAAAATGAAAAAGAAAAGACTCGCCAGCTGAGAGGTTAGTTAAGCCTTTGTAGAAGTATGTTCCATTTAGCTCTTCGTTTGTGTCGATGCATTTATACTCCGACATTTGAAAATGTAATCATTAAAATATTATTTTTTCATGGCCACCACATTTAAAATAAACAAGGTTATAAAAATCATCAGAAGTAAAAAAAGAACCAAAGAAACTTTTACTTTCACCTAAAAAAACACAACCCCATACAATTAATAGCACTATCAGCCATGTAGATCATTAACCACAGAAAAAGCAATTAACTCAAACTTAATCTCATAATCCATGAATATGTAGAAACTCGCTTTGCCTTTCAAACATTGTGATATTCTTCTCATAAATTCTGTGGCATTTACATCACAAGGTAATGATTGATGGAGCAGTCTCTCAATTTTGAAATGTTGCGCAGCCAGGTGGCCGGAACTGGCTGAACTCGGGTGTATGGCGGAACGCTATGTTCATTCCGACCCGGAAAGCTGTCTGGTTAAGCTGCGTAAACTACACTGAATTGATGGTGCGCTGGTTGTATCGTCAGGAGCGGTTGCCGGAAGGCATCAAGGCGAATCTGTACGATTTAATGAACGCCGATGTGTTACCAGCATGATGCCGGAAGCCATCATCATGAAAATGGATGCGCTGCGTATCCATGGCAACCGCGCCGCGCACGGTGGACGTATCAAAGCCAAAGATACCTACTGGCTGCTTAAGGAAGCGTATTTATTAGGTGTCTGGCTATATGTTCGTTACGCCCACGGTAATGTTGATAACTGCCCCAAATTTTCTCTCCCTCCGTTAACGCAATCTTCAGGTCGTGCAGATGAAAAACGTCTGGAAGATGCAATCAGGGCTCAAGATGAAAGCCGATGAGCGCGAATTAGCATTACAACGCGCATTACAACAGGAGCAGGAAAAGGCCGAACACCTCACTCAGCGCCTTAATGAAGCCAGGGCGCGTAACCAGCAAGTTGCCGATATCCTCTCTATTGATGAAGCGGAAACTCGCCGCGTCTGATTGATTCTCGCCTGCTTGCTGCTGACTGGAATGTAGGTGAAGAACTTAAGAATACCGATCAGATTACGCAGGAACACCCAGTTAAAGAGCAGCCTACTGCGACTCGGTGACGGTTATGCGGAAGTCTTTGTGGGATGAGTCGCACAAACCGTCTGGCGGTGTGTGGAAGCAAAAAAGCCAGCGTCAATGCCGAACAAGACGAATTCAAGCCCGACTGTATGCAGACTGGCTGGAAAAAGAATATGGTCAGCGTCCGGTCATTTTCTACACCAACGGCTACGACATCTGGCTGTGGGACGATCATAAAACTCATGGATATCCTCCGCGCCGAGTATTTGGCTTCTACAGCAAGGAAAGCCTGCAATATCTTATTCAGCAGCGTGAAACCCGTCTGCCGCTGAATAGTGTCCCGCACGTTAAAGATAACGAAGGTAAGGCCGTTGCCGGACGATTGTATCAGCTTGAAACCATCGCACGCGTCAGCGAACGGTTTAACCAATAAGTATCGACAATCGTTAATTGTACAGGCTACCGGTACAGGTAAAACCCGCGTGGCAATTGCGCTAAGCAAACTGATGATTGATGCCCGTTGGTGTAAAACGCGTTTCTGTTCCTTTGCGACCGTAAAGAGCTGCGCAAACAGGCAGCGAATGCCTTCAATCAATTCACCAATGAGCCGCTGTATGTGGTCGGGAAATCGAAAAAGCAGACAGGCAGAACGCCAGGATCTACATTGCCACTTATCCCGGCATGATGAAAATCATGGACCATTTTGATATCGGTTATTTCGATCTGATCATCGCCGATGAATCCCACCGCTCTATCTACAACGTCTACGGCGACCTGTTTAAGTATTTTGATGCGCTCCAGATTGGCCTGACGGCCACGCCGATCGACATGGTGAGTAAAACCACTTTCGGCCTGTTTGGTTGTGAAGGACGTATCCCTACCGCCAACTACAGCCTGGAAGATGCCATCGCCGATAACAATCTGGTTCCCTATGAGTTGTTACACACACCACGGAATTCCTGCGCGAAGGCATCAAACGGGAGAAGTTAAGCGACGCACAAATCCGCGAACTGGAAGAACAGGGTATCGATCCCAATACGCTGGAATTTGATGGTAAGGCGCTGGAGAGGCAATTTATAACAAAGACACCAACCGCTATATTCTGCGTAATCTGATGGAAAATGGCCTGAAAGATCGGGACGGCCAGCTTCCCGGTAAAACCATTATTTTTGCCCGTAACCACAAACACGCGCTGTTGCTGAATGAGTTGTTCGACGACATGTACCCGCAGTTTGCCGGACGCTTCTGTCAGGTCATCGACAACTACGATCCCCGCGCCGAGCAACTGATTGACGATTTTAAAGGGCTGGATGAAAGTACCAACAAAGAGCTGACCATCGCTATCCTCTGTAGATATGCTCGACACTGGTATTGATGTCCCGGAGATTGTGAATCTGGTCTTTGCCAAACCAGTCAAATCGAAAGTGAAGTTCTGGCAGATGATTGGCCGTGGCACGCGCCTCTGTTCGGGACTCTACGGCTACGATGAAAATGGCAAACCGCTGGATAAACAGAAATTCCGCATCTTCGATCACTGGGGCAATTTTGAGTATCACGAGCTGCATACCGAAGAGGCCGAAGTCACAGCTACTAAATCGCTAGCGCAAAAACGCTTCGAAGCAGTGGGTTATGCTGGGGGCCGCTGCGCAGCGTAAGTTCAACAAACAGGCGGTGGATTTAGTCGCTCACCAGCTCCGCGAGCAAATCAACGCGCTGGATGAAAAGTCGATTGCTGTGCAGGAAAAGTGGCAGCAAAAAGCGCAGTACAGCGATGAAAAGTGCTGCGCCAGCTTTCCCCGAAAACACAGCAGGATCTGCTATCTGTCCTGGCCCCTCTGATGCAGTGGCTGGACGTTCGCGGGCAAAGCGATGCTATGCGCTTCGATATGGATATTCTGGCGGCGCAAACTGCCCGTTATACCAACCCGGAAGAGCTGGATGTACTCTGGCCGATCATCGTCGAGAAGTGGAACGTCTGCCGCCGCATCTGGCGCAGGTGCAACAGCAGGGACAGCGGATTAATCAGCTTCGTGATTTGGGCTGGTGGAAGCAGGCCAGTTTGGAAGAATTGGAAGATATCCGCATTCATCTGCGCGGCATCATGCACCTGATGGAAAAAGATGCGACGCCGAAATTTGGTTCGATACAGGTGGATATTTCCGAAGACGCGAACCTGATTCAGACGGAAACCCGCAAAACCAACATCCGCTCGATTGACTTCAAACTCTATCGCCAGCAGGTGCAGGGAGCGCTGGAGCCGCTGTTCCAGCAAAATCCGGTGCTGAAGAAAATCCGCAACGGCGAGCCAGTCACGCAAAATGAGCTGGATGAACTAGCGAAGCTGGTGCTGATCAAAACCCCAACGTTGATATCCGGGCGTTTAAAAGAGTTCTACCCGCAGACAACCGCAAGCCTGGATAAACTTTTACGTACCATCATCGGGATGGACAGTGACGCGGTAGAAATGCGTTTTGCGCAGTTCGCCGCTGACAACAGCCTGACCAGCCAGCAACTACGCTTCCTGTCACTGCTGAAAAACCATATTCGTGATTATGGCACCATTGAGATGCGGCAGCTTTTTGAGCAGCCGTTTACACATATCCACAACGAAGGCGTTACCGGTGTGTTCCCGGATATAGAGCAGATCGTCCGGTTGCAAAAGATAGTCGAAGAGCTGGGTGTTGTGACCGACGCAGCGACGGTATAATACGCACATGACAAGCCCCGATGCGGGGCTTTTGTATTTATAACAGGGTATAGACGTTACAATGATTACCGGTGACTTAAAAAGTAAAATCGACGGACTATGGAAGACTTCTGGGTAGGTGGCATCACTAACCCGCTGACCGTAATCGAACAAATCACTTACCTGATGTACTCCCGGATGCTGGATACCCAAGAACAGCGGGACGAGAAGCGTAAACAAATCGCGGGCATTGATTTTAAACCGCGCTTTGCGCCTGAGCAGCAGGAGTTCCGTTTCAGTCACTACAGCAACCTTGCTCGGACGAAATGATGGAAGTGGTGCGCGATGGCGTATTCCAACATTTCCGCCAGCTTGGGCAGGCTGAAAGATACCGAAGGTGACGCTGCCTGGGCAACTTTATGAAAGATGCTCGTCTGGAGATTGTTAAACGTCACTGCTGACCAAAGCCGTGGAGGTGATCAAAAACCTGCCGCTGGATCGTGGCGACACCAAAGGCGATCTCTACGAATACCTGTTGAGCAAGCTGACCACCGCCGGGATCAACGGTCAGTTCCGCACGCCGCGCCACATTATCCGCACAATGGTTGAAATGATGGAGCCGAACCCGGCACGTGGCGAAACGATCTGCGATCCGGCCTGTGGTACAGGTGGTTTTCTGGCGACCAGCTATGAATATCTGCTTGAAAAGTACAGCTCACTGGAGTCGATTCATACTGAGATTGGCACCAACGACGCGGCGAATTAGAAGAGCAAAAAATCTTTACCGGCGATCTGCTGACGCCGTGGCGTGACCATGTGGATAACAACATGTTCCACGGTTACGACTTTGATACCACCATGCTGCGTATTGCCGCCATGAACCTGATTATGCACGGAGTTGAAGAGCCGGATATTCATTATCAGGACACCATGAGCCAGAGTTTCAGTACCAACTTCCCGCAGGCCAGTAAAAACGCATTCAACCTGATTCTGGCGAACCCGCCGTTTACTGGTTCTCTGGATGAGGAAGATATCGACTCCACGCTGTCGGCGATGGTGAAAACCAAGAAAACCGAGCTGCTGTGTCCTGGCGCGTATTCTGCAAATGTTAAAAGTGGGCGGGCGCAGTGCCACTATCGTGCCGCAGGGCGTGCTGTTTGGCTCCAGTAAGGCGCACCAGTCGCTGCGTAAAACGCTGGTGGAAGATAACCAACTGGAAGCGGTGATCAACCTGCCTTCCGGCGTATTTAAACCTTACGCGGGTGTAGCGACGGCGATCCTGATCTTTACCAAAGGCGGCCAGACGGATGAGGTCTGGTTCACGATCTACAAAACGACGGCTACAGCCTGGATGATAAGCGTAACCCGATAAAAGACAATGACCTGCCGCATTTACTGGCAAGCTGGAAGCAATACCGTATTTTGCGAGGGCTACCAGTTGATAATTTTATGGGCGAGAGATCAGCCTCGTTGCTTAAGCAGCAATATCCGGAAGGGATTGATGCTGGTGTTGATTTTAAAGATCGCACGCAGGCGGCGTTTGTAGTACCGAAAGAGGATATTGCGGCGCAGAAATACGATCTCTCTATTAATCGTTATAAAGAGGTGGTGTATCAGGCCGATGAGTATGAAGATCCGAAGGTGATACTGAAACGATTAAAAGATCTGGAAAAAGAGATTCTGGCGGATCTGGATGAGCTGGAGGGGATGCTGTGATTGACAGTAAATTAGTAGAATTTGTCGAGAAAGATTTTTGTAGTGTTGTAAAAGACCTTACTTCAGGAAATCCTAAGATAGGAAGTAAAGATTATCTTATAGAAGGAAGATTTCCAATAATTGATCAAGGAAGCAACTTTTGCAGTGGTTATACAAACTCTAAAGAGCTTTTATGTAATATAGAGCTACCATGTATCATTTTTGGAGATCATACCAGAGTATTAAAGAGTATGTTGATACCCCATTTGCTCTTGGAGCTGATGGGGTAAAAGTTCTGAAGCCAATAAAGGGATTAAGCGAAAAATATCTTTTTTATTTTTTAAAAAATTTAGATATTCCGTCAGCGGGATATAGTAGACACTTTAAATTTCTGAAAGAAAATAATATTAAGTATCCGTTACAGCTAAGTGAGCAAAAACGTATCGTATCTATTCTTGATAAAGCCGATGGTATACGCCAAAAACGCGAGCAAGCTATTAAACTGGCTGATGATTTTTTGCGTGCTACGTTTTTGGAGATGTTTGGTGATCCTGTGTTGCAAACCCGAAGAGATGGGATGTGGCTTCTTTGTTAGAATATGGTTCATTTAAAAATGGAATGAATTTTACGAAAGGTGAGTCAGGCTCTGTACTGAAGTGCCTGGGAGTTGGCAATTTCAAATCACTAGCAACGATTACCTGTATGGACAATATCGATGAAATTGAATTAAATACTCTCCCTTCAGATGATTATCTTCTGAAAGATGGTGATATCGTCTTTGTACGTTCTAATGGTAATAAAGCCTTGGTCGGAAGATGTTTACTATTTATCCAAACAAAGAGAAAGTCACATTTAGTGGGTTTTGCATTCGATACAGAATAAAAAATCCTGCAATCACGCCAGAATATCTCAACTTCCTTTTCCGTACACCGTCAATGAAACAGCAAATGTTGAGCGGGGGCCAAGGGGCTAATATTCAGAATATTAGCCAAGGTACCTTATCTGCACTCAGGATTACCTGTACCTCTTTAGAAAAACAACAGACATTTTCTAAAATCGTTAGTTTTCAATCTGAACTAATGAAAAAAATTAATATTGATATAGTTGAAACAAATGACATGTTTGGTTCAATTAGCCAAACATATTTCAATTAATCAGAGTGATTATTAATAAAGATGAAAAAATGACCCACGAATACTGGTCTTGGCTATATTGGCAGTGATGCCTTTATAGCCTCATCTTTATATTTTCATGAGGGCTTTTCTCCGTCAGTGTCGTATCTACTAAAACAACCTCATCAGCCTAGAACCAGCGTGAAAATAATTCAATAACCATCATCAGATTAGCCCAAGGCTTTCCCGCTATAGTTGTATGTCACATTATCATGTAAGAACGCTAAGTCTGACTTAGCCTGTTAACCATGTTGATATTGATACTATATTGACTATGTGCCGTACAGGTGGTAATGATTTGTTACAACCATACAGGAAAAGGCAGAAAATGACCCTTTTGGTAACGGCTGAGTGTGTCGACGATCTGATAAACGATGTTCATCAAGCTATCTTGGCAGATGGACTCAGTAACGATCCTACAAAAGGATCAACTCTAGAGATTCTTGGTGCCTATCTTGTCCTTACCGACCCTCGGCGAAGAATAAGTAGAACAGAATCCCGAGAAAACTAATTAGTTGCTTAGGTGAATTACTGTGGTACCTCTCAGCTCAGAACGATCTCGAGTTTATCAAACACTTCATACCACGTTACGCTGAATCCGCTGAGTCAGACGGCAAAATACATGGTGGTTATGGTCCGCGTTGTTTAATATGCATGGTTTATATAATCAGCTGAAAAATATCATCAACCTTTTGCAAGAGAAAAAAACCACCAGACGTGCAGTAATACAACTTTTCGATGCTTCAGACTTGGTACCCTCAAAAACTGAACAGCGAGAATACGTCGATATTCCTTGTACAATATCTATGCAGTTTATTGTCAGACGTGAGGAGCTGCATCTATTTATTTGTATGC
>JASFAW010000010.1:80661393-80726414 GCA_030737815.1 Allium fistulosum
TGGCTGAACGCGCCGTTCAGCTGGGCGGCGTGGCGCTGGGCACCACGCAGGTGATCAACAGCAAAACGCCACTGAAGAGTTATCCGCTGGATATCCATACCGTTCAGGATCACCTGAAAGAGCTGGCGGACCGCTACGCGATTGTGGCCAATGACGTGCGCAAAGCGATCGGCGAAGCCAAAGACGAAGATACCGCAGATATTTTCACCGCCGCCTCCCGCGACCTGGACCAGTTCCTGTGGTTTATCGAATCTAACATCGAATAATTCATACGAATTTTCTATCAAACCCTCGCCCTCCGGTGAGGGTTTTGCACATCTATGGTGCACAGTTTTTGTCTGCACACCTGCAAAGTGAACGAAATGTAATAATCACCTCACACAACCGTTAACGGAAGAATGTTTTTTCGTCAGATTTACGCTAAATATCTCCCCGTCAGTTGAGCCAAACGAAGCGCACCAAAACGGTGCTCCACTTTGGTGCAATAAAGCCTCATTGCCCCATTTATTGTGCAATGCATGACATCATCCCCTTTGCAAAACAATAGCTTGTAAAGTTGGCACGATTTTTTCATTGTGCCACCTGTTCTCGCAGGGGATCGCCCCGTGGATATAAAAGGAAATGCTATGAAGTCTGTATTAAAAGTTTCACTGGCTGCACTTACCCTGGCTTTTGCAGTGTCCTCTCAGGCTGCCGACAAACTGGTTGTGGCGACCGACACGGCGTTCGTTCCGTTTGAATTCAAACAGGGTGATAAATACGTTGGTTTTGATGTGGATCTGTGGGCCGCTGTCGCAAAAGAACTCAAGCTGGATTACACCCTGAAGCCCTATGGACTTCAGCGGCATCATCCCGGCACTGCAAACCAAAACGTTGATCTGGCGCTGGCAGGCATCACCATTACCGATGAACGTAAAAAAGCGATCGACTTCTCTGACGGCTACTACAAAAGCGGCCTGCTGGTCATGGTCAAAGCCGATAATAACGACGTAAAAAGCGTGAAAGATCTCGACGGCAAAGTAGTGGCAGTGAAGAGCGGCACCGGTTCTGTTGATTACGCGAAAGCAAATATCAAAACCAAAGACCTGCGTCAGTTCCCGAACATCGACAACGCGTACATGGAACTCGGCACCAGCCGTGCTGACGCTGTTCTGCACGACACGCCTAACATCCTGTACTTCATCAAGACAGCCGGTAACGGCAAGTTCAAAGCCGTTGGCGAGTCTCTGGAAGCACAGCAGTACGGTATCGCCTTCCCGAAAGGCAGCGACGACCTGCGCACGAAAGTTAACGGCGCGCTGAAAACGCTGCAAGAGAACGGCACCTATAACGAAATCTACAAAAAATGGTTCGGTACCGAGCCTAAATAATAAGACGTAAAAATGACGTTCACTCGGGGGCGACCTTTCGCCCCTGCTATTTTTGAAACACGGTAACAGTAACAGGAAATTATCATGCAGTTTGACTGGAGCGCCATCTGGCCTGCCATTCCTATCTTGCTTGAAGGCGCTAAAATGACCCTGTGGATTTCGGTCCTGGGTCTGGTTGGTGGGTTGATTATCGGTCTTGTCGCCGGTTTCGCCCGCACCTACGGCGGCTGGATCGCAAACCACATCGCACTGGTTTTCATCGAAGTGATCCGCGGCACCCCCAATTGTCGTGCAGGTCATGTTCATCTACTTCGCCCTGCCAATGGCGTTCACCGACCTGCGCATCGACCCGTTCAGCGCAGCCGTCGTCACCATTATGATCAACTCAGGCGCCTACATTGCGGAAATCACCCGCGGTGCGGTGCTGTCGATTCATAAAGGTTTCAGTGAAGCCGGTCTGGCGCTAGGTCTTTCTCGTCGCGAAACGATCCGCCACGTTATTCTGCCGCTGGCGCTGCGTCGCATGCTGCCGCGCTCGGTAACCAGTGGATCATCAGCATTAAAGATACGTCGCTGTTCATTGTTATCGGCGTGGCCGAGCTGACCCGTCAGGGGCAGGAGATCATTGCTGGCAACTTCCGCGCGCTGGAATCTGGAGTGCGGTAGCCGTTGTCTACCTGATCATTACTCTGGTTCTGAGCTTCGTTCTGCGTCGTCTTGAAAGAAGGATGAAAATGCCTGTGATTGAATTTTAAAAACGTTTCCAAGCACTTTGGCCCAACCAGGTGCTGCACAATATCGATCTGACATCAAACAGGGTGAAGTGGTGGTGATTATTGGGCCATCCGGCTCCGGTAAATCCACCCTGCTTCGCTGCATCAACAAGCTGGAAGAGATCACCAGCGGCGATCTGATCGTCGACGGCCTGAAGGTAAACGACCCAAAAGTGGACGACCGTCTGATTCGTCAGAGAGCGGGCATGGTGTTCCAGCAGTTCTACCTGTTCCCGCACCTGACGGCGCTGAAAACGTGATGTTTGGCCCACTGCGCGTGCGCGGTGCCAGCAAAGCGGCGGCGGAAGCGCTGGCAAAAGATCTGCTGGCGAAAGTCGGCCTGGCAGAACGTGCGCACCACTTCCCTTCCGAGCTGTCCGGCGGTCAACAGCAGCGTGTGGCGATTGCCCGCGCCCTGGCGGTCAAACCGAAAATGATGCTGTTTGATGAGCCTACGTCCGCACTCGACCGGAGCTGCGCCACGAGGTGCTGAAAGTCATGCAGGATCTGGCGGAAGAAGGGATGACGATGGTTATCGTAACCCACGAAATCGGCTTTGCCGAGAAAGTGGCGTCCCGCCTGAATCTTTAATTGATAAAGGCCGTATCGCGGAAGACGGTAACCCGCAGGAATTGATTGCGAACCCGCCGAGCCAGCGTTTGCAGGAGTTCTGCAGCACGTCTCCTGATCATCGCTTTACGCTAAGCCGGGCTTGCCCGGCTTTTTTTACGCCAGATTGTTCCCAAAAATCCCCCTCCTCGTCTCGACTTCTATACTTATCATTTTGTTCGACATTTTCACCGGAGGACGCCGTGCCGGGGATCCCTGCTGCTGTTGATTAGCCTGTTTAGTGCGCTTCGTTCGCCGTCGCGATCCCCGGCGTCACCACCGGAACCCCTGCGACCCGGCAAAATACGCCGCCTCCGGAACCCGATGTTGAACAGAAAAAAGCCGCCTACGGTGCGCTTGCCGACGGTCCTTGAAAACGACACCTCCCGGCAGGAGCTCATGGCCAGCTGCGCAAAAGCCGCCGCCACGCCGCCGCAGGAGTCGGTGCCAACCCTCACCCCGCCGCAGGTTGAGGAGCAAAAAACGGTGCTGGAAAACGTCACCGACGTGAGCCGCCACTATGGGGAAGCGCTCTCCTCACGCTTCGCTCAGCTGTACCGCAACCTGATTGGCTCACCGCACAAGCCGTTTAACCGCAAACGTTTACCGCCGCCGCCACGCAGTTCCTGATGCTGGCGGGTGCGGTATTTCTTTTTTACTGGCTGGTGCGCCTGTGCGCGTGGCCGCTTTACCGCAAAATGGGGCAATGGGGACGCAGGAAGAATCAGCATAAAAGCAGCTGGCTGCACTTGCCGTTGATGATAGCCTCAGCGTTTATCATCGATTTACTGCTGCTGGCGTTGACGCTGTTTTTAGGCCAGATGCTGGCCGACAGGCTGAATGCAGGCAACAAAACCATCGCCTTCCAGCAGTCGCTTTTCCTGAATGCCTTTGCCCTGATTGAGTTCTTCAAGGCGCTGCTGCGGTTACTCTTTTGTCCGCACGTGCCGGAGCTGCGGCCTTTCTCCATTCGGATGCGAGCGCGAAGTACTGGGCGCTGCGTCTGAGCGTGCTCAGCGGGCTGATTGGCTCGGCCTGCTGTTGCCGTGCCGATCATCTCCAACCAGGTGAACGTCCAGTTTGGCGCGCTGGCAAACGTCCTAATCATGATCTGCATACCGTCTGGTCGCTGGTATCTGATCTTCCACAATAAAAAAAACCATTACCCAAAGCCTGCTGAATCTGGCCGATCGCTCCCTCTCGTTCTTTAGCCTCTTTATTCGCGCGTTCGCCCTGGTGTGGCACTGGCTGCAAGCGCTTACTCATCGTGCTGTGCTTCTTCTCGCTGTTTGACCCGGGCAATAGCCTGAAATTTATGATGGGGGCGACGTTCAAAACGCCTGGCCATTATCGGCATCGCGGCGTTTGTGTCGGGCTGCTGTCGCGATGGATCTCGAAAACCATCACCCTGTCGCCGCAGGTGCAGCGTAATACCCGGAACTGCAAAAACGGGTAAACGGCTGGATGTCGTATCGCTCAAAGTGGCGCGCATTCTCACCGTCTGCGTGGCGATTATGCTGCTTCTGAATGCGTGGAGCCTGTTTGATTTCTGGAACTGGCTGCACACCGGTGCGGGTGAAAAAAACGGTCGACATCCTGATTCGCATCGCGCTGATCCTGTTCTTCTCCGCCGTCGGCTGGACGCTGCTGGCGAGCCTTATTGAGAACCGCCTGGTATCGGATATTCACGGCAGGCCCCTGCCCCAGCGCGCGGGCAAGAACGTTGTTAACCCTGTTCCGCAACGCGCTGGCGGTGATTATCAGCACCATCACCATCATGATCGTGCTGTCGGAAATCGGCGTGAATATCGCCCCGCTGCTGGCGGGTGCCGGTGCCCTGGGCTGGCCATCTCCTTCGGCTCACAAACGCTGGTGAAGGATATTATTACCGGCATCTTTATCCAGTTTGAGAACGGGATGAACACGGGCGACCTGGTGACCATCGGGCCGTTAACCGGCACCGTGGAGAGGATGTCCATCCGTTCGGTTGGCGTGCGTCAGGACACCGGGGCCTACCACATCATCCCCTGGTCTTCGATCACCACCTTCGCCAACTTTGTGCGCGGGATTGGTTCCGTTGTGGCGAACTATGATGTGGATCGCCACGAGGATGCGGACAAAGCGAAGCAGGCGCTGCGCGATGCGGTAGAAGAACTGATGGAGATGGAGGATATCCGCGGGCTGGTGATCGGAGAGCGTCATTTGCCGGCATCGTCGGGCTGACGAACACGGCGTTTACCCTGCGCGTGTCGTTCACCACCCAGCCGCTGAAGCAGTGGACGGTGCGCTTTGCCCTCGACAGCATGGTGAAAAAAACACTTCGATCTGGCGAACGTGCGGATGCCCGTGCAGACGTATCAGGTATTGCCGCCGCCCGCATCGCCGCTCCCGCCGCAGGAGCCGACGCTGTAACCGAGCCGGGTGGCGGCTTTCACCTTACCCGGCCTATGACAGGGTGCTATTTGCGACGTTTGTTATTGTCCATAAACGTCCAGGCGATAAACCGGCTCTGTTTCTGGCCCTGCGCCATCTCTTTTTTCACCACTTTTACGGCGCCCGCTTCGGTCAGCGCGCGGTAGAGCGGCGGCAGGTTATCCCCGCGGGAAACCAGCGTAGTGAACCATTTCACCTGGCGGCCAAACTGTTTTGCTTTCCGCAATCATGCGCAGGATAAACGCCACTTCGCCCCGTCACACCAAAGCTCCTGCTGCTGTCCGCCGAAGTTCAGCGCGGCGTCTTCAGCCTGACCCAGGTTACGGCGCTTGCGCTCGCTGCCCGCACGGGCCGATGCCGCCGAATCATGGAACGGCGGGTTGCACATCGTGGCGTCATAGCTTTCGTTTTTGTGAATAATGCCGTTGAAGATCGACGCCGCGTCTTTCTGACGACGCAGGCGAATGGCGCGGCTTAATCCCGGGTTAGCGCTGATAATCGCCTGGGCGCTGGCAAAGGCCTCGTCACCGATTTCGCTTCGGTAAAGCGCCACTGATATTCATGCGCCCCGATCAGCGGGTAAATCAGGTTCGCCCCGGTGCCAATATCAGAATGGTAGCCTGCTGTGGCACGACACCCTCATTGCCTTCGGCAAGAAGGTCGGCAAGGTGATGAACGTAATCCGCGCGGCCGGCACGGGTGGACAGAGAAAGCCTTCCGGAATATCCCAGTGAGCCACACCGTAAAAATGCGCCAGCAGGGCTTTGTTCAGCATTTTAACCGCCTGCGGGTCGGCAAAGTTAACCGAGGGCTCACCCGCTGGGGTCTGAACAAGATAGTCCTGCAGCGGCGGGCAGCTCAGGCATAACGCGTTCAAGTCGTAGCGGCTGCGGTGGCGATTTCGCGGGTGCAATCCCGGCTTTTGGGCAGTCATGGCATTCTCCTTTAAACAGCGGCGTAAGATACCCTTTGCTGGCCCAACGGTAAATCTTTCTCTGCGGCGTTCAAAAAATAGCCATAAATCAACACCTTTATGTCTATGATCCGTCAGCGAATTGTCAATTTATATCGTTCAAAAATAAGCAGATCATCATCAAATATTTGCGCTAAGTCACACTCGTCAGGCTTTCTAAACTTAAAGGAATCACCTGTTGTTTCCTCATGAGGATGTGATTATGAAAAGTACCTGACCCTTGCTGTTATCGCAGCCGCCCTCGCGACCGCGTCCTTACTCTGCCATGGCCGTCCAGTCGCCTGACCCAGAGTACTGACACCAGCCAGCTACGCCCTGCGGGCACCGTTTCGGTAAGCCGTGCCAGTAACCTTGACGATCTGCAGGCTAAGCTCGCCGAAAAAGCCGTCAGGAAGGTGCAAAAGGATTCGTAGTGAACTCCGCTGGCGGAGATAACCATATGTACGGCACTGCGACCATCTATAAATAACCTGTCTCTTCCGCAAGACTGCATCTGTCCAACGGGTGCAGTTCTCTTCTCCCTTCGCCTTGATTGTTCATTTTTTAACCCCATAGTAACCATATGGCCTAAACCGATTTCAGGAGGACGCTATGGCTTCGGCTGGCAAATGACGACGCTGTTAACGAACAGATCAACAGTACCATTGAGATGCGGTGCGCGTGCCCGCGGTGAAATTCCGCGCGGCGAAAGCTTAACGGAATGCGAAGAATGCGGAGAACCCATTCCGGAGGCGCGTCGAAAAGCCATCCCCGGCGCGCGGCTTTGCATTACGTGCCAGCAGCATAAAGATTCGAAAACTCATCTCACTCAGGATATAATCGCAGAGGTTCGAAAGACAGCCAGTTGCGTTGACTTTACTTTACCAGGCTAACCGAGCCGCCACGTTCCTTTACGCTCACGGTTTTTAGCCAGACGCGTAGCAAAACGTGCCCTTCGTATTGCTTCTGTAAAGCGCATCCACAAGAAGTGTAAAGCGGCACTTTGAATTTATTATATTCAATAAGTTATTTGTCATTCATTTTTTTGAGCAACCAAGTCAATTCTCTTCGATTTTATCTCTCGTAAAAAACCGTGATACTCATCACATCGACGGAACATCGTCCCTTAACAGAAACACCTGCGAGAGATTAATTATGAAAACCATCAAATATGCTGTAGCTGCTGTTGCCCTGTCCGCTCTGTCTTTCGGCGCTTTCGCCGTAGAGCCTGTCTCTTCTACTCAGGCACAGAACATGAACAAAGTTGGTGTGGTCAGTGCTGATGGCGCCACCACGCTGACGGCCTGGAAGCCAAACTGGCTGAGAAAGCCGCTGCTGCCGGTGCAAGCGGATACACCATTACCTCCGCTAACGGCAATAACAAGCTGAGCGGTACCGCGGTTATCTACAAATAATCGACTGAATGAATGCTGTACCCTCGCCATACCCTCTGGTGAGCTGCTCCACCCTCATTGACCCTGTTGTTGTTACCCTTGCTTGCCCGTCCGCCACTGGACGGGCTTTTTTTTGTCTAAAACGCCTGCGCCACGCGTTCAAGCCCGGCCTGAACGGATTCCACTTCTCCGGTAGCCAGCAAACAGCAGGCCATCTGCAGCTTGATCGAATGCGGAACAGGAACATTTCCGGCAACGGCACTGCTCAATCCAGTGGGCTGTAGTATGCGGATCTTTTGCCTCAGGCAGTATCACACCGGTATTCTCTTCCCCGCGCTCAAGAATGGCGCGCGTGCCTGCAGAATCATCAGCATCACCTGCGGGCAGCGCTGCGGGTTCGCATAAACCTCGCCCTCCGTGCCGTGCATCAGCAATGCCTTGCGCCAATTGCCTCAAAGAACTGCCCCACGCGCGCCACGTATTCCGGGTGCGAAACGCTGGAGAGACGCAGGGCGGCATCTTCGCCAAACGGCGTGGCCAGTTTCGCCAGCGTTGTGCGCGCTGTTGCGCACGCCCATGCGCCAGCGCATATCGAGCTGCTTTTCCAGCGGCGGGCAAAGCGTGCCGACCGGGATATAAACAGGCTGATGACCATCCAGCTTCGCCTGCGCCTGGCCGGCATGACGCGTTGGCTCGATGCCCAGCATCCCGAAAATGGTCTCCGTCAGCACGCGAGTGGGATCTTCCGCTAACGCCATGCACCACCACCGGAACCCCAGCTTGTGTAACAGGATAGCGAGCAGCGGGGTTAAGTTTGCCTGCTTGCGCGCGCCGTTATAGCTCGGGATCACAATCGGCATCGGTTTCGCCACCGGCGGCGTTAAGCGCAGCGTTTGCGCCTGCATGGCATCATAGAAGCCGCGCATCTCCGCTTCACCTTCGCCTTTAATACGCAGCGCAATCAGGATACCGCCCAGCTCCAGCTCCGGTACCTCGCCGTTAAGCATGCGGGTATAAAGCGCACGCGCGGTTTCATGGTCCAGATCGCGGCGTGGTTTTTACCTCTGCCTACCTCTTTGATAATTTTACGATAATCCACGACATTTCTCCTTACAGCAGGTTATCAACAATATAGCCCTGATGATGACTCCGCTGTTAGTTTTTTTGCCCACCCTGCGTTTTTTTATAATCAGTTGTTTTAGTAAGAAAAATTATTTTTCAAGAATTAATTGAATTATTTGGAAGCCGCGCGGGACTTTCCCGGCCTGAATTTTCTGATTAAATAGCCAGCGGTGAGTAGTTGAGACATAACTTCGAATAATGCGGGATGCAGATGTCGAAAGGAGAAACATACAGGTTAAATATGAAAAAAGTCACTTTAGGTATATTCATTGCTGCCGCTTTGGGATGCTCTGCATCTTCTTTCGCAGCATCCACCGGTGAAGGGCAAATTAACTTCACAGGTGAAATTATCGATTCCGCCTGTCAGGTGGTTAACGGCTTAAGCAGTCCGCTAAATGTTGCGCTGGGCAAAGTCTCCAAAACAGCGTTTACCGGCGCAGGCTCTACCAGCACCTTAACGAAATTTGATATTCAGTTAAAAAACTGCCCGGAAACGGTCACATCAGCAGCCATCAACTTCGGCGGTACGCCAGATGCGGATAATAACACCACGCTGGCCTTGACCCCGGGTGCGACGACGGCAACTGGCGTGGCGATTCAGCTGGTGGATTCTCCGAACAGCCCGTCAGTTTATATACGCCTTCGAAGCAGTATCCTTTAGCTGCTGGCACGACGGTAAATAATCTGGAGTTTGGCGCACGTTATATACAGACTCAGGCATCGATCACTGCCGGCCAGGCTAACTCAGCGTCTACTTTTACAGTTATTTATACTGATACGATCAATAAGGAGATATTCGCCTTCACGCGAAGGTTGAATATCTCCTCTTTCTTTGAGACAGATTTATGCGACACAGTTATTTATTAAGCGCACTTTTACTGACCGCAGTAACAGCCCATGCAGGTGTGATATTAATGGCACCCGACTGGTTTATCAGGGAGAGAAAAAAGAGTCTTCGATTGGGATTTCCAATCCGGATGATATTAACTATCTGGTACAGTCCTGGGTGGATACCGGTTTGAAAAAAGGCGGTAAAGCGCCATTTCTGATTACCCCGCCGCTGTTCCGTCTGAACGCTAAAGAGATAACGTGCTGCGCGTGGTGCGCACCGGCGGAAATATGCCAGAAGATCGCGAGTCGTTGTACTGGTTAAATAGTAAAGCCATTCCTTCTTCAAGTCATGAAGAGGGCGTTAATACCTTACAAATAGCCATTAATACCCGTATTAAATTGCTGTATCGCCCTGCATCGATTAAGGCAAACCTGAAGCAGTGGCTGATAAACTGGAATGGCACCGCGAAGGTAATGATCTGGTGGTAAACAACCCCACGCCTTTCTATAGAATTTCCAGAGCGTAACGCTGAACGGCCAAAAAGTGGCAAAAGCTACCTGGGCTGTGCCAGATACCTCTACCCGCTTTGCCCTTCCGGCAAATATGAACGGTAACACCGTAAGCTGGTCGGTCATTACGATTACGGAAGCCTCAGTAAAACCTGGTCTGCATCCGTTCGTTAATACTCTATTCAACGCCTGGATAATCATGTACAGCACAACTAAGCCGCTATTACGTCGACTGCGTGAAATGCTGCCCCACTTTTTGTGGGATAGCGGTGACATGCTGCGCGCTGCAGGCCCACGCTGATGATTATTTTAACCCTGCCCTGCTGGATATTGATAATCCAGAGCAGGCAAAGACCGATCTCTCTGTTTATGAAAACGGTCCGGTCAGGCGCCAGGTAAATATCAGGTCACGATGTTCGTCAATAATAATAAAATCGACACTCGTGACGTCCTTTTTATATTACAAAAAGATGCGCAGGGAGATGATTCCCTGCAGCCATGCCTGAGTCTGGATGAATTAACGCATCGGGCATCAAAACCAAAGATTATCCAAAGCTGGCGGCAAAAGGGAATGCGCGGATCTCAGCGCCATCCCTTCGGCCTCGGCGACTTTCCGTATCAAAAACCAGCAACTACTGCTGAGTATTCCCCAGTCGGCGCTGGGCCCAGGTGCCTCGCGGCTACATCGATCCGAAAGAGTATGACGAAGGGATCACCGCGGGCATCCTGAACTATAGCGTTAACGCCAGCCAAAGCCACGCCCGCCAGCATGGGAAAGCGGACAACAGCAGCCAGTTTATTAACCTGCGCCCCGGTTTTAACACCGGTGCCTGGCGCGTGCGAAATTACAGCACCTGGAACCACAATTCGGATGGCGGTCTGGGCGACGGCAAGCTGACCCCGGTCTCTAACCTATGCCCAGCGCGATATCGTGGGGCTGAAGAGCGAGCTGACCGTGGGACAGAGCAGCACCCAGGCCGACGTTTTCGACAGTGTCTCTTACACTGGCGCACAGCTGGCTACCGAAAGCGACATGCTGCCCGACAGCGAGCGCGGGTATGCCCCGTGGTACGCGGTACGGCGCACAGTAACGCCCAGGTGGTGGTTCGCCAGAATGGCTACGTTATCTACCAAAACACCGTTGCCCCCGGCGCGTTTGAGATTACCGATCTCTACCCCACCGGCAGCAGCGGCGATCTGAACGTCACGGTAAAAGAGACCGACGGCAGCGAGAGTCACTTCGTGGTGCCGTTTGCCTCCGTGCCGGTGCTGCAGCGGGAAAAACACCTCAAGTACAGCATCGCTGCAGGGCGCTACCGTTCATATGATAAAGAGGTTGAGAAGACCCCTTTCGCCCAGGGCAGCGCCATCTATGGCCTGCCACACGGCGTCACCGTTTACGGCGGTACGCAGCAGAGTTCGCATTACCACTCCACCGCGCTCGGCGCAGGGAAAAACGTTGGTGACCTCGGCGCGTTCTCCGTAGACGTTACCCGCGCCAAAGCGTTACTGAAAAAGCGCAAAACCAGCAAAGGGCAATCCCTTCGTCTGCGCTACAGCAAAAATTTTATCGCGACCGGCACTCACTTTTCGCTGGCGGGTTATCGCTACAACAGCAAAGGCTTTTACACCCTGCAGGACACCATGGAGTCCTGGACCAGTGCAAACGACTGGTCCGCTCCACAGCAGCGCCGCGCACGGGCGGAGGCCACCGGTCGACCAGACGCTGGGCGAAAAGTGGGGTTCGGTGACGCTAAGCCTGGTGAAAGAGAGTTACTGGAGCCAGCGTCAGGATATGACCTCCCTGAGCGTTAACTACAACAATAGCTGGCACGGCGTGAGCTATAGCCTGAGCTACAGCATCAATAAAAACAGCGACGACACGGACGAGGACGGTAAATCCATCAGCTATGACCGACAAATCGGCCTTAACGTGTCGGTTCCGCTCGACCGCTGGCTGCTAACACCTGGGCAAACTACAGCCTGAACAACGGTAAAGACGGCCACCCACAACCTGGGCCTGAATGGTACCGCGCTGGAGGGAGACAAGCTGAGCTGGAACGTTCAGCAGGGACTGGACAGCGCTAATAACAACACCTCCACCAGTATGAATGCGGATTACAAAGGCACCTACGGTGAAGTGCGCGGCGGCGTAAGCCAGGACAGCCATCAGTACACCGTGAACGCCGGGATCCAGGGCGGCATCGTCGCCCACTCTGACGGCGTCACCTTCGGTCAGACCCTGGGAGAAACCGTGGTGCTGATTAAAGCGCCGGGAACGCACGGCACGCACGTTGCCAACCAGACGGGCGTGGAAACGGACTATCGCGGCTATACGCTGGTGCCCTTTGTCACTCCGTGGCGTCACAACCCAATTTCGCTGGATACCGAGACGCTGCCAGACGATGCCGACGTGACACACGCCTCGCAGACGGTAACACCAACGCGCGGCGCGATAGTTCGCGCCAGCTTCGATACTCGCGTGGGCAACCGCGTCTTAATGACGCTGGCCTGGAAAGACAAACCGCTGCCCTTTGGCGCAACGGTCACCACGAAGACAAGAGCAGCGAATTTATCGTCGGTAACGACGGCCTGGTGTATCTCACCGGACTGCCGCAGCAAGGACGCCTTTTCGTTTCGTGGGGCAAGGAGGCGAGCGAGCATTGCGTCGCCGATTACGCCCTGACGCAAGAGAAGGATGACACCAACATTATTAACGCTGCCGCGCAGTGTCACTGATTAACACCGGACCGATCATAATGCAGATAGCAAAATCGTTTTTCTTACTTTTAGTTCTGGCGACGGCAGCACTCTTCATGCCGCACGCAAAGGCCAACTGTGTCTCACCAAATTTACCAGCGCTGCTGTCGTTAGCGTCTATTTCAGTACCTACCAGCCTTCCCGGGGGAGAGACCATCCGGGAACGGAACGTTCGGCTCACATTGCGGGGGCTGCTATACAGCCGAAGACGCAGGCCGTCAGATCATTGCCTGTTACCACGGCCTGGGTAGAGAGACTCCCAATATCCCTGGTGTTTATGAGTCGGGTGTTGCCGGGATCGGCGTGTCGCTCCGAAACAGTAAAGGGGAGCGTGTGATGGGAGCAGCAGACCAAATCTGCACAACTAAGTCTTCCGTGGGTCAGGTGTCTGATTCGAGCGGTAGCGATGGTTCATTTGCGTTAGCTTCGACGTCTCTCTGGAACTGGTGAAAACCAGCGAGGTGGTAACCGCCGGTACACTCACATCCAGTAATACACAATTTGGCTTTGGTGTTGAGCAAGTAGAAAGCTTGAGTTATCCAAACACCCTCTCCTACTCAGGTAACGTGGTGGTTAAAGCAGTCACCTGCACCGTATCACCCAAATCTCTGACCGTCACGCTGGGGGATTTTCCGGTGAGCCGTTTTTACCGGTCCGGAACCCTGGTCTCCCAGTCGGTATTCAATATCGACATGCTCTGCGATCAGGATGTACAGCCGGAAATGATGATCACCAGCGCCAATGGCTATGAAACGAATTTTCCTGGCGTGATCAAATTAACGCCGGAAAACGGCGTGGCGACCGGCGTGGGGGTGAGAATGCTCTTTAACGGTCAGATACCTGTTTTCGGCAATATATGGATACCTTTACCGCCTATGCCAATATCCGCTCGCAATATCCTTCAGCGTCTCTTACGAACAAACCAGTTCGGAGGTGACGCCCGGAACGGCGAATGCCGTCGCAACCATTACGGTGGCCTACAAATGAAAACCTTATTAGCCCTTTACTCCTTGGAGTCGCCAGCCAGAGCCTGGCGGAGAGATTCAGCTCGATATTCGCGGAAACATTTACGCCAACGCCTGCCAGGTAGACAGCGCCAGCCAGAACCCTGACGGTCAATCTGGGCAAAGCGAATACCGGCGATTTTAAGGATGTGGGCGATACCGGACAATGGCATTCATTCGACTTAACCCTGTCGAAATGCCCAACCACTTCCGTGCTGGCCACGGCCACCTTTCACGGTCAGCCAGACAGCATTCATCCGACTAAATTCGCCAGCACCGGAACCGCGAAAGGACTGGCGCTGGAGCTTGCCGACCCGCAGGATCAGATCTCGCTTGCCCCGGACGCCAGCTTCAGCGTGTTGATCAACCAGGACAATCACACGGCGGATTTCCCGCTGGCCGCCCGCTATTACGCCACCTCATTGCCGGTCACGGCAGGAACGTTCAGCAGCGTGGTGCAGGTGACCTTCATTTACCAGTAGGACCGCGCCCCTTAGCACGGAGGCTTTTCTTACGCCCGGAAGTCAGTGTTGCCGGGCGGTTTTTTTACCTCAGGCACCTCTGGCCGTTCAATCGGGAAGATCGGCAGCGCGTTCAGGAGCCGTTGGCCGTAATTTTTTGGTGAGCAGACGTTTGTCATAAATCACCACCTCGCCCCAGCAGCCGTGGCTACGAATCAAGCGCCCGACCTGCTGAATCAGGTTAAACGACGCCGCAGGCAAACTCTGTACCTCAAACGGATAGCGGTTGAGGCTTTTCAGCCACTCCCCCTCGGTGATCACCACCGGCTATCGATAGGCGGGAAGGCGATTTTATGGATATGCACCTGCGTCAGGTAGTCGCCTTTCAAATCCAGGCCTTCAGCAAACGACTGCAACCCCACCAGCACGCTGCGCTCGCCGTTATCAATGCGCTTACGGTGGGTTTCCACCAGCCGGTAGCGCGGCTGATCCCCCTGCACCAGCAGGAGTAAACGCAGATCGGTGACGTGTTCGAGGAAACGCTGCATCGCCCGCCCGCTGGCAAACAGCACCAGCATACCGGGGTACTTTTTACTCTCGACCTGCTCGCGGAAGTAGGACCGCCATTTCCGCGATGTGCTGCTCTTCGTTGTCGATGAGCGGCTCGAATTTCATGCGCGGAATGACCAGCTTGCCCTGCTCGCAGTGGTTAAACGGCGAGTCCAGCGCCACGAAACGGTCGCCCGCTTTCTCTTTTAGCCCGCTCATCTCCTGCCAGCCTTGAGAAGCTGTTCAGGGAACGCAGCGTGGCAGAGGTGACAACCACGTGCGGCACGCTGCGCCAGATCAGCTTTTCCAGCTGATCTGCCACGCGGATGCCCACACAGTGGAAAAAGAGGTGCACCTGCCCGTCCCGCACGTCGCGGGTGGCCCATTTGGTGACCGGCGCGCCGGACGCCTGCGCCATCGAGGCCAGCCGCCAGAGCTTGCTCTGCGCTTCGAACATCCCCAGCGCGCGGTTCATCTGCAGCAGAACGCGGTGCAGACGCACCACGTCATGCGAGCCGGTTTTCTCGCTGAGATCGTTTAAGACATCTCCGCCAGCCCGCGCAGCTTTTCCAGATGTTTCGCCAGCTGCTGGCAGATCTCCATCACCTCTTCCGGTAGCTCACCCATCGCAAAGCGGTGTTCGGCTTCCTGGGTTGCGGAAGATAAAGATTCAGGATGTTGTTCAGGGATGAAATGAGGCTATAGACCTCTTCACAGTGGTCGCTCAGCCGCTCCGGCACCGCCAGCGGCGGCGTGGTTTTCGGGCGGAACTGCTCCATGCAGGTCGCCACCAGCTTACAGAAGAGATCCAGCTGCAGGCGGAACCACGGAGCGGTGATTTCGGCGCTCATCTCCAGCGCATCCCGCGCCACGTCCGGCAGATGGTGGCCTTCATCGAGCACCAGCAGCAGGTTTTTGGGCTCCGGCAGCACCGCTTCGCTCTCCAGCGCCGCCATCACCAGCGCGTGGTTTGCGACCACAACCTCCGCCTCCTGAATCTCGCGCCGGGCGACAAAGAACGGGCACTCGCGGTAGTAGTGACAGTTGCGGTTCAGGCAGCTGGCTTTGTCGGTGCTGAGCCTGCGCACAGGTCGTCGCTGATGGCCTGGCTGGTGTGATCCCGCAGGCCGTCCCACTTATAGCCGTCGAGCTCGACTTTGAGTTTTGCACATTGCTCCTGCTCGGCCTTATTGTTTGGCGTTAGCTCGTCATCCAGAAACGCGAGCAGATCCTGCTGATTCGGCTCGCTGCTGGCCAGCGCCGCCAGGTTACGCGGGCACACGTAACGCCCGCGCCCAAAGGCTGCCGTAAACCGCAGGTCGGGGATGATTTTGCGCAGCAGGGGCAAATCTTTGCTGAAGATCTGGTCCTGCAGCGCCACGTTGGCGGTGCTGACCACCAGCGTTTTGTCCTCTTCCCGCGCAATCGCGATGCCGGGAATGAGATACGACAAGGTTTTCCCGACGCCCGGTCGGGGCTTCAATCGCCAGATGTCGCCCGTCGTCCCCGGCGAGCGTTTTTGCCACGTCAGCAATCATCTGCCGCTGCGGCGCTCGGGGATAAAGTCGGGGATCTGCTGCTGTAGCGCCTTATACCATGCGCCAATTTGCGCCTTGAGCGCAGCGGTTAAAGCCATTGGGAAAACCTGAAATACTGTATAAACAGCCACTATTGTGGCACTTTCTCTTCGCTGCCGCAAAAAGAAAAGCCCGGCTTTACGACCGGCTTCCAGATTACTGCGGGTTAGCAGGCTTGCGCGGGCGGCGTCGACGCTGCCTCTCTCCTGCCGGTTTCCCCTCGCCGCTGCGCCACGGGTTTTCACCCGCCGGTTTGCTGTCGTTGTTACGACGCGGCGGTTTGCCGGATGATTTCGGCGCACCGCCTTCGGCACGACGCGGCTGCTGACCGCGACCGCCGCCGCCCTGACCACGTCCACCGCCGCCCTGACGACCGTTCTGAATCGGCTCGGCTTTGATCGACGGATCCACTTCGTAACCCGGGGTTTCGATGCGCGGGATCTCTTTCTTCAGCAGGCGCTCGATGTCGCGCAGCAGCTTGTGCTCGTCCACGCAGACCAGAGAGAGCGCTTCACCGGTTGCCGCCGCGCGGCCGGTACGGCCGATACGGTGAACGTAATCTTCCGGCACGTTTGGCAGCTCGTAGTTCACCACGTGCGGCAGCTCTTCAATGTCGAGGCCACGGGCGGCGATGTCGGTCGCCACCAGCACGCGGATGTCGCCGGATTTGAACTCAGCCAGCGCACGGGTACGCGCGCCCTGGCTCTTGTTGCCGTGGATCGCCGCACTGCGAATGCCGTCTTTGTTCAGCTGTTCCGCCAGGTGGTTGGCGCCGTGCTTGGTGCGGGTAAAGACCAGCACCTGCTGCCAGTTGCCCTGGCCGATCATCTGGGAGAGCAGTTCCCGCTTGCGCTTTTTATCCACAAAGTGAACGTGCTGCGTCACCTGTTCGGAGGCGGTGTTGCGGCGCGCCACTTCCACTTCCAGCGGGTTATGCAGCAGCTTTTCCGCCAGCGCCTTGATCTCGTCGGAGAAGGTCGCGGAGAAGAGCAGGTTCTGACGACGCGCAGGCAGCTTGGCCAGCACGCGACGAATATCGTGGATAAAGCCCATGTCGAGCATGCGGTCGGCTTCGTCCAGCACCAGAATTTCAACCTGGTCCAGCTTCACCGCATTCTGGTGCTCAGATCCAGCAGGCGACCTGGAGTCGCAACCAGAACGTCGACGCCGCTGCGCAGCTTCATCATCTGCGGGTTGATGCTTACCCCGCCGAAAACCACCAGCGAACGAATGTTGAGATAGCGGCTATAGTCACGCACGTTCTCACCAATTTGCGCCGCCAGCTCGCGGGTTGGGGTCAGGATCAGGGCACGAACCGGACGACGGCCTTTGGCGTGCGGCTGGTTTTTTACCAGCAGTTCCAGCAGCGGCAGGGTAAAACCGGCGGTTTTGCCGGTACCGGTCTGGGCGCTCGCCATCAGGTCACGGCCCTGAAGAACGGCGGGGATCGCCTGCTGCTGGATTGGGGTTGGCTCAACGTAGCCCTGCTCTGCGATCGCGCGCAGAATTTCGGGTTCAGGCCAAGGGAATCAAAAGACATAAAAACTCCGAACCGCCCCGACCATCACAGGTGTAGTTTTCAGGGAGATATAACGAATAGGGGAGGACAAAAACCACAATGTCGCGAAGGAGCGGAGTGTAGCAGCTTTTGTGACGTGGCGCATAAAATATCCCTCAGCGTTCCCTCGACGTTAGCGTGAATCAGGCATAATCTTAATCAATCGATTGATTAATTCTTAATGCCGCCATGAATACGACACCCACAACAACCAAAGGTGAACAGGCCAAAAATCAGCTTATCGCCGCCGCGCTGGCGCAGTTGTGGTGAGTACGGGCTGCATGCCACCACGCGCGATATTGCCGCGCTGGCCGGGCAGAACATTGCGGCGATTACCTACTATTTTGGCTCAAAAGAGGATTTATACCTCGCCTGCGCCGAGTGGATCGCCGATTTTATCGGCACGCAGTTTCACCCGCACGTTGAGGAAGCCACCGCGCTGCTCGGCCAGCCGTCGCCCGATCGCGCCGCCGTTCGCCAGCTTATTCTCAATGCCTGCCACGATATGATCCGCCTGCTGACGCACGACGATACGCTCAACCTGAGCAAGGTTTATCTCCGGGAGCAGCTCTCACCGACCGTCGCCTACCAGCGGGTACACGATCGGGTGATTGAGCCAATGCACTCGCACCTGACCCGGCTGTCGCCGCCTATACCGGTCGGGACGCCAGTGATACCGAGACAGTTTTGCATACCCACGCCCTGCTGGGTGAAATCCTTGCCTTCCGTCTGGGCAGGGAAACCATCCTGTTACGCACCGGCTGGACACAATTTGATGAGGATAAAGCCGCGCAGATTAGCAAGGTGATCGCCTGTCACGTCGATCTGATCCTGCAAGGCTTAACGCAAAGGAGCCTGAAGTCATGAAAAAACCTGTCGCCATCATTCTGGTGGTTGTTTTTTTTTGCTTGCCGCCGGAGTCGGTGGATGGCTGTGGTATCAGAGCCATCAGGATAAAGGCCTGACGCTGTACGGTAACGTGGATATTCGCACGGTGAACATGAGCTTCCGCGTGGGCGGTCGTCTCGCCTCGCTGAGCGTTGACGAAGGCGATGCCATTAAAAGCGGGCAGACGCTGGGGATGCTGGATAAAGCGCCCTATGAGAATGCGTTGCTGCAGGCCAAAGCGGGGGTGTCCGTCGCCCAGGCGCAGTATGATCTGATGCTGGCAGGCTATCGCGACGAAGAGATCGCTCAGGCCGCCGCCGCAGTTAAGCAGGCGCAAGCCGCCTATGACTACGCGCAGAACTTCTACGCGCGCCAGCAGGGATTGGTGGAAAAGCCGCACTATTTCTGCAACGATCTGGAAAATGCGCGCTCGTCCCGCGACCAGGCGCAGGCAACGCTGAAGTCCGCGCAGGATAAATTAAGCCAGTACCACACCGGTAACCGCCCGCAGGATATCGCCCAGGCGAAAGCCAGCCTTGAACAGGCGCAGGCGCAGCTGGCTCAGGCAGAGCTGGATCTGCACGACACCACCTTAATCGCGCCGTCTGACGGCATGCTGATGACCCGCGCCGTGGAGCCGGGCAGCATGCTCAGCGCGGGCAGCACCGTCTTAACGCTCTCCCTGACGCCCCCTGTCTGGGTACGCGCCTACGTTGATGAGCCGAACCTCGGCCAGATGCAGCCGGGCCGCGAGCTGCTGCTCTATACCGACGGTCGCCCGGACAAGCCGTATCACGGCAAAGTGGGCTTTGTCTCCCCTACCGCCGAATTCACGCCGAAAACCGTTGAAACACCGGACCTGCGTACCGACCTGGTGTATCGCCTGCGCATCATCGTGACCGATGCTGACGACGCGCTGCGTCAGGGCATGCCCGTCACCGTAAAAGTGAACAACGGGGAACGACATGAATGACGCGGTTATTCAGCTCAACAATCTGGTTAAACGCTTCGCGGGAATGGACAAACCGGCCGTCGCGCCGCTGAACTGCACCATCCGGAAAGGCTATGTGACGCGGCTGGTCGGTCCGGACGGCGCGGGGAAAACCACGCTGATGCGGATGCTGGCGGGGTTGCTCAAGCCGGATGAAGGAAGCGCCAGCGTGCTCGGCCTTGACCCGATCGAGGATGACGGAGCCCTTCACGCCATGCTCGGCTATATGCCGCAGAAGTTTGGCCTGTATGAAGACCTGACGGTGATGGAAAACCTGAACCTGTACGCCGACCTGCGCAGCGTCACCGGCGAAACGCGGCAAAAAACCTTCGCGCGCCTGCTGGAGTTTACCTCCCTCGGCCCGTTCACCGACCGGCTGGCGGGCAAGCTCTCCGGCGGGATGAAGCAGAAGCTGGGGCTGGCCTGCACGCTGGTTGGCGAGCCGAAAGTGCTGCTGCTGGACGAGCCCGGCGTCGGCGTAGACCCGATTTCGCGCCGTGAACTGTGGCAGATGGTGCACGAGCTGGCGGGCGACGGGATGCTGATCCTCTGGAGCACCTCCTACCTCGACGAAGCTGAACAGTGCCGGGACGTGCTGCTGATGAACGAAGGCGAACTGCTTTATCAGGGCGAGCCGACGACGCTGACGCAGAGCATGGCCGGGCGCAGCTTCCTGCTGCACAGCCCGCAGGAGTCCAACCGCAGGCTGCTGCAGCGGGGTGCTCAGGCTGCCGCAGGTCAGCGACGGGATGATCCAGGGCCGCTCGGTGCGCATTATTCTCAAAAAAGAGGCCACCGCCGACGACGTTCGCCAGGCGTCCGGCATGCCTGAGATCGAGATGGAAGAGACCGCGCCGCGCTTTGAGACGCGTTTATCGACCTGCTGGGCGGCGCGGGTACGTCAGAGTCGCCGCTTGCCGCCATTCTGCATACGGTGGAAGGCACGCCGGGCGAAACGGTGATTGAAGCGAAATCCCTCACCAAAAAGTTCGGGGATTTCGCCGCCACCGACAACGTCAACTTTGCGGTTAAACGCGGGGAGATTTTTGGCCTGCTCGGGCCGAACGGCGCGGGAAAATCGACCACCTTTAAGATGATGTGCGGCCTGCTGGTGCCGACGTCCGGCAAGGCGCTGGTGCTGGATATGGATCTGAAGGTCAGCTCCGGCAAGGCGCGCCAGCATCTGGGGTATATGGCGCAGAAGTTTTCCCTGTACGGCAACCTGACGGTCGAGCAGAATCTGCGCTTTTTCTCCGGCGTGTACGGCCTTCGCGGGCGTGCGCAGAACGAGAAAATCCGGCGCATGAGCGACGCCTTCGCCTTAACCAACATCGCCTCCCACGCCACCGACGAGCTGCCGCTCGGCTTTAAGCAGCGGCTGGCGCTGGGCCTGCTCGCTGATGCACGAGCCGGATATTCTGTTTCTTGATGAACCCACTTCTGGCGTTGATCCCATTACCCGCCGCGAGTTCTGGCTGCACATCAACAGCATGGTGGAAAAAGGCGTGACCGTGATGGTGACCACCCACTTCATGGACGAGGCGGAGTACTGCGACCGCATCGGGCTGGTGTATCGCGGCAAGCTGATTGCCCACGGTACCCCGACGACCTGAAAAACCAGGCCGCCGACGATGAGGTTCCGGATCCGACCATGGAGCAGGCGTTTATCACCCTCATCCATGACTGGGATAAGGAGAATGCCCATGCGCAGTAATGCCATTTCCTGGCGCAGGGTGCGCGCGTTATGCATTAAAGAGACGCGGCAGATCGTGCGTGACCCCAGCAGCTGGCTGATTGCGGTAGTCATCCCCTGCTGCTGCTGTTTATTTTTGGCTACGGCATTAACCTGGACTCCAGCAAGCTGCGGGTCGGGATTTTGCTGGAGCAGCAGAGTGAGGATGCGCTGGACTTTACTCACGCCATGACCGGATCGCCCTACATTGACGCCACCATCAGCGATAACAGGCAGGAGTTGATCCAGAAAATGCAGGCCGGGAAAATTCGCGGCCTGATCGTCATTCCGGTGGATTTCGCCGCCAACATGGCGCGGGCGAATACCGATGCGCCGATCCAGGTGATTACCGACGGCAGCGAGCCAAACACCGCAAACTTTGTACAGGGCTACGCGGAGGGGATCTGGCAGCTGTGGCAGATGCAGCGCGCGGAGGACCGGGGTGAGGAATTTAAACCGCTGATCGACGTGCAGACGCGCTACTGGTTTAACCCCGCCGCCATCAGCCAGCACTTTATTATTCCGGGCGCGGTGACGATTATCATGACGGTGATTGGCGCGATCCTGACCTCGCTGGTGATCGCCCGCGAGTGGGAGCGCGGGACCATGGAGGCGCTGCTCTCTACCGAAGTGACGCGCGTCGAGCTGCTGCTGTGCAAGCTCATCCCCTACTATTTCCTCGGCATGCTGGCGATGCTGCTCTGTATGCTTGTCTCGGTCTTTATCCTCGGCGTGCCGTATCGCGCTCGCTGGTGGTGCTGTTTTTTATCACCAGCCTGTTTTTACTCAGCACGCTGGGCATGGGGCTGCTCATCTCCACCATCACCCGCAACCAGTTCAACGCCGCGCAGGTGGCCCTCAACGCCGCCTTTTTACCGTCGATTATGCTGTCCGGGTTTATCTTCCAGATAGACAGTATGCCTGCGGTGATCCGCGCCGTGACCTATGTTATTCCGGCGCGCTACTTTTGTGAGCACGTTGCAAAGCCTGTTCCTGGCGGGGAATATTCCGGTGGTGCTGATCGTCAACACGCTGTTTTTAATGCGTCAGCGGCGATGTTTATCGGATTGACGTGGATGAAAACCAAACGGCGGTTAGATTAAGGAGCGAACATGTTTCACCGATTATGGACGTGATACGCAAAGAGCTGCAATCCCTGCTGCGCGAGCCGCAAACCCGCGCCATTCTGGTCTTGCCGGTGCTGATCCAGGTTTTACTGTTCCCGTTTGCCGCCACCCTTGAGGTGACCAACGCCACCATTGCCATTTACAACGAAGACAACGGCAAGCATTCCGTCGAGCTAACGCAGCGTTTTTGCCCGCGCGAAGGCCTTTACCCACATCCTGCTGCTGAAAAGCCCGCAGGAGATCCAGCCCACTATCGACACGCAAAAGCGCTGCTGCTGGTGCGGTGTCCCGGCGGATTTTTCCCGCAATATCGATACCTTCCAGACCGCGCCGATGCAGCTGATCCTCGACGGGCGTAACTCCAACAGCGCCCAGATAGCGGCCAACTACCTGCAGCAGGTGGTGAAGGATTACCAGCAGGAGCTGATGGAGGGCAAACCGAAGCCCAACAACAGCGAGCTGGTGGTGCGTAACTGGTACAACCCGAACCTGGACTACAAGTGGTTCGTGGTGCCGTCGCTGATCGCCATGATCACCACTATCGGGGTGATGATCGTGACTTCCCTTTCCGTCGCCCGCGAGCGCGAACAGGGCACGCTGGACCAGCTGCTGGTCTCCCCGCTCGCCACCTGGCAAATTTTCGTCGGCAAAGCGGTCCCGGCGCTGATCGTCGCGACGTTTCAGGCCACCATCGTGCTGGGGGTGGGAATTTGGGCCTATCAGATCCCGTTCGCCGGTTCGCTGGCGCTGTTTTACTTCACGATGGTCATTTACGGGCTGTCGCTGGTGGGATTTGACTGCTGATCTCGGCGCTCTGCTCGACGCAGCAGCAGGCGTTTATCGGGGTCTTCGTCTTTATGATGCCCGCGATTTTGCTCTCGGGTTATGTTTCACCCGTCTGAGAACATGCCGGTGTGGCTACAGGACCTGACGTGGGTAAACCGATTCGGCACTTTACGGACATCACCAAGCAAATCTATCTGAAGGATGCGAGTCTGGATATTGTCTGGGGAAGTTTGTGGCCGCTACTGGTCATAGCGGCCACGACGGGCTCAGTGGCGTACGCGATGTTTAGACGCAACATTGCGTAGCTTTTTCTCTTTGGTCAGCAGCGAGACGACGCAGGCCCTGCGAGGATAGCCAGACCCGCCAGGGCCAGCAGCAGGTTGTTTTGCAGCACGCGCGACAGCAGCCAAAGCACGATCATCGCCGCACCAAAATACCAGGTGGTGGTGAGCTCTTCGAGCACATCACCCACCTCGCGCCAGCGCGCTTCATGGTGGCGCGTAAGAACAGCATCGACAGCACGGTGACGCCATAAAGGACGCATAGCCCCAGGCCAACACGCACCAGCGTGCCGCTCATCCAGCCCATCACCAGTACGGCCACGACCAGATAAATGCAACATTATCTGCCAGCAACTCAGGCCAGTTGCGACACGAACACGTTGTTGCCACTTCATGGCTTCTCTCCTGAAGGATTTTTCTCTGCTTAATCAGACTACCGCACTTTACGGAAAATTCCGTAACGCCGCATCTTTTTGTGACGACGACTACACTTTATTTTCATTGGGATAGTCACTCAGGAAGGAGCTTATGACTCAAAAAATGCAGCATTTCTCGCTTAAGGTGCTGACGATAAACATTCATAAGGGCTTCACAGCATTTAACCGCCGCTTCATTTTACCGGAGCTGCGCGACGCGGTACGCACCGTCAGCGCGGATATTGTCTGCCTGCAGGAGGTGATGGGCGCACACGAAGTGCACCCGCTCCACTTTGAGAACTGGCCAGATACGCCGCACTATGAATTTCTGGCCGACACCATGTGGAGTGACTACGCCTACGGCCGCAACGCGGTCTATCCGGAAGGGCATCACGGAAACGCGGTGCTGTCCCGCTACCCCATTGAACATTACGAAAACCGCGACGTCTCCGTCGGGGAAAGCGAAAAACGCGGCCTGCTTTACTGCCGCATTACGCCGCCAGACCTCGAGCGACCTGTCCATGTCGGCTGTGTTCACCTGGGCCTTCGCGAAGCCCATCGTCAGGCGCAGCTGAAAATGCTGGCCGAATGGGCCAACGCCCTTCCCGAAGGCGAACCTGTGGTGGTAGCGGGCGATTTCAACGACTGGCGACAGAGGGCAAACCATCCGTTGAAAGTGGATGCCGGGCTGGAGGAGATTTTTACTCGCGCCAACGGCAGGCCTGCGCGCACTTTCCCGGTCCGTTTCCCGCTGCTTCGGCTTGACCGCATCTACGTGAAAAATGCCCACGCCAGCAGCCCGACCGCCCTGGCGCTCCTTAACTGGCGACATCTTTCCGACCATGCCCCGCTCAGCGCGGAGATCCACCTATGAAATGTTCCTGGCAGGAAGGCAACCGAATCACGCTGCTGGTCAACGGGGACGAGTATTATCCGGCCGTGTTTAAAGCGATTGACCATGCACAGCAGAAGGTGATCCTCGAAACCTTTATCTGGTTCGAAGACGACGTCGGCAAACAGCTGCACGGCGTGCTGCTGCGCGCCGCCCGGCGCGGCGTCCAAAATTGAAGTATTGCTTGATGGCTATGGCTCGCCGGATCTCAGCGATACGTTTGTGAATGAGTTGACCGCTGCGGGCGTAGTGTTCCGCTACTACGATCCCGGCCCTCGCCTGTTCGGCATGCGGACCAATCTTTTCCGCCGGATGCATCGCAAAATAGTGGTGGTGGACGAGACGGTGGCGTTTGTCGGCGGCATTAACTACTCCGCTGAGCATATGTCCGACTACGGCCCGGAGGCGAAGCAGGACTACGCTATTCGCATTGAAGGCCCCGTGGTTCAGGACATCTTACTGTTTGAGCTGGAGAACCTGCCGGGTAAAGAGGCCGTTCGCCGCTGGTGGAGACGTCGCCATCGCCCGGAAGAGAACCGGAAGCCGGCGACAGCACAGGCCCTTTTCGTCTGGCGGATAACGGCGAACACCGGGACGACATTGAACGTCATTATCTCAAGATGCTCGCCAACGCGAAGCGCGAAGTGATTATTGCTAACGCCTACTTTTTCCCCGGCTATCGTCTGCTGCACGCCATGCGCAATGCGGCCCGACGCGGGGGTACGCGTGAAGCTGATTGTGCAGGGCGAGCCGGATATGCCCATCGTCAAAGTCGGCGCACGCCTGCTGTATAACTACCTGGTGAAGGGCGGCGTGCAGATCTACGAATATCGCCGCCGACCGCTGCACGGCAAAGTGGCGCTGATGGACGATCACTGGGCAACCGTGGGTTCGAGTAATCTCGATCCGCTGAGCTTATCGCTCAATCTCGAGGCTAACCTGATCATTCACGATCGCCAGTTTAACCAGACCCTGCGGGATAACCTGCAGGCGCTAATCGTTAACGACTGCGTGCGCGTGGACGAATCCATGGTCCCCAAACGCACCTGGTGGAATCTGGGCATCAGCGTGGTGGTGTTCCACTTTCTGCGTCATTTCCCGGCCATGGTCGGCTGGCTGCCGGCGCATACGCCTAAGCTTGCGCAGGTGGACCCGCCGGTACAACCGGAAATGGAAACCCAGGACCGTATTGAAGCGGAAGACGGAGGCAAACCCTGATGTCGAAATCGCATCCACGCTGGCGGCTGGCAAAAAAAGATCCTGACCTGGCTGTTTTTTATTGCGGTCGCGGTCTGCTGGTGGTCTACGCGCAGAAGTTGACTGGGAAGAGGTGTGGAAAGTCATCCGCAACTATAACCGGATGGTGCTGCTGGGCGCTGTGGGGCTGGTTATCGTCAGCTACCTGATGTACGGCTGTTATGACCTGCTGGGCCGCGCTTACTGCGGCCACAAGCTGGCCAAACGTCAGGTTATGCTGGTGTCGTTTATCTGCTACGCCTTCAACCTGACGCTGAGCACCTGGGTCGGCGGCATTGGCATGCGCTATCGCCTCTACTCGCGGCTCGGCCTGCCGGGCGGGACCATCACGCGCATTTTTCTCGTTAAGCATCACCACCAACTGGCTGGGCTATATTCTGCTCGGCGGGGTGATATTTACTATCGGCGTGGTACAGCTGCCCGCGCACTGGTATATCGATGAGGCCACGCTGCGCATTCTGGGCATCGTACTGCTGCTGATTATCGCCGTTTATCTGTGGGCCTGCGCCTTTGCCCGACGCCGCCATATGACCATTAAAGGGCAAAAGCTGGTGCTGCCCTCGTGGAAGTTTGCGGTGCTGCAAATGGCCGTCTCCAGCGCCAACTGGATGGCGATGGGGGCGATTATCTGGCTGCTGATTGGCGAGGACGTCAATTACTTCTTCGTGCTGGCGTGCTGCTGGTGAGCAGTATTGCGGGCGTGATTGTACATATCCGGCGGGGATCGGCGTGCTGGAGGCGGTGTTTATCGCGTTGCTGGCCGGGGAGCATGTCTCTCAGGAACGATTATCGCCGCACTGCTGGCGTACCGGATGCTGTATTACTTCCTGCCGCTGGCGCTGGCAACGGTCTGTTATCTGGTGCTGGAGAGTCGGGCGAAAAAGCTGAGAGCGAAGAACGAGAAGGCGTTAGCGAAATGAATAGTGTCGTTTGAGGCTGCGGTCTGATGCCCTCACCCCGGCCCTCTCCACAGGGAGAGGGAGAAATACCCGCACCGTACAATCCCCTCTCCATAGGGAGAGGGTTAGGGTGAGGGAAAATAACTAGCGACGGTTGCCGAAAATACGCAGCAGCATCAGGAACAGGTTGATGAAGTCCAGATACAGCGTCAGCGCGCCCAGAATCGCGTATTTGCGCAGGTTCGAACTGTCGCGTACGTCGATCTGCTCGCCGATGTTTTTCAGCTTCTGGGTGTCATACGCCGTCAACCCAACGAAGATCACCACCCCGATGTAGGTCACGGCCCACATCAGCGCGTCGCTCTTCAGCCACAGGTTTACCAGCGACGCCAGCACAATCCCAATCAGCCCCATAAACAGCATGCTGCCAAAACCGCTCAGATCGCGCTTCGTGGTGTATCCGTACAGGCTCATCGCACCGAACATCCGCCGGTGACCACAAAGGTGCTGGCGATGGAGGAGTAGGTGTAGACGATGAAAATACTGGAAAGCGTCAGCCCCGTTAGCGCCGAATAGAGCATAAACAGCGTGGTCGCCATTCCGGCACTCAGCTTTTGCACAGACCCGAAAGCACAAACACCAGCGCCAGCTGCGCGATAATCAGCCCAAAGAAGGTAATTTTGCTGGAGAAGATAAACATCATCAGTTCAGGCGTGTTCGCCGCATACCACGCGATAAACGCGGTAAGCAGCAGGCCAACCGTCATCCAGCCGTACACCTGAGCCATATACGTCTGCAGGCCGCTACGGGTCTGCTGTACTATTGAATCGGAACGCGGAAATCGGTCCATGATTCACTCCTGATTAAGATTAAGTAGACACACACGTTAAGGTTAACACATCCACGTAAACCGACTACCAACGGCTGGCAGCTTGTTTATCGCTGTCGCGAGATTCTACCCAGCGGTCACCTTCCGGCGTGGCTTCGCGCTTCCAGAACGGCGCTTTGGTTTTGAGGTAATCCATAATGAACTCCCCTGCCGCAAACGCGCTGCTGCGGTGCGCGCTGGTCACCCCGACGAAGACAATCTCCTCGCCAGGCCACATCTCGCCGATGCGGTGAATAACCGTGACGCGGCCAAGCGGCCAGCGGCCTCGCGCCTCGTCGACAATCTCCGCCAGCGATTTCTCGGTCATCCCCGGATAGTGCTCCAGCGTCAGCGCCTTCACGCTGTCACCGAGGTTGTGGTTGCGCACCTTGCCGGTGAAAGTGACGACCGCGCCGTCTTCATCACGTTCCGCCAGCCAGCTGTATTCGGTCCCCACGTTAAAACGCTCGGGACTCACCAGAATTCGGGTTTCAGCCATCTTAGCCCCCCGTAACCGGAGGGAAGAAGGCCACTTCATCGCCCTCCTTCAGCGGATGGGTGAACTCCACCAGCGTTTGGTTAACGGCGGCCAGCAGCTTGCCTTCGTCCAGCGCCAGCGCCCAGCGGTCGCTTTGTGCCGCCAGATGCGCGCGCAGGGCGGCGACGTTTTCGAAGGACGCATCCAGCGTCAGGCTGTCGGTATTCACCAGCTCGCGCACCTGCGCAAAAAAGAGCACCTTAATCATGGCTGTCCACCTTAAAATCACCGGATTTGCCGCCGCTTTTTGCCAGCAGGCGAACCGGGCCAATCACCATATCTTTCTGCACCGCTTTGCACATGTCGTAGATGGTCAGCGCGGCGACTGAGGCCGCCGTCAGCGCCTCCATCTCCACGCCGGTTTTGCGGTTAAGCGGCAGAGTGACTCAATGCGCACGCGATTATGCTCCGGCTGCGCCTGCAGGTTCACTTCCACCTTGCTCAGCATCAGCGGATGGCACAGCGGAATGAGATCCCAGGTCCGTTTGGCGGCCTGAATACGGCGATGCGGGCGGTGGCAAAGACGTCGCCCTTGTGATGGCTGCCGTCGATAATCATAGCCAGGGTTTCCGGCAGCATGGTGACGAACGCTTCCGCGCGCGCCTCGCGCACCGTTTCCGCTTTGGCGGAGACGTCCACCATATGCGCTTCGCCGGCGGCGTTAATATGGGTCAGTTGTGACATAGCTTATTTCTTTAAATGGGGATGGAAATTACACGGACGGGTACGGGCGTCCAGCTGCGGGGCGATGATGTTTTCCCACGCGGTGCGGCAGGCTTTGGTCGAGCCCGGCATAGCGAAAATCAGGGTTTTGTTAGCCACCCCGGCAATGGCGCGCGACTGGAGCGTGGAGGTACCAATCTCTTCAAAGGAGAGCATGCGGAACACTTCGCCGAAGCCTTCTACCTCGCGATCGAACAGCGGGATCAGCGCTTCAGGGGCCTGATCGCCTGCGGTAAAGCCGGTGCCGCCGGTGATTAGCACCACCTGCACCTCATCACTCGCAATCCACTGCGAAACCTGAGCGCGAATGGCGTAGCGGTTCTCCTTCACGATCGCTTTATCGACGATGTGATGCCCCGCGTCATGGGCCGCCTCGCGCAGCCAGTGGCCAGAGGTATCATCCTCTTCGCCACGGCGGTCGGAAACGGTAAGGATAGCAATGCGTGTCGGGATAAATTCTGCGCTTACCTGACTCATCTTCTGGTTCCTTCTTAAGCCTGATTACCCGCCGATGTAGGACAGGTTCTGAGTAATACCGGTATTGCCCTGATGCAGGAAGTGGGTCTGTTTTTTATGCGTCAGCGCGTCAGAAATGCGTGCTTCAAGCGCGGCCTGCTGCGCATCGTCCTCCAGCAGATCCCGAAGGTCCACGCCGCCGTCGCCGAACAGGCAAAGATGGAGCTTGCCAACGGAGGAGACGCGCAGGCGGTTGCAGCTGGCGCAGAAGTCTTTCTCATAGGGCATGATAAGCCCAATCTCACCTTTGTAATCCGGGTGGCAGAAGACCTGCGCCGGGCCGTCGCTGCGCTGGCGGATCTGGTGGATCCAGCCGCGTCTCAGCAGCGCGTCGCGCAGCACCATGCCGGAGATGTGATGACGACGGAACAGCTCGCTGCCCTCACCGGTTTCCATCAGCTCGATAAAACGCAGCTGAATGGGGCGTGATTTGATCCACGCCAGGAAGGTATCGAGCTGGTGATGGTTCACATCACGCATCAGCACCGTGTTGACTTTGACTTTTTCGAAGCCCGCCGTGAACGCGGCGTCGATGCCGTGCATGACCTGCTGGAATTTATCCTGGCCGGTAATGGCATGGAACTGACGAGCGTCCAGGCTATCGACGCTGACGTTGATCGCCGTCAGCCCCGCATCGCGCCAGTTCGCCACGTCACGCGCCATACGGTAACCGTTGGTGGTCACCGCAATCTGGCGGATACGTTCGTTTTCACGCACGGCGGCAATGATGTCGGGGAAATCGCGGCGTAGGGAGGGTTCGCCGCCGGTCAGACGCACTTTTTCGGTGCCGAGCTCAGAGAAAGCGCGCGTGACGCGGCGCACTTCATCCACGGAGAGAAAGCCGTTATTGGTGACGCTGCCCGGTTTGTAGCCATCGGGCAGGCAGTAGGTGCAACGGAAATTGCACACATCGGTAATCGACAGACGTAAGTAATAAAACTTACGCGCGAAAGCATCAGTAAGTTGTGAAGCCATGTACACCTTTCCAGTTCGGGAGGCACAGTCATTTCTTTCTGTACCCTGGTGGCAAATTCGCCACGGCCAGAGCGCCATATCTTTCGACACAGGCACAAGGGCTAGAGTGTATGTTTTCAATTTTGAAAACGTGGTTAGGGCGATAGTAGCGCGGAAATTCTGACGACGCCATTATCGCTTCACGCTATATAATTATCTATATAGCGAATCGTTCCTGCATTTTCGCTACAGAATACCTAAAAACCGCATTTTCACATTGATATACGTCATTTTGCATTGGGTGAGGCATCGTCTTTTAGGGGTAGTTAGGTTACTGTTACGCGATCGAACGTGATAAGGAATACGTATGCGCAATCGCACTTTTGCGGATCTTGACCGAGTGGTCGCTCTTGGCGGAGGACACGGACGGCTTAGGCCGGGTTATGTCCTCTTTGTCGTCACTCGGCTCAAGGCTGACAGGGATAGTAACCACCACCGACAACGGCGGCTCAACCGGGCGCATTCGACGTGCCGAAGGCGGCATTGCCTGGGGAGATATGCGCAACTGCCTGAACCAGTTAATTACCGAGCCGAGCGTCGCGTCGGCGATGTTTGAGTACCGTTTTGGCGGTAATGGCGAACTTTCCGGACATAACCTCGGAAATTTGATGTTAAAGGCGCTCGATCACCTGAGCGTAAGGCCTCTGGAAGCCATTAATTTAATCCGTAATCTGCTCAAAGTGGACGCATTCCTGATCCCCATGTCAGAACAACCGGTAGACTTGATGGCCATCGACGCCGAAGGGCATGAAGTTTACGGCGAGGTGAATATCGACCAGCTCATCCTGCCGCCCACGGAGTTAATGACCTATCCGAGCGTACCCGCCACGCGAGAAGCGGTGGAGGCCATCGGAGAAGCGGATCTTATCCTGATCGGTCCGGGCAGTTTTTATACCAGCCTGATGCCCATTCTGCTGGTGAAAGAGCTGCGCAGGCGCTGCGCCGCACCCTGCCCGATGTTTACATCGGTAACCTGGGACGTGAGCTGAGTCCGGCGCGGCGAGCCTGTCGCTGGCTGACAAACTGGAATTAATGGAGCATTACGTCGGCAAGAAAAATCATTGACGGCGTAGTCGTGGGCCCAAAAGTGGATGTGTCAGGGATTGGCAATCGTCTGGTGGTGCAGGAGCCGCTGGAAGCGAGTGATATTAAATATCGCCATGACCGTCACCTGCTGCGCGAGGCGCTGGAGAAGGCGATTCAGGCGCTAGGCTAGGTTCGTTTTTGCGCGGCCTGATGCCCTCATAATAATGCCCGCACGGACGACCCCCTCTCCCTTGAGGGAGAGGGCTGGGGTGAGGGGGAACATACGACTCTGGTGGTCATTCCGTTCACTTTATGTTCCTTGCTACTCTGTAACGACATGGCCTTTGAACGTGCCAGGGTGGCTCAATCGCCACCACCCTGGCGACCCGGCTCCCGGCGGTAAATCGCCGCTGCGCGGATTGTTCGCCCCATCCCTGGGGCTCACCCCTTCGGGGCCAGCGCAAGCGCTGTCCAAAATTGCTCCCGGCAATTTTGTCATCGGCTTATTCCTTTCGGCTTATCGGGTACGGGCGGAGGTAACGTCCCTGTAAAGCCCGCCCTCTCGGCGCATCCATGCGCCTCGCCCCGGCCTGCAGGAAACGCCTCAGCGATTTACAGCCGGACCAGAGCATCGCTGATAGCCTTCAATCGCTTTGAAATAACATTATTGCTTCTGTTCAAAAATTACTGGGGATCCCTCTCCCCACCGGGAGAGGGAGAAAACCACGCTTTACTCAGGATGCCGCGATGAAAAGATCCCGCAGCTGATGAAGCTGGTCGCGGATCTGTGCCGCCTCTTCGAACTCCAGATTCTGCGCGTGCTGCATCATCTGCCCTTCCAGCTCGTGGATTTTCTGCTGCAGCGCTTTCGGCGTCAGCACGACGGTATCCTCTTCCACCACTGAACGCGCCTTGCCGCGGCCTTTCGCTTTGGTTTTGGCGATGTTCTGCCCCAGCGCCAGAATATCCACGACCTTCTGTTCAGCCCCTGCGGGGTAATGCCGTGCTCTTCGTTGTAGCGCTGCTGTTTCTCGCGGCGGCGCTCCGTTTCGCCAATCGCTTTCGCCATCGACGGGGTGATTTTGTCACCGTACAGAATCGCTTTACCGTTGACGTTACGCGCCGCACGGCCGATGGTCCTGGATCAGGGAGCGTTCAGAACGCAGGAAGCCCTCTTTGTCCGCATCCAGAATTGCCACCAGCGAGACTTCCGGCATGTCCAGACCTTCTCGCAGCAGGTTGATCCCCACCAGCACGTCAAACTCGCCCAGACGCAGGTCGCGGATAATCTCCATGCGCTCCACGGTGTCGATATCCGAGTGCAGATAACGTACCTTCTCGCCGTGCTCTTCGAGATATTCAGTGAGGTCTTCCGCCATACGCTTGGTGAGCGTGGTCACCAGCACGCGCTCGTTGATGGCGGAACGGGCGCGGATTTCCGAGAGCAGGTCGTCCACCTGCGTGGCCACCGGACGAACTTCAATAATTGGGTCGAGCAACCCGGTCGGACGCACAACCTGATCGACAACGTCTTCACCGGATTTCTCCAGCTCGTAGTTGCCCGGCGTGGCCGAGACGTAAATGGTTTGCGGCGCTAATGCCTCAAACTCTTCAAACTTCATCGGACGGTTATCCAGCGCCGACGGCAGGCGGAAGCCGTACTCCACCAGCGTCTCTTTACGCGCCCGGTCACCGCGGTACATCCCGCCGATCTGCGGGATCGTGACGTGGGATTCGTCGATTACCAGCAAACCGTCTGCCGGCAGGTAATCAAACAGCGTCGGCGGCGGCTCGCCCGGCCCGCGTCCGGAGAGGAAGCGCGAGTAGTTTTCAATGCCGGAGCAGTAGCCGAGCTCGTTCATCATCTCAAGGTCGAACTGGGTGCGCTGGCTGAGGCGCTGCTCTTCCAGCAGCTTATTGTTCGCCAGCAGCACCTTACGGCGCTCGGCCAGCTCCACTTTGATCTCTTCCATCGCCTGCACGATACGCTCGCGCGGCGTCACGTAGTGCGTTTTCGGGTAGATGTTGAAGCGCTGGATCACTGACTCAACGTGTCCGGTCAGCGGGTCGAAGAGCGACAGGCGTTCAACCTCTTCGTCAAACAGCTCGACGCGCAGCGCCATATCGTCCGATTCCGCCGGGAAGATGTCGATCACTTCGCCGCGTACGCGGAAAGGTGCCGCGCTGGAACGCCTGATCGTTACGGGCGTACTGCAGCTCTGCCAGACGACGGACGATGGCGCGCTGGTCGATAATCATCCCTGCGTCAGGTGCAGCATCATCTTGAGATAGAGATCCGGATCGCCCAGACCGTAGATCGCGGAAACCGATGCGACGACGACCACATCGCGACGCTCCAGAAGCGCCTTCGTGGCCGACAGACGCATCTGCTCGATGTGTTCGTTCACCGAGGCATCCTTCTCGATGAAGGTGTCAGAGCTCGGCACGTAGGCTTCTGGCTGGTAGTAATCGTAGTAGGAGACGAAATACTCCACCGCGTTTTTCCGGGAAGAACTCTTTCATCTCGCCGTAAAGCTGTGCGGCCAGGGTTTTGTTGGTGCCAACACCATCGTTGGACGCTGGAGATCCGCAATCACGTTGGCGATAGTGAACGTTTTACCCGAGCGGTTACCCCCAGCAGCGTCTGGTGCGCCAGCCCGTCTTCCAGCCCCTCTTCCAGACGACGGATCGCCTCAGGCTGATCGCCAGATGGACGGAAAGCAGAATTCAATTTGAACGGTTTACTCATGGGCGACGACCTGATGACGTTATAAGCGGCAGGATGAGTAATTTTACTCGTTGTTGCCAGGAATGCCAGTAAAAAACACTGGATGAAAAACCAGTAGCATGTCAGGATATTTAGCATAGCGCCTGAATGATTAGCGCGATAGCGGCCAAAATTTGGACTGTGACAATATAAAACACCAGTCAGGTCAGGTTATCCCCAGAACTTTTTCTTTTTTAACATTTGTCAAGCCAGGTAATGATAGTTTTGTGGCAACGGGTGACACTTTCATGACGGGAATTGCTTTTATCTAAGCAATTAAATAATAAACGATATTTTCTAAAGCCGCGTTTCGCGCCAATTTGGGCGTAAGCCGCGTCTTCTCTCGCTTATCGCGTGTTTTCTAACTCTAATGCACATGGTTATCCACAGGAATAGTGGATAACTGCTTCCAGCCCATACAGACTGGCGCTCGGCAAATTCCCGGTTTTTCCCACGAGACGGTAGTAAAAAATTTTTATAGCTATTTTTTGATGATTAACAGTTGCGTCATTCATAACCAACCGATGGGATCTTGCTCACATTTTCATCATTTTGGGTTCTGCACCACAACTCACCACCTCCAGCACCGTCGCTGTGCAATCCGGTTTTTATTAAATCGCTTTCTGGTGATTCATTCCTAAAAAAGCCGTTTTTTTGAACACTTTTCGGTTTCTGGCAGGGGTTTTGCAGATTCAAACACGAGCCTCACCTACACTCATTTTTAAGGAGAAAAAGATGTTGAGTCTGCGTGCTGTGAATCAGTTTTACGGAAGCCAACATACGCTATGGAACGTGAATTTGGATTTTCCGCAAGGGATGTGTACAGGCGTCGTTGCCTGCCGGGGATGGGGGAAAACCACCCTCATGAATTGCATCGCCGGGAGAGTGCCCGTTGAAAGCTGCAGCATCATCTGGCACGAGGCGGGCGCGCCGCCGCGCGATTTGCTTAACCTGCCGCCAGAACAGCGCTCAGGACCGGGAATAGGCTATGTCCCGCAGGACAGGCGGATCTTCTCCCAGCTAACGATTGAGGAGAATCTGCATATCGCCATGCGGGCGATGGGGAAACCCAACCCGGAGGCGAAAAGTGACGTTTACGACCTGTTTCCGGCGCTCTACGCATTGCGCAGGCCCGCGCCAATACGCTCTCTCCGGACGATCAGTATCAGCTGGCGCTGGCTAATGCGCTGGTGAACCGTCCGCACCTGCTGATCCTCGATGAGCCCCTGCACGGCGCAGGGCACAGCTTCGCCCAGAAGCTGGGGCAGCTGCTGGCGCGCTTAACCGGGAGTTAGGTATGACGGTGCTATTAGCGGAGCAGCAGCTGTCGTTTATCCGCCGGGTTGCGGACCGTTTCTGCATGCTCTATCGCGGGCGTAACGTGGCGCAGGGCCACGTTAACGAACTGGATGACGAGCTTATCGCGCACTGGATGTCGCGGGAAGCAAGACGCTGAGATCGAGATAACGCCCGTGTCGGCATTTTCCGCACCCTCAGCAAGCCAGGGAATTTCCCCGAGGCACGGGGCGGGAAGTACGCGCCTGAGCGTCGCCAGATACTCCTGTGTCGTTTACCCGGCGCAACCACGTCGTTGGCTATCCAGCCCGCCAGCGTCAGCCCGGCCTGCTGGACCGGCCTGCGCGGTCAACATGGCGTGATTGATGCAGCCCAGCCTGACGCCGACGACCAGAATGACCGGAAGCTGCTCGGCCTGCACCCAGTCAGCAAACGTCTGCGTCTCCGAAAGCGGCGTAAACCAGCCCGCCTGCACCTTCCACCAGCACCCAGTCGGCATGGCTTTCCAGCGTCCGTAACCCGGCTGACAGCACGGTGAAATCAATCGGACGACCTTCGTCAGCGCTGATGATGTGCGGCGAGGTCGGTTCGGCAAAGGTGTACGGATTGACCGCTGAATAGGCGAGTTCAAGGGTGCTGTTACGCTGGAGCGCCAGCGCGTCGGTGTTGCGTAATCCTTCCGCCGTCACCTCGCTGCCGGAAGCAATGGGCTTATATCCGGCGGGTGTTTTTTCCGAGCAGTCGTGCCGCCTGCAGCAGCGCCGAGCTGGCCACCGTTTTGCCCACTTCCGTATCCGTGCCGGTAACAAAATAACGTTCAGTCACGTTCGATAATCCCATGAAAAAGTTGATAAGAGAGCGGGAAATGTCCCCGCTGCTGCGGCCAGGCCAGCTCCAGACGCTGCAGCTGGCCCCGGGTCAGCGGTTTTTCTCCCGTCCGGCGTGCAGGTGCGTGGCGCCGATGCCCTTCAGCGAACGCATAGCGCTGAACGCATCGCCAAAATTGAGGGTGATGGTCTGCACCGTGCTGCGGTAACGCCAGCCTGCCAGCGCCTGCATCACCTGCTCATGCGATAAAAAGCGGTTAGCGTGAGGCTGCTCATCCACCGCTTTCCACGCCTGATTCAGCTCCGGCAGCGAGCTTTCCAGCAGGGGTGGTAAAGGCCACCTTCCCGCCCGGTCGCGCCACGCGATAAGCTCGCGCAAGGCCTGCGGCAGGCTGCTGCACCACTGGACCGCCAGATGACTCCAGACCAGATCGAACTGCGCATCCGCCAGCGGGATCGCCTCGATATCCGCCAGCAGATAATGGTCCGCGGCCTGCCGCTGTCGCGCCTCGTCGAGCATCTGGTCCGAGAGGTCGATAGCCGTGACCTGCTTCCCGCCCCGCGCCAGTAGCGGCTGTTGCTGCCGGGACCACAGCCCGCGTCCAGCACCTGCGGGAAAACGGTTCTCGCCAAGCGCGACCAGAAGACCCTGCGCGCTCTGACGCTGCAGCTCATCGTGCTGCGAATAGCTCTGCGCGGCCCGGCCAAATGCCGCCGCGACGGCCTGCTTATTCACCGGCGTCATTGAGCGCCTCCAGCAGCGTCTGGATATCCCGTGCCTCATGTGCCGCCGTCAGGGTTAAACGCAGCCGCGCGGTACCCGGCGGGACCGTTGGCGGGCGGATGGCGGTCACCCACATCCGCGCTCGCGCAGCGCCTGTGCCAGCGCCAGCGCGCGGCCGTTTTCGCCGACAATCACCGGCTGGATGGCGCTTTGCGAATCGGGACTGTGGAAGGGCAGCGCCGCTAACCCCTTGCGGAAGCGGGAGATATGCTCTGCCAGCCGCTGACGACGTTCATCCCCTTCTGCGCTGCGGATCACCGCCAGCGACGCAGACAGCGCCACGGCCTGCGCCGGGGGCATGCTGGTGCTGTAGATCAGGTGTCGGGCAAACTGCAGCAGATAGTCGGCGACGGACTCGCTGCACAGCACGGCGGCGCCGCTGGCGCCAAAGCCCTTGCCGAAGGTGACGATCAGCAGCTCCGGCTTCACGTTTTGCTGGTATGCGCTGCCGCGACCTTCGTCGCCCATTACGCCAATGCCGTGGGCATCGTCGACCAGCAGCCAGGCGTTTTGCCGCTTTGCTGCCTCGTGCAGCGCGGCAAGCGGCGCGCTGTCGCCGTCCATGCTGAACAACCCCTTCCGTAACCGCCAGCTGTTGTCCGTCGCAGGGTTTATCCAGCAGCCCGGCGAGCTGCCCCCGCATCGTTATGGGCAAAGCGGCGCAGCTGCGCCGGGCTTAAAACTTGCCGCCTCCAGCAGCGAGGCGTGGCTCAGGCGGTCGGCGACAATACGGTCCTCTTTTCCCATCAGGGCGGTAATGACCGCCTGGTTGGCGGCAAAGCCGGAGATGAACAGCAGCGCGCGCGGGTAGCCGAGCCAGTCGGCAAGCGCCTCTTCCAGCGCCTGATGCGCGGTGGTATATCCGCTGACGTGTCCCGAGCCGCCGCTGCCCACGCCAAACCGCTCCGCACCCTGCTGCCAGGCGCGGATGATGGCCGGATGCTGGCTCAGCCCGAGATAGTCGTTGCTGGAGAAATTACAAAACTGCCGCCCCTCGCGGGTAAGAAAACGGCCCGCGCCGTTTTCCACCACCCTGCGAACGCGAAACGCCTCTGCCGCCCGGCGTTCGTCCAGCGCGGTATTTATTCGTGCCTGCCAGGTCATACGGCTGCCGCGTTGTAGAACTGGTCGGTGTCGGCGTTGAAAATCTGCTGCTCCAGCTGCTGCTGTTGCTCGTTATCGCCCGTCAGCACTTCGGTCTGATGCGGGTTAAGCCCCAGCTTGCGGAACAGCTGAACGTCTTTGTCTTCTTCCGGGTTCGGCGTGGTCAGCAGCTTGCAGCCGTAGAAGATGGAGTTGGCTCCGGCCATAAAGCACATCGCCTGGGTCTGCTCGTTCATCTGCTCGCGACCGGCAGAGAGGCGCACGAAAGAGGTCGGCATCATGATGCGCGCCACCGCGATGGTGCGAATAAAATCAAACGCATCCACGTCGTCGTTGTCCGCCAGCGGCGTGCCCTTGACCTTCACCAGCATGTTGATCGGCACGCTTTCCGGCGGGGTCGGCAGGTTCGCCAGCTGCAGCAGCAGGCCCGCGCGGTCTTTCACCGTTTCGCCTAAGCCCACGATACCGCCCGAGCAGACCTTGATCCCCGCGTCACGCACTTTATCCAGCGTGTCCAGACGCTCCTGATAGGTCCGCGTGGTGATGATGTTGCCGTAAAACTCCGGCGAGGTGTCGAGGTTATGGTTGTAGTAGTCCAGCCCCGCCGCAGAGAGGCGCTGCGCCTGCTCCTCGTTCAGCGTGCCGAGCGTCATACAGGCTTCGAGGCCCATCTCCTTCACGCCCTTCACCATCTGCTCCAGATACGGCATGTCGCGGTCGTGAGGGTTCTTCCACGCTGCGCCCATGCAGAAGCGGGTTGAACCGGCGTTTTTCGCCTTGCGAGCGGAGTCGAGCACCTGCTCCACCTCCATCAGCCGTTCGGATTCGAGACCGGTTTTGTAGCGCGCGCTCTGCGGGCAATATTTGCAGTCTTCAGGACAGGCACCGGTTTTGATCGACAGCAGCGTGCTGACCTGAACATGGCGCGGATCGAAGTGCTGACGATGCACCTGTTGGGCTTCGAACATCAGCTCAAGGAAAGGTTTGTTGAATAATTCAGTGACTTGCGACATCGTCCAGCGTGCGTGGTGAGCCATCGGGCTTCTCCAAAGGGTTTTGTTAATTTTCGGTTCGGTTTATACTCGTAAACCTAAAACTTTTCAAAATGGTTTACAAGTCGATTATGACCCAGGACGATCTCGCCTTCGACAAGCAGCATATCTGGCACCCTTACACCTCCACTACCCGCCCTCTTCCCGTCTATCCGGTGGCTTCGGCCCACGGCTGCGAGCTGCACCTCGCCAGCGGCGAGCGGCTCGTTGACGGGATGTCTTCGTGGTGGGCGGCCATTCACGGGTACAACCACCCGCGCCTGAATGCGGCGATGAAGGCCCAGATTGATCAGATGTCGCACGTGATGTTTGGCGGAATCACCCATCAGCCCGCGGTGGATTTATGCCGTCGCCTGGTGGCGATGACGCCTGAATCGCTGGAGTGCGTGTTCCTGGCCGATTCCGGCTCCGTGGCGGTGGAAGTGGCGATGAAAATGGCGCTGCAGTACTGGCACGCGAAGGGCGAAACGCGCCAGCGGTTCCTCACCTTCCGCAACGGCTATCACGGGGATACCTTCGGGGCGATGTCGGTGTGCGATCCGGACAACTCCATGCACAGCCTGTGGAAGGGCTATCTGCCGGAAAACCTGTTCGCCCCTGCCCCGCAGAGCCGCTTCGACGGCGAGTGGAACGAGATGGACATGGTCGGTTTCGCGCGGCTGATGGCGGCGCATCGCCATGAAATCGCCGCCGTGATCCTGGAGCCGATTGTGCAGGGCGCAGGCGGAATGCGGATGTACCACCCGGAATGGCTGAGGCGCATTCGCAGGATGTGCGACCGCGAGGGCATTCTGCTGATTGCCGATGAGATCGCCACCGGCTTTGGCCGCACCGGCAGGCTGTTTGCCTGCGAGCATGCGGGCATTGCGCCGGATATTCTGTGTCTGGGTAAAGCGCTGACCGGCGGCACCATGACGCTCTCCGCCACGCTCACGACCCGCCAGGTGGCCGACACCATCAGCGACGGCGAGGCGGGCTGCTTTATGCACGGCCCGACGTTTATGGGCAACCCGCTGGCCTGCGCCGTCGCAAGCGAAAGCCTTGCCATTCTGGAGAGCGGCGAGTGGCAGACGCAGGTTGCGGCGATTGAGGCGCAGCTGAAAGATGAACTGAATGCCGCCTCGGGCGCGAATTTTGTGGCAGACGTGCGCGTGCTGGGCGCCATCGGCGTGATTGAAACCACCCATCCGGTGAATATGGCGGCGCTGCAGCGCTTCTTCGTTGAGCAGGGCGTCTGGGTGCGGCCTTTCGGCAAGCTTATCTACCTGATGCCGCCGTACAGCATTACGCCGGAGCAGCTGCGTAAATTAACCGACGCGGTTGTAACAGCCGTTAACATTCCCGCGCATTTCACGATGTAACCCTATGCATTACACTTGCTGAACGAGCGATCAACGAGGGTAAACCGTATGAAAATCATCAGTAAAGATCTGCGCGACGGTGAAAAACTGCCGGAACGCCACGTATTCAACGGCATGGGGTATCAGGGAGACAATATCTCCCCGCACCTGGCGTGGGACGAGGTTCCGGCCGGAACCAAAAGCTTTGTCGTGACCTGCTACGACCCGGATGCGCCGACCGGCTCCGGCTGGTGGCACTGGATTGTGGCGAACCTGCCTGCCGACACGCGCGTCCTGCCGCAGGGTTCCGGTTCAGACCTGGTTGCCCTGCCTGAAGGCGCCATTCAGACGCGCACCGATTTTGGTAAAGCGGGCTACGGCGGCGCGGCGCCGCCAAAAGGGGAAACCCACCGCTATATCTTCACGGTGCACGCGCTGGATGTGGAGAAGATTGAGGTCGATGAAGGGGCGAGCGGCGCGATGGTCGGGTTTAACGTGCATTTCCATTCGCTGGGCAGCGCGTCGATTACGGCGATGTATTCATAATAGTGCGGGCTGATGCCCTCACCCCGGCCCTCTCCCACAGGGAGAGGGAGAAAACCTGGCAATTCCCTCTCCCTGTGGGAGAGGGTTAGGGCAAAAAATCACAGCACCGAAGGTAACAGCCCCACCAGCCGCCCTTCTTCCAGAAGCTGCATCGCCTTATCAATATCCGGCGCAAAGAAGCGGTCGTCATCGTAGTGCGATACGTGCTCGCGCAGCGCATGACGCGCCTGCTCCAGCAGCGGGCTGGATTTTAGCCCTTCACGCAGATCGACACCCTGACTTGCCGCCAGCCATTCCACCGCCAGCACGCCGCGAGTGTTGGAGGCCATTTCCCACAGACGACGTCCGGCAGCCGGTGCCATCGAAACGTGATCTTCCTGGTTCGCTGACGTTGCAGGCTGTCCACGCTGTGCGGGTGCGACAGGGCTTTGTTCTCGCTCGCCAGCGCCGCTGCGGTCACCTGGGCAATCATAAAGCCCGAGTTGACCCCGCCGTTACGCACCAGGAACGGCGGCAGCTGGGACATATGTTTATCCATCATCAGCGCGATGCGGCGCTCGGACAACGCACCGACTTCGGCAATCGCCAGGGCGATATTATCCGCCGCCATTGCCACCGGCTCGGCGTGGAAGTTACCCCCGGAAACCACCTCGTTTTCCTGGGCGAACACCAGCGGGTTATCGGACACCGCGTTGGCCTCCACCAGCAGCACTTCTGCCGCCTGGCGCAGCTGCGTCAGGCACGCGCCCATCACCTGCGGCTGGCAGCGCAGGGAATACGGATCCTGCACCTTTTCACAGTTGTGGTGTGAATCCGCGATCTCGCTGGTGTCGGTAAGCACGTGACGGTACATCGCGGCGGCATCAATCTGCCCGCGCTGACCGCGCACCTCGTGGATGCGGGCATCGAACGGGCGACGCGAGCCCAGCACGGCTTCGGTGGTCAGCGCACCGCACACCACCGCCGAGGCAAACAGATCTTCCGCTTCAAACAGGCCGCGCAGCGCGAAGGCCGTCGATGCCTGCGTGCCGTTCAGCAGCGCCAGCCCCTCTTTCGCCGCCAGGGTGATCGGGTTTAACCCGGCTTTTTTCAGCGCCTCTTTCGCAGGAAGCCACTCGCCCTGCCAGCGCGCTTTGCCTTCGCCCAGCAGCAGCAACGACATGTGCGCCAGCGGCGCAAGATCGCCGGATGCGCCGACGGAACCTTTTGCCGGGATCCACGGATAGACTTCCGCATTGACCAGCGCCATCAGCGCCTGAATCACGCTCAGGCGAATGCCGGAGAAGCCGCGCGCCAGGCTGTTGATTTTGAGCACCATCATCAGACGGACAATCTCATCGTCCAGCGGCTGACCCACGCCCGCCGCATGTGACAGCACCAGCGAACGCTGTAAGTTTTCCAGATCGTGCGTGGCGATGCGGGTCTGCGCCAGCAGGCCAAATCCGGTGTTAATCCCGTAGGCGGTGCGCCCTTCTGCAACGATGGCTTCGACGCAGGCAACGCTGTCGTTAATGGCGGCGTGGGCGCTTTCATCAAGCGACAGGGTGACCGGCTTACGCCAGACGTTACGCAGCTGCTTGAGCGTCAGCGAGCCGGGAGTGAGTGTTAGTGCGTTCATTAATGCTTTCCTTGTGTGGCAGGGATCATCGGCAGGTTAAGGCCCTGCTCTTTGGCACAGTCAATGGCAATCTCATAGCCCGCATCCGCGTGACGCATCACGCCGGTGGCCGGGTCGTTGTGCAGCACGCGAGCGATACGCGCGGCGGCTTCATCGGTTCCGTCGCAGACGATGACCATCCCGGAATGCTGGGAGAAGCCCATCCCCACGCCGCCGCCGTGGTGCAGCGACACCCAGGTCGCGCCGCTGGCGGTATTCAGCAGAGCGTTCAGCAGCGGCCAGTCTGAGACCGCATCCGAGCCGTCGCGCATGGCTTCGGTTTCGCGGTTCGGGCTGGCGACGGAGCCGGAATCCAGGTGGTCGCGGCCGATGACGATCGGCGCGGAGACTTCACCGCTGCGCACCATTTCGTTGAAGGCGAGGCCGAGTTTTTGACGCCACTCCAGCCCTACCCAGCAGATACGCGCCGGCAGGCCCTGGAAGTTAATGCGCTCGCGGGCCATGTCCAGCCAGTGATGCAGGTGTTCGTCATCGGCGACGATCTCCTTCACTTTGGCGTCGGTTTTGTAGATGTCCTCCGGGTCGCCGGACAGGGCAACCCAGCGGAACGGACCGATGCCGCGGCAGAACAGCGGGCGAATATAGGCAGGAACGAAGCCCGGGAAGTCAAAGGCGTTATTCACGCCCATCTCTTTCGCCATCTGGCGGATGTTGTTGCCGTAGTCAAAGGTCGGAATGCCCATCTGGCTGAAGGCCAGCATGGCGGAGACGTGCTCAGCCATGGCGCGTTTCGCGGCAAGCACCGTGCCTTCCGGGTCGGTTTCCGCTTTTTGCTGATATTCTTCCCACGTCCAGCCTTTTGGCAGGTAACCGTGCAGCGGGTCATGGGCGCTGGTCTGGTCGGTGACCAGATCCGGACGCACGCCGCGGGCGACGAGCTGCGGGAGAATGTCCGCCGCGTTGCCGCACAGGGCAATCGACACCGCTTTGCCTTCGGAGGTGTATTTTTTGATGCGCGCCAGCGCATCGTCCAGATCGGTTGCCTGCTCATCGACGTAGCGGGTGCGCAGACGGAAATCAATGCGGCTCTGCTGGCACTCAATGTTGAGCGAGCACGCGCCAGCAAGCGTGGCGGCCAGCGGCTGCGCGCCGCCCATGCCGCCAAGACCTGCGGTCAATACCCAGCGGCCTTTGAGCAAGCCGTTATAGTGCTGGCGACCGGCTTCCACGAAGGTTTCGTAGGTGCCCTGCACGATCCCCTGGCTGCCGATGTAGATCCAGCTACCCGCGGTCATCTGGCCATACATCGCCAGCCCTTTCGCGTCCAGTTCGTTGAAGTGTTCCCAGGTGGCCCAGTGCGGCACAAGGTTAGAGTTAGCGATCAGCACGCGCGGCGCGTTTTTGTGCGTTTTGAACACGCCAACCGGCTTGCCGGACTGCACCAGCAGGGTTTCGTCGTGTTCGAGTTCGGTCAGGGATTTTACAATTGCGTCATAGCATTCCCAGTTGCGCGCGGCGCGGCCTATGCCGCCGTAGACCACCAGCTCGTGGGGGTTTTCCGCCACCTCAGGGTCGAGGTTGTTCATCAACATGCGCAGCGGGGCTTCGGTGAGCCAGCTTTTGGCGGTAAGCGTGGTGCCGCGCGCGGCGCGGACGTCCTGCTGGCGGTATTTACCTGACGACATTGTGTGCTCCTCATAGGGGACAGATGATGCATTTAGATATACTTGTATAGACAAGCACACACAAGGTCAGATTTAACAAAAAAGATACAATTTTGTTATATTGCGTTAGCGATCACGCTTATAAAACTTATGACATGAAGTGGCCCTGCAGCCGGTAGCGATTCCCCGGGAAAAGCAGCCGGGCATGCGACACAATGTGCGACGAGGACCAGGTTCGACGGCGGATCAGCAGGCACGGATCGTGCTCTTTAATGCGTAGCCTTTCGCACTCCTGCGGCGTGGCGCGCACGGCCTCCACAATGTGCTCCCCTTCCGTCAGCGGTGCGACGAGCGAGAGATAGGCATGCGGCGTGGTCTGGGTGTAATCCTGGTTCAGATAGTCCGGTATCCGCTCAGCGTTCACGCAGCGATCTTCAATCTGCACCGGAATGTCGTTTTCGAAATGCACCATCACGGAGTGGAAGATGCGGCTGCCTTCCTTGACGTTAAGCTCTGTGGCCTGCTCGGCGCTGGCCTGAGTCTCTTCGAGCACCAGCACCTCACAGTGGTGCTGATGATTACGCGCGGCAATCTCGTCCGCAATGCTGCGGATTTCAAACAGCGCCGACTGTCCTTTCGGTTCCGCCACAAACGTCCCCACGCCCTGCAGGCGCACCAGAAGCCCTTCGTCGGTCAGCTCGCGCAGCGCCCGGTTGACGGTCATCCGGCTAAAACCAAACTGCGCCACCAGCTCGGCCTCCGAAGGAATGCGATCGTGCGGGCGCCAGACGCCGGTAGCGATTTTTTCGCTAATTGCCTGCTTCACCTTTTCATAGAAAGGCGCGGGAGGGCTCGACTGCGGCAGAGGTGAGCGTGAAAACATCGTGACTCCTTGAATAGTGTTATGCCCACCAGTGAGCAATTTGCCAGGCCAGGCGGGCGGCGAGCTTAGCGCCCTGTCCGTCCCGATCGTACTGCGGGTTAAACTCTACCAGATCGGCGGCCTGTAGCTTACCGCTACGGCAGATTTGTTCGATAACCGGGAGAAGATCCAGCGCCGGTATGCCTAACGCAGCCGGTGCGGACACGGCAGGCATTTCGCTGGCGGAGAGGACGTCCAGATCGATCGTCAGATAGATACGATCGGCCTGCGCCAGCACCCTTTCCAGGGCGGATAGCGCATCGCGCCTGAAATGGAGATCTTCCACCAGCGTGACGTTCAGGCGTTCGGCCTCGTCCCACAGCGCCAGCGTGTTCGCCGCCCGGCTCACGCCAAGGCAGGCGTAGTGAAATTCCCGCCCGCGCTCATCGCAGTAGCGCGCCAGCTGGCGAAACGGGGTGCCGGATGTGGCCCGGTCGGCCTTGCGCAGATCGAGATGGGCATCAAGGTTGATAATGACAACCCGCTCGTTCGGGAAGGCGTCCAGCACGCCGCGACCGTGCGCCCACGCGGTTTCGTGCCCGCCGCCAAACACCAGCGTCCGCATCCCGGACTGCTGGCAGGCCGTGACGGCATCGCTTAACGCCTGCTGTGCCGCTTCCAGCTCGTGGCCTTCAACATACACCGAGCCCATATCCGCCAGCCGATCATGTCCCTCATGGCTTGCCATATTTGCCAGCGCCTTTCGCAGCATATCCGGTGCCTGCACGGCGCCGGGCCTGCCCTGATTGCGTTTTACCCCTTCATCACATTCAAAGCCTATCAGCGCGATGCCGGATGAAAGCGGCGTGAACTGGCCCTGCTGCTTTATCGTCTGGAAAATGCGCTTTGCACTGCTGGCCTCGGCGCTGTCATCGCGCCCCTGCCAGACGGTTTCGGCTACGGGCCGCCATAACCTCATACTGCCTCCCCACGGAAAATACGTTGATACAGCGGATTGCGTCCCGGCTCGTAGACCATCTCAACCGGATGATGAGCATCCCAGACGATAAAATCGGCGACAAACCCTGCCCGCAGCTGCCCGTGGGTTGCGCCACGGCCCAGCGCCTGCGCGGCATGGCGCGTGACGCCAGCCCAGGCTTCTTCCGGAGTCAGGCCAAACTGGACGCAGGCCATGTTCATCGCCAGGTGCAGGCTCGCAAACGGGCTGGTGCCGGGGTTATAGTCGGTGGCGACGGCCATCGGCACGCCCTGTTTTCTGAGCCGTTCAACCGGCGGACGCTGGCGCTCCTGCAGAAAATAGAACGCACCCGGCAACAGGACGGCAACCGTGCCGCTTTCCGCCATCGCCTGAACGCCTGCGTCGTCGAGATACTCAATATGATCGGCGGAAAGGCCTTATACTGGCTGACCAGCGCCGCGCCGCCCTGATTCGACAGCTGCTCGACATGCCCTTTCACCGGGATACTCAGCTCGGCGGCGGCCTTGAAGAGGCGCTCGGTCTGCGACGGGGTAAAGCCGACGTTTTCACAAAACACGTCGACTGCTTCATATAACTCTTTTTGCCACAGCGTGGGCAGTATCTGCTCGCAGACCAGCGTGAGGTAGGCATCCGGATCCTGCCGGTATTCCGGCGGAACCGCATGGGCCGCCAGCAGCGTTGGGCTGATATCGATCGGATTATTGAGGCCCAGCTGGCGGGCAACCTGCAGCATCTTCTCTTCGGCCTCGGCGTTGAGCCCGTATCCCGATTTGATTTCAACGGTCGTCACGCCTTCATTCATGAGACGCTGGAGCCGCTGCTGCGCCAGTTTCAGCAAGGTTTCGGCTGAGCTGCTGCGCGTCGCCGTCACGGTCGCGTTAATCCCGCCCCCCTGGGCGCTGATGGTTTGATAAGAGACGCCGTTCAGACGCTGCTCCCACTCCGCCGCGCGGTCGCCGCCAAATACCAGGTGGGTATGGCAGTCAATCAGGCCAGGCGTGACCAGACGTCCCTGAAGATCGACACAGTGACGGTGTCCGGAAGGAATGTCAGATTCAGGGATCGCGGCCAGAATAGTGTGGCCGCGCACGACCAGGGCGTGTTGCTCTTTCAGTCCATAAGGCGCAGGTACGTCCGGCGCCATCGTAGCCAGTCGCGCATTTCGCCATATTACATCGTCGGGATGAATCTGCTGCATGGGGCATTCCACTTGTCTTAGGTTGTATAGACATTTATTTGCATCCACCGTCTACTGTCAACCGCCTTGACGGAAAATGTTATTTATTTGTGATCACCTACCTGCCGCTCCGGGGCTAAAAATGCAACTTTTACCCTTTTTATCTTCCCGTTTCGCTCAACTTAGTATAAAAAAGCAGGCTATTTCGTCTATCCCGTTTAAGACTTGCATACCCAGGAGCTCTACCTTGAACATTTCCAGGATTTCCCGTCTGGCGTTAGCACTCGCCTTTGGCGTGACCTTATCCGCATGCAGTTCAACACCACCGGATCAGCGCCCTTCTGAGCAGGTTGCGCCCGGTACCGCCTCCCGCCCGATTTTGTCCGCTGATGAAGCGAAGAACTTCGATCGTGCGCACTACTTCTCGGCGATGGATCCTAACGCTGCGCCGTGGACACCGTCTTCTATTAACCTGCCTAAACAGCCTGACTTCGTGGTTGGCCCGGCGGGTGCGCAGGGCGTAACGCATACCTCTATTCAGGCTGCGGTTGATGCTGCCATCACTAAACACAGCGCGTCTCGCCAGTACATCGCGATCCTGCCGGGTGAATATGAAGGCACCGTGTATGTTCCGGCGGCCCCTGGCAGCATTACGCTTTACGGTCTGGGCGAAAAAGCGATCGACGTAAAAATTGGCCTGGCGATTGATTCCGAAATCGACAGCAACACCTGGCGTCACCTGGTGAATCCGGCCGGTAAATATATGCCGGGCAAACCGGCGTGGTATATGTTTGATAACTGCCAGAGCAAGCGCTCCGCCACCATTGGCGTGATGTGCTCGGCGGTATTCTGGTCTCAGAATAACGGTCTGCAGCTGCAGACACCTGACCATTCAGAATACCCTGGGCGACAGCGTTGATGCCGGCAGCCACCAGGCCGTTGCGCTGCGTAGCGATGGCGATAAGGTGCAGATTAATAACGTCACACATTCTGGGCCGTCAGAACACCTTCTTCGTGACCAACAGCGGCGTGCAGAACACCCTGCAGAATAACCGCCTGACCCGTACTCTGGTGACCAACAGCTACCGTTGAAGGTGACGTGGATCTGGTGTCCGGTCGCGGCGCGGTGGTGTTTGATAATACCGATTTCCGCGTGGTGAACTCACGCACTCAGCAGGAAGGTTACGTGTTTGCTCCGGCAACCCAGTCTAACCTCTTCTACGGCTTCCTGGCCGTGAACAGCCGCTTTAACGCTGCCGGCGACGGCGTGGCGCAGCTGGGACGCTCCCTGGACGTGGACTCTGCGACCAACGGTCAGGTCGTGATCCGCGACAGCGTGATCAATGAAGGCTTCAACATGGCGAAGCCGTGGGCTGATGCCGCGATCTCCAAACGTCCATTCTCCGGCAATACCGGTGCGGTGGATGATAAAGGGAACGTGCAGCGCAACCTGAACGACGCTAACTTCAACCGCATGTGGGAATACAACAACCGCGGTCTGGGTAGCAAAGTGGTTGCTGAGCCGAAGCAGTAAGCTGTTTTGCCCGGTGGCGCTGCGTTTACCGGGCATAAAAAAACCTCGCATTCGCGAGGTTTTTTGTTTTTAGCCGCTTAGTGAGCGTTGACCACCACCCACATTGGCCCCTGGCCTACGGCGTAACGCCCTTTCTCTTCCAGCAGCCCCTGCTCGCCTTTAATTTCATACAGCGCGATGTGGTGGGATTTCTGCCCCGCCGCAATCAGGTATTTACCGCTGTGATCGATATTAAAGCCGCGCGGCTGGGTTTCCGTTGGCTGGAACCCTTCAATCGCCAGCACGCTGCCGTCTTCAGAGATGCTAAAGACGGTAATCAGGCTGGAGGTACGGTCGCAGGCGTACAGATGGCGGCCATTTGGCGTAATGTGGATATCCGCCGCCCAGCGGGTATCGGAGAAATCAGACGGCATCATGTCCAGCGTCTGCACGCACTCAATCTGACCGTTTGGATCTTTCAGCTCCCATACGTCCACAGAGCTGTTCAGCTCATTGACCACGTAGGCGTACTGCTGGTTCGGATGGAAGACCATATGGCGCGGGCCGGCACCTTCAACGGTAGTCACTTCGGCAGGATTCTGCGCCACCAGATGACCGTCGTCGCTCAGGGTGAACAGGCAGATACGATCCTGCTTCAGCGCAGGCACCCACAGCGTGCGGTTATCCGGAGAGATATTCGCCGAGTGGCAGCCTTCAAGCCCTTCCACCACATCCACGGTTTCGACCGGAATACCATCTTCCAGACGCGTTACGCTGACGCAGCCCGCGTTATACGATCCGCTGAAGACAAAGTTGCCTTTACGATCGGTCGAGATATGGGTTGGGCTGCCCGGCAACGGGGCTTCGGCAGTGTACGTCAGCGCGCCATCGTCCGGAGAAATGCGATAGGCCAGCACGCGGAACTCCGGGCGCACACCCACGTACAAGAAACGTTTATCCGGGCTGATGACCATCGGTTGCACCTGGCCTGGAACATCAACAACCTGAACCAGCGTGAGTGTCCCTTCGGTATTTAAACGCCAGACGTGGATCTGCTGGCTTTCAGGACTGGCGGTATAAACGGTTTGTTTCATGAATATTCACTCCTCACTGCGCATGAAAGTAGTTAACTTTTGACGGTGAATGCTGAATTGTCGACAGGAGTTTTGAAGCGTTCGCCTCTCGGTGTACCATCCCATCAAAACGTAAATTCAATATTAACCCGGGAAAACAGATGACCTCGCGTGTGATTGCTCTGGATTTAGACGGTACCTTACTGACGCCGCAAAAAACCCTTCTCCCCTCCTCCCTTGAGGCGCTAAAACCGCGCGCAGGAAGTGGGATATCAACTCCTTATCGTAACGGGTCGACATCACGTTGCCATTCACCCTTTTTATCAGGCACTGGCGTTAGATACACCTGCAATTTGTTGTAATGGCACTTATTTGTATGATTATCAGGCAAAAAAAGGTTTTAGAATCCGACCCGCTGCCGGTTCCCCAGGCGCTGCAGCTGATCGATCTGCTGGATGAGCATGCCGTTCACGGCCTGATGTACGTGGATAACGCGATGGTGTACGAGCGCCCTACAGGCCACGTGGTGCGCACCAGCAACTGGGCGTTGTCCCTGCCTGAAGCGCAGCGTCCGGTCTTTACCCAGGTTTCCTCCCTGCGTCAGGCAGCCCAGGACGTTGAGGCTATCTGGAAATTCGCCCTGACCGATGAAGACACCACCAAACTGAATACCTTCGCAAAACACGTGGAACACACGCTGGGTCTGGAGTGCGAATGGTCCTGGCATGACCAGGTGGATATTGCCCGCAAAGGCAACAGCAAAGGCAAGCGCCTGACGCAGTATGTGGAATCGCAGGGCGGGGTCGATGCGTGACGTGATCGCCTTCGGCGACAACTATAACGACATCAGCATGCTGGAAGCCGCCGGTACCGGCGTGGCGATGGGCAATGCCGACGACGCGGTAAAAGCCCGCGCCAACGTGGTGATTGGCGACAACACCACCGACAGCATCGCGCAGTACATTTATACCCACCTGCTGTAATCAGGCGGTAATCGAGACGCTCTTAATTTGCGCGTAAAGCCACAGGCCGGGTTTGATCCCTAACTCATCCCTCGCCCACGGGCTGATGCGCGCCCAGAGCGTCCTGCTGCCGACTTCAAGCTTCACTTCCACCTGCCCGTTATCATCAAAACACTCCGCGACTTTGGCGCGCAGAATATTTCGAATACTGGTTTGCAGCGGCGGCTGCAGCACCAGCGAGACGTCCGACGCCTGGATGCGAATTCGCAGCGCGGACTGTAGCGGTTTGTCGATCTTATTGACCCACAGATGCTGGTCGCCCAGCGCCAGGGCGGTCATCGCGTAGTGCGGATGATGTTCCAGAACGCTCACTTTAAGAATGCTGCTCTGCTGTTCCCGGGGTAACCAGGGGTGCATTACGCTGCTGCCCCCACACCTCTTCCAGGTTGCCGAAGGCCTTCACGCTGCCCTCTTCCAGCACCAGCACCTTGTCGGCCAGATGGAGGATCTGAATGGCTGACGTAGAGCATTGGAATATTAATTTCGCGCGTCAGTCGCTGTAGATAAGGCAGAAGTTCGCGTTTACGCGGAATATCGAGCGAGGCCAGCGGCTCGTCGAGCAGCAGCAGCTCGGGGGGCGGTCAGCAACGCGCGTCCAATGGCCACACGCTGTTTTTCTCCGCCGGAGAGTGAGGATGGCAGCCTGTCGAGCAGAGGCTCAATGCCTAAAAGCGTCACCAGCTTGTCAAACTGCCCGGCCATGCTTTTCGCCATGCCGTAACGCAGGTTGCCGCGCACGCTGTAGTGCGGGAACAGGCGCGCGTCCCTGGAAAACATAGCCGATGCGGCGTTTATCCGGCGAGAGGTAAATTTTGTTCTCCACGTCATTCAGGACGCGGTCATTCAGGACATACGGCCTGACTGCGGGCGGGTCAGGCCGCTGATGGCATTAATCAGCGACGTTTTTCCCGCTCCCGACACGCCAAAGATGGCGGTGATTCGCTTGCCGGCAGCGTCTCGTTAAGCGTCAGGTATGGTTTCCCAGCGTCTGGGTGAAATGGAGTTCCAGCATGCTTATTTCCCCATCCGCTCGCGGCTGAGCCGCGCCCAGCCATTCAGACACCATTAGCGATGCCAGCGCAGCACAATTGAAAATAATACACAGCCGCGCCGCCGCGCCTTCACCGCCGGCGTTTGAATCAGAGTATACATTGCCGACGGGATGGTTCGCGTCTCGCCGGGGATGTTCGACACAAGGTGATCGTGGCGCCAAACTCGCCCAGCGAGCGGGCGAAGCCAGCACCGTGCCGACAATAATACCCGGCAGCGTCAGCGGAAGCGTGATGGTGAAAAAGACGCGCCAGCGCCCTGCGCCCAGCGTGCGGGCCGCCTGTTCGAGCTTCATGTCCACGCCTTCCAGCGCGAGGCGTATTGCCCTCACCATCAGCGGGAATGACATCACCGCTGCCGCCAGTACCGCACCGCGCCAGCTAAACGCAAACGTCAGCCCAAACCAGTCGTAGAGCTTCTCGCCGATAAAACCGCGTCCGCCCCATCTCGAAATCAGCAGCAGATAACCGACCACCACGGGCGGCAAAACGAGCGGAAGATGCAGCACGCTGTCGAGCAGCGTTTTGCCGGGAAACTGACAGCGAACCAGTAAGCCAGGCAAAGAAGATCCCAAAGGGCAAACTCAGCGCAACCGCCAGGGAAGAGACTTTTAGGCTCAGCAGAACAGCCTGCCATTCAGGATCGGTCAATATCATCAGTGAGTCGTAATCCATAACGTTTAAAGATTGCGGACGCCTCCGGCCCTTTCAGGTAATCGCGGAAGGCCGTCACGCCGCATTTTTATGTCCATCAACAATCGCAAACAGGATATTCCACTTTCTTGTGGGAGTCTTCCGGGAACGTTGCGACCACTTTTACACCTTTACTGGCAACGGCAATCAGAGCCGTACACAAGCCCAGCGGGGCTTCGTTGCGCTCAACCAGCGCCAGCGCGCCGCGCACGTCTTCCGCCGGGGCCAGCTTCGGTGACAATGTCTCCAATGCACCCAGCTTTTGCAGCGCTTCTTTGGCATAAATCCCGGCCGGAACGTGCTCCGGGTCGCCCACGGCCAGACGGCCACCGTTCAGCAGGCTCGTCCAGTGGGTCTCTTTGGTGATGGTGAAGTCCGCCTGCGCGCTGGCTTTTGGCGCCACGACAACCAGGCTATTCCCCAGCAGCGTTTCGCGGGTTGTGGCATCAATCGATTTCTTCTCCGCCGCGTAATCCATCCACTTCTGGTCATCCGAGATGAACAGATCCGCCGGTGCGCCCGCTTCTATCTGGCGCGCCAGCGTCGAGAAGAGGCAAAAGAGGAGACCACCTCGACGTTTTTCTCTTTTTTATACGCCGCCGCGATGTCTGCAGCGCGTTTGGTCAGCGACGCCGCGGCAAAGACGGTGATTTTACCCTCGTCGCCAGCGCGTGTCCGGTAAGTGAAAGCGTCAGCGTTGCCCCTGCGAAAAGGCGTACCCATGAACGTGCCATCTGTAACTCCTGTGAGTAGCGTTATATACATCTTAATATAACGATAACGTCAGGGAGATCCCAGCGTTTAATCGTACCGCTGAAGGGGTAAACCGGTGTAATGCGTTAAATGATATCGGCGTAAACGGGAAATCTTGAGAGCAAAACGCCCGGACCGGCCGGGCGTTTTGTGGGGAATCAATGCTGCTTTTTAGCCTGGTCTTTGTGACCAATGTTCGAAAAGACGTTGAACACTTCACCCAGGCCGTAGATGGCACCGAGGATGATGGCCATCACTACTGGTACCATGATCACGGCGAATACCAGACTTTTCAACAACTCTAACATGGTTTTCTCCAGATATTGTGAACGGCTCATTCTACCCTTTCAAATGAGAAAAACATCCCCTTTTGTGCGGTACCCTATGCGCCTTGCACCATTTAGGCCACATACTCTTTTTGCCAGGATACTGTTATGCAGCCGAAATTCTTCTCACTCTACGACTTCAAAGCTTTTCGCCGATCCGCGACGTATCGCCCTGCTTAAACAAATAGAACAAACGGGCTCAATTAGCCAGGGGGCGAAAAACGCGGGCATCAGCTACAAAAGTGCCTGGGACGCTATCAACGAAATGAACACCCTGAGCGAACACCCGCTGGTGGACAGAGCCACAGGCGGCAAAGGCGGCGGCGGTGCGATCGTGACGCGCTATGGCCAGCGCCTTATTCAGCTTTACGATCTGCTGGCCCAGATCCAGCAAAAGGCGTTCGATGCGTTGAGCGACGACGATAACGTTCCGCTGGACAGCTTGCTGGCCGCCATTTCCCGCTTCTCGTTACAAACCAGCGCCCGCAACCAGTGGTTTGGAACGGTGACGGCGCGCGACAATCTCCAGGTACAGCAGCATATTGAGATCCTGCTTGCCGATGGCACCACCCGTCTGAAAGCCGCAATAACGGCGCAGAGCGCAGAGCGCCTTGAGCTTCATGAAGGTAAAGAGGTGCTGGTGCTGCTGAAAGCGCCGTGGGTCAATATCACGCGCGATCCCGACGCCGCAAAGGGAGCAGATAACCAGCTGCAGGGCACCATCAGCCATATCGAACACGGTGAAAGCGCAGTGCGAAGTGCTGATGACCCTCGCAGATGGGCAACCGCTTTGCGCGACGATACCGCTTAGCGAAGCGGACGGTTTAGAAGAAGGTACTGTCGTTACCGCCTGGTTCAACGCAGATCGGGTGATTATCGCCACATTGTGCTGAGCGCATTGACAATCGCGCCGACAGTGCGTATCCCTGATATCTATTGCTGCAAAAACAGGGATAAACCATGTCATCATTGCATATTTCGCAAGGCACGTTTCGTCTTAGCGATACCCGAACGCTGACGATTGCTGATTTAACGATACGCGCGGGTGAAAGCTGGGCGTTTGTCGGCACAAACGGCAGCGGTAAATCCGCGCTGGCCCGTGCGCTGGCCGGCGAGCTCCCCCTCCTCAAGGGCGAATGCCAGGGCGACTTTACGCGCCTGACGCGCCTGTCATTTGAACAACTGCAAAAGCTGGTGAGCGACGAGTGGCAGCGCAATAACACTGATTTACTCAGCCCTGGCGAAGAAGATACCGGCCGTACGACGGCGGAAATTATTCAGGATGAGGTGAAAGATCCCGCCCGCTGTCTACGCCTGGCAGAACGGTTCGGCATCACCGCCCTGCTCAACCGACGCTTTAAATACCTTTCTACCGGCGAGACGCGAAAAACGCTGCTTTGCCAGGCGCTGATGAGCGAGCCCGAACTGCTTATCCTCGACGAACCGTTTGACGGCCTTGACGTGCAGTCCCGTGCGCAGCTCGCTTCTCTGCTGGAGTCGCTTAATCAGCAGGGATATACCCTGGTTTTGGTGCTTAACCGCTTCGATGAAATTCCGGACTTTATTCAGCACGCGGGCGTACTGGCCGACTGTAACCTGACCGAGACCGGTGAAAAAACCGCGCTGCTTAAGCAGGCGCTCATTGCCCAGCTCGCACACAGTGAACAACTCGACGGTATTACGCTTCCGGAACCTGACGCCCCTTCGGCCCGCCATGCGCTCGATCCCCACCAGCCGCGCATCGTGCTGCGAGATGGGATTGTCTCTTATGACGATCGCCCGATCCTCAACCGTCTTAGCTGGACGGTCAATCCCGGCGAACACTGGCAGATTGTCGGCCCTAACGGCGCGGGAAAATCCACGCTGCTGAGCCTTATCACCGGCGATCACCCGCAGGGCTATAGCAACGATCTGACGCTGTTTGGTCGGCGTCGCGGCAGCGGCGAAACCATCTGGGATATTAAAAAACATATCGGCTACGTCAGCAGCAGCCTGCATCTGGATTACCGGGTCAGTACCACGGTACGCAACGCGATCCTTTCCGGGTATTTTGATTCCATCGGTATTTATCAGGCGGTGTCTGACAAACAGCACAAGCTCGCCCAGCAGTGGCTGGATATTCTGGGCATGGACAACCGGGTCGCTGACGCGCCGTTTCATAGTCTGTCGTGGGGGCAGCAGCGTCTGGCCCTGATCGTTCGCGCGCTGGTGAAACACCCTACGCTTCTGATCCTCGACGAACCGCTGCAGGGACTCGATCCGCTGAATCGCCAGCTTATCCGCCGCTTTGTGGACGTGCTGATTAGCGAAGGTGAAACGCAGCTGCTGTTCGTTTCACATCATGCCGAAGATGCCCCCGCCTGCATCACGCATCGTCTGGAGTTTGTGCCGGACGGTGAGGGTTATCGCTATCTTCTCAGCAACGTCGATTAACCGTGGAGGGCTCTGCCCTCCTCTTTTTCAGATAACTTGCATCAATACATCGCTATCTCTTTGATCTAGAATGCACTCAGTCATTAAAAAAGCGAGTGTGAAAACGAGTGTAAACGATTCCACTATTTTATCCCATGTCACACTTTTCGCGTCTCTGTTATGCTATGGTTATTACATACCATAAGCCCAATGGAGCGAAATATGCGAGTTCTGGTAACAGGTGGTAGCGGTTACATAGGTAGTCATACCTGCGTGCAACTGCTGCAAAACGGTCACGACGTCATCATCCTCGACAACCTGTGCAACAGTAAGCGCAGCGTGCTGCCGGTGATTGAACGCCTTGGCGGTAAACAACCGACTTTCGTGGAAGGCGACATCCGCAACGAAGCGCTGATGACCGAGATCCTTCACGACCACGCCATCGAAGCGGTGATCCACTTCGCGGGTCTGAAAGCGGTCGGTGAATCCGTTGCGAAGCCGCTCGAGTATTACGACAACAACGTCAACGGTACTCTGCGTCTCATCTCCGCCATGCGCGCGGCCAACGTCAAAAACTTCATCTTTAGCTCCTCCGCCACCGTCTACGGCGATCAGCCCAAAATCCCTTACGTTGAAAGCTTCCCGACCGGTACCCCCGCAAAGCCCGTACGGCAAAAGCAAGCTGATGGTGGAGCAGATCCTGACCGACCTGCAAAAAGCGCAGCCGGAGTGGAGCATCGCGCTGCTGCGCTACTTCAACCCGGTCGGCGCGCATCCGTCAGGCGATATGGGTGAAGATCCGCAGGGCATCCCGAACAACCTGATGCCGTATATCGCCCAGGTTGCCGTGGGTCGCCGCGACTCGCTGGCGATTTTTGGCAATGACTACCCTACCGAAGACGGTACCGGCGTGCGCGACTACATCCACGTGATGGATCTGGCCGACGGTCACGTTGCGGCCATGCAGCAGCTGGCCAACAAACCGGGCGTGCATATTTACAACCTCGGCGCCGGGGTCGGCAGCAGCGTGCTGGACGTGGTTAACGCCTTCAGCAAAGCCTGCGGTAAGCCGGTGAACTACCACTTCGCTCCGCGTCGAGATGGCGACCTGCCTGCTTACTGGGCCGATGCCACCAAAGCCGACAAAGAGCTCAACTGGCGTGTGACGCGCACGCTTGATGAAATGGCACAGGATACCTGGCACTGGCAGTCACGCCACCCGCAAGGCTATCCGGACTAAGGATCCGTCATGACGCAATTTAATCCCGTCGATCATCCGCATCGTCGTTTTAACCCGTTAAGCGGGCAATGGATTTTGGTTTCTCCGCATCGCGCCAAGCGCCCCTGGCAGGGGGCGCAGGAGACGCCTGCAAAACAGACGCTGCCACAGCACGACCCGGACTGCTTCCTCTGTCCGGGCAACACGCGCGTCACCGGGGATAAAAACCCGGACTACAAAGGCACCTTCGTGTTCACCAACGATTTTGCCGCGCTGATGACCGACACGCCGGACGCGCCGGAAAGCCACGATCCGCTGATGCGCTGCGAAAGCGCGCGCGGAACCAGCCGCGTGATCTGCTTCTCGCCCGATCACAGCAAAACGCTGCCGGAGCTGAGCGTGGACGCGCTGAAAGAGGTCGTCAGCACCTGGCAGGCGCAAACCGCAGAGCTGGGGCAGAGCTATCCGTGGGTGCAGGTGTTCGAAAACAAAGGCGCGGCCATGGGCTGCTCTAACCCGCACCCGCACGGCCAGATCTGGGCGAACAGCTTCCTGCCTAACGAAGCCGAGCGTGAGGACCGTCTACAGAAAGCGTATTACGCGGAAAACGGTTCGCCGATGCTGGTGGATTACACCCAGCGCGAGCTGGCCGACGGCAGCCGCACCGTGGTGGAAACCGAACACTGGCTGGCCGTCGTCCCTTACTGGGCCGCCTGGCCGTTTGAAACGCTGCTGCTGCCGAAAGTGCACGTGCAGCGCATCACCGATCTTAGCGACGCGCAGCGCGACGACCTTGCCCTGGCGCTGAAAAAGCTGACCAGCCGTTACGACAACCTCTTCCCAGTGCTCTTTCCCGTACTCCATGGGCTGGCACGGCGCCCCGTTTAACGACGAAGAGAATCAACACTGGCAGCTGCACGCCCATTCTATCCGCCGCTGCTGCGCTCTGCGACGGTGCGTAAATTCATGGTGGGCTATGAAATGCTGGCGGAAACCCAGCGTGACCTGACGGCGGAACAGGCGGCAGAACGTCTGCGTGCCGTAGCGACGTCCACTATCGCGAATCAGGAGTCTAAAAATGAGTCTGAAAGATAAAACACAATCCCTGTTTGCTGAGAAATTTGGCTACCCTGCCACCCACGTTATTCAGGCGCCAGGCCGCGTTAACCTGATCGGTGAACACACCGACTATAACGACGGTTTCGTGCTGCCGTGCGCCATCGATTACCAGACCGTCATCAGCTGCGCGAAGCGCGACGACCGTAAAGTTCGCGTGATTGCGGCGGATTACGGTAATGAAACGGACGAGTTTTCCCTCGATGCCCCGATTGTGACGCACGACAGCCAGCAGTGGTCTAACTACGTGCGCGGCGTGGTGAAACACCTTCAGAAGCGTAACAAGAACTTGGCGGTGCCGATTTAGTTATCAGCGGCAACGTGCCGCAGGGTGCGGGCTTAAGCTCCCTCTGCGTCGCTGGAAGTCGCCGTGGGCACCGTGTTCCAGCAGCTTTATCATCTGCCGCTGGATGGCGCGCAAATCGCCCTGAACGGTCAGGAAGCAGAAAACCAGTTCGTGGGCTGCAACTGCGGCATTATGGACCAGCTGATCTCCGCGCTGGGCAAAAAAGAGCATGCCTGTTAATTGATTGCCGCTCGCTGGGCACCAAAGCCGTTCCCCTGCCGAAAGGCGCGGCTGTGGTGATCGTCAACAGCAACTTTAAGCGCACGCTGGTGGGCAGCGAATACAACACCCGCCGCCAGCAGTGCGAAACCGGCGCCCGCTTCTTCCAGCAGCCTGCCCTGCGCGACGTGACGCTCAATGAATTTAACAAAGTGGCGCACGAGCTTGATCCGGTTGTCGCCAAACGCGTTCGTCACGTGCTGACGGAAAATGCCCGTACCGTTGAAGCCGCGTCCGCGCTGGCAAAAGGTGACCTGAAACGCATGGGTGAGCTGATGGCGGAATCTCACGCCTCCATGCGCGATGATTTTGAAATCACCGTTCCGCAGATCGACACCCTGGTGGACATCGTTAAAGCCACCATTGGCGACAAAGGCGGCGTGCGCATGACGGGCGGCGGTTTTGGCGGCTGCATCGTTGCGCTGGTGCCAGAAGAGCTGGTCCCTGCCGTACAGGATGCCGTGGCGAAGCAGTACGAAGCAAAAACGGGTATCAAAGAAACCTTCTATGTTTGTAAAGCATCACAAGGAGCCGGACAGTGCTAAACGAAACACCTACCCTTGCACCGGATGGTCTGCCGTATCGCCTGTTAACCCTGCGCAACAGCGCGGGGATGGTCGTTACGGTGATGGACTGGGGGGCAACCCTTCTTTCTGCCCGCGTACCGATGCCGGACGGCAGCGTGCGCGAGACACTGCTCGGCTGCGCCTCGCCTGAGCAGTACGTCAATCAGTCCGCCTATCTGGGCGCGTCCGTCGGGCGCTATGCTAACCGCATCGCGAAGAGCCGTTTTGAACTCGACGGCGTGCAGTACACCCTGCTTCCAAGCCAGGGTGAGAACCAGCTGCACGGCGGACCGGACGGGTTTGATAAACGCCGCTGGAAGATTGTTCGTCAAAACGATGGCGAAGTGCTGTTCTCGCTGGATTCGCCTGATGGCGATCAGGGCTTCCCGGGGAACCTTGTCGCGTCCGCGCGCTTTACGCTGACCGACGACAACCGTATCGCCATTGAATACCGTGCGACGGTCGACAAGCCGTGTCCGGTCAACCTGACCAACCACGCGTACTTTAATCTGGACGGTAACCAGTGCGACGTGCGTGAGCACAAGCTGCAGATCCTGGCGGATGCGTATCTGCCGGTTGACGAGATGGGCATTCCGTATCAGGGCTTAAAGACGTGAGCGGCACCAGCTTTGACTTCCGCAGCGCGAAGTCCATCGCCCAGGATTTCATGAGTGATGACGATCAGCGCAAGGTGAAAGGCTACGACCACGCTTTCCTGCTGCAGGCCAAAGGCGATGTGAAACAGCCTGCCGCGCAGGTCTGGTCTGCGGATGAGAAACTGCAGATGACGGTTTATACCACTGCCCCTGCCCTGCAGTTTTACTCAGGCAACTACCTCGGCGGCACGACGGCGCGCGAACATGATGAGTACAGCGACTGGCAAGGCCTGGCGCTGGAGAGCGAGTTCCTGCCGGACAGCCCGAACCATCCGGAATGGCCGCAGCCGGACTGCGTGCTGCGCACGGGTAAAGAGTACGTGAGCATGACGGAATATCATTTTATTCCACATTAATATCCAGCCCTCCCTCCGGAGGGCTTTTTTCTGCGCGCCTTGCTGAAAATAGCGCCGATCGCAGACAAAATCATAACCCTGGATTCACAAGCATCTTACACTCAGAGACTATTTTCGCTATGGTTAGGGTTAAGCGTTGCTGGTGGCACGGCCACGGCAATATAATGAGAATTGTTATCATTCTAAAAATGCTTGAGAGTAAGAGATGGCTATAACTAAGCTGGTCCTGGTGCGTCACGGCGAAAGCCAGTGGAACAACGAAAACCGCTTTACCGGTTGGTACGACGTTGATCTATCTGAGAAAGGCGTAAGCGAAGCAAAAGCAGCGGGTAAACTGCTGAAGGAAGAAGGCTTCAGCTTTGATTTTGCTTACACCTCTGTGCTGAAACGTGCCATCCACACCCTGTGGAACGTGCTGGACGAACTGGATCAGGCCTGGCTGCCGGTTGAGAAGTCCTGGAAACTGAACGAACGTCACTACGGTGCGCTGCAGGGCCTGAACAAAGCGGAAACCGCTGAGAAATATGGCGATGAGCAGGTTAAACAGTGGCGTCGCGGCTTCGCAATCACTCCACCAGAACTGACCAAAGATGACGAGCGTTACCCGGGCCACGACCCGCGCTACGCGAAGCTGACCGACGCTGAGCTGCCAACCACCGAAAGCCTGGCGCTGACCATCGACCGCGTTGTGCCTTACTGGAACGAAACCATTCTGCCACGCCTGAAAAGCGGCGAGCGCGTGATCATCGCTGCTCACGGTAACTCCCTGCGTGCGCTGGTGAAATACCTGGACAACATGGGTGAAGACGAAATCCTCGAACTGAACATCCCAACCGGCGTACCGCTGGTGTATGAGTTCGACGAAAACTTCAAGCCAATCAAACACTACTATCTGGGTAACGCAGAAGAGATCGCGGCGAAAGCAGCGGCTGTCGCGAACCAGGGTAAAGCGAAGTAACTTTCGCAAGGCATAAAAAAAGCGCGGAGCCTTCCGCGCTTTTTTATTTGTGCCTGAGAATTCAGCCGCGGCGCGCTTTTACCGCATTCGCCAGCTGACGCAGGATGGTATCGGTATCGTCCCAGCCAATGCAGGCATCGGTGACGCTTTTGCCATACACCAGCGGCTCGCTGCCTTCCAGGTTCTGGTTACCTTCAACCAGATGACTTTCGATCATTACCCCAATCACCGCCTTCTCACCGCCGGCAATCTGCTGGCAGACGTCTGCACCCACTTCCATCTGCTTTTAAACTGCTTGCTGGAGTTGGCATGGCTGAAATCGATCATCACCTGCGGTGGCAGCCGGCTTTTTCCAGCCCGACCTTCACTTCCGCCACGTGTTTCGCGCTGTAGTTCGGCTCTTTGCCGCCGCGCAGAATGATATGGCAGTCACCGTTACCGCTGGTGTTAACGATGGCGGAATGGCCCCATTTGGTCACGGACAGGAAGCAGTGCGGCGCACCCGCTGCGTTGATGGCGTCGATAGCCACCTTAATGGTGCCGTCAGTGCCGTTTTTGAAACCCACCGGGCAAGAAAGACCGGACGCCAGCTCACGGTGAACCTGAGATTCGGTTGTGCGGGCACCGATTGCGCCCCAGCTCATCAGGTCTGCCAGATATTGTGGCGTAATCATGTCGAGGAATTCACCGGCCGCAGGCAGGCCGCTGTCGTTGATCTCCAGCAGCAGCTTGCGCGCAATGCGCAGGCCGTCGTTGATCTGGAAGCTGTTATCCATATGCGGATCGTTAATCAGCCCTTTCCAGCCCACGGTGGTGCGCGGTTTTTCAAAATAAACGCGCATCACGATTTCCAGCTCATCCTTCAGCTCTTCACGGAGGGTGAGCAGACGGGCTGCGTACTCTTTCGCAGCTGCAGGATCGTGAATAGAGCACGGACCAATCACCACCAGAAGACGATCGTCATTACCTTTCAGGATCTTATGGATCGCTTTACGAGCATGAGAAACCGTATTTGCGGCATTTTCAGTGGCGGGGAATTTCTCAAGGAGCGCTACAGGAGGTAATAACTCATTGATCTCTTTAATACGTAAATCGTCGTTCTGATAATTCATTTTCTTTCCAGCTCTGCCATATCTTTAGTAATGAAAGCAATCCTTTCAATCTATCTTGTCGACCAGGAAGTGTAAACACGGTTTTACACTTCACGCAGATAATTCCTGGAATTCGCCTAAAAATCGCCACAAAATAGCGAAAAATGAGATCTAACCTAAGCTTTTTAACTGTAACAACCAATTTTACACGCTTAAACGCGATTCCCTACTGACGTAAGTCCGTAAGGCGGAATCTTTCGCCTCAGAAAAAGATGCACTGTTGGAGAATGTTATCCAGCGTAACGACAAGAACAGGAGCACCATGATGAAAATGACAAAACTGGCAACCCTCTTCCTGACCGCCACACTCACTCTGGCCAGCGGCAGCGTCCTGGCCGCGGAAACGGGCACATCAGACAGCAACGGTGATGCGAATGCCGCTGCGGCAGCAGGCCAGCCCGCACCTGATGCGAAACAGAATATCGCCCCGAATAATGTCGACAACAGCCAGATCAATACCGGCAACACTAACACCGGAGGTACCATGCTGCATCCCAACGGCAGCGGCTCCGGCACCATGAATCATGACAATATGAGTTCGGACGAGGTTCATAAGAACTCAATGTGCAAGGACGGCAAATGCCCTGACCCTAATGACAAAGTAGGAAACGACGCGAATACCAAAACCGATGGCACCACCCAGTAATGGGGATGTTCGGTAAGAAAAAGGAGAGCTCTGGCTCTCCTTTCTTTTTGGAGTAACCTATTAAAAACGCTACACTAAAAACAATAACACATCAGGAAAGCAGACATGGCGCACTCCCATTCCCACTCACCCTCTCCCGGCAACGACAACGCTAAACGACTGATGCTGGCCTTTGGCGTCACGGCAACGTTTATGGTTATCGAGGTCATTGGCGGCCTGATTTCCGGCTCTCTGGCGCTACTGGCTGATGCCGGGCATATGCTGACCGATGCCGCAGCGCTGCTCTTCGCCCTGCTAGCGGTGCAGTTTGCGCGTCGTCCTCCCAATGCGCGCCATACCTTCGGCTGGCTGAGGCTAACAACCCTCGCCGCGTTTGTTAACGCCATTGCGCTGGTGGTCATTACCGTTCTTATCGTCTGGGAGGCCGTACAGCGCTTCAGACACCCGCAGCCGATCGCCGGGGCGACAATGATGGTGATTGCCGTGGCGGGGCTGCTGGCGAATATCCTCGCCTTCTGGATTTTGCACCGCGGCAGCGGGGAAAAGAACCTCAACGTGCGCGCTGCGGCTCTGCATGTTCTGGGTGATTTACTCGGCTCAGTCGGGGCGATTGTCGCCGCGCTGGTGATCCTCTACACCGGCTGGACGCCTGTCGATCCGATTCTGTCCGTGCTGGTGTCATGTCTGGTCTTGCGCAGCGCCTGGCGACTGCTGAAGGAGAGCGTGAATGAACTGCTTGAAGGGGCACCGGCATCGATGGATATTGACGAGCTGAAGCGCAACCTGCGCCGTTCAGTCCCGGAAGTCCGCAATGTTCATCACGTGCACGTCTGGCTGGTGGGGGAAAAACCGGTCATGACGCTGCACGTCCAGGTGATCCCGCCTCACGACCACGATGCGCTGCTTGAACGCATCCAGCATTTTCTTGAACATCACTACGAAATTGGCCACGCCACCATCCAGATGGAGTATCAGCCCTGTAACGGGCCGGACTGCCACCTTAACGAGGCGCAGTCCGGATATTCACATCAGCATCACCACTAGCTGGAAAGC
>JASFAW010000010.1:80726614-80789180 GCA_030737815.1 Allium fistulosum
AGATTCCACGGCTGGCCGTCCGGCGCCAGCTCCGTTGTTGGGTTTAGCATTGTCCAGCTCCCTGCGACGGTTTGCAGACGTAAAAGGTCTCTTTGATACCGGTTTTCGCTTCATACTCTTTGGCAACGGCCTGCTGTACGGTCTCGACCAGATCTTCCGGCACCAGGGCGACGATACAGCCGCCGAAACCGCCGCCGGTCATGCGAACGCCGCCTTTATCGCCGATGGTCGCCTTGACGATGTCCACCAGGGTATCAATCTGCGGGACGGTGATTTCAAAATCATCGCGCATGGAGGCGTGGGATTCCGCCATCAGCTCGCCCATCCGCAGCAGGTCGCCTTTTTCCAGCGCCGCTGCGGCTTCTACGGTGCGGGCGTTTTCAGTCAGCACGTGGCGAACGCGTTTGGCGACCACCGGGTCAAGCTCATGGGCGACGGCGTTGAACTCTTGCAACGTGACGTCGCGCAGGGCCGGCTGCTGGAAGAAACGCGCGCCGGTTTCACACTGCTCGCGGCGAGTGTTGTATTCGCTGCCGACCAGAGTGCGCTTAAAGTTACTGTTAATAATCACCACCGCGACGCCTTTCGGCATCGAGACCGCTTTGGTCCCCAAGGAGCGGCAGTCGATCAGCAGCGCGTGATCTTTTTTACCGAGCGCGGAGATCAGCTGGTCCATAATGCCGCAGTTGCAGCCGACGAACTGGTTTTCCGCTTCCTGGCCGTTCAGCGCGATTTGCGCGCCGTCGAGCGGCAGATGGTACAGCTGCTGGAACACGGTGCCGACGGCGACTTCCAGCGAAGCCGAGGAGCTTAACCCCGCGCCCTGCGGCACGTTGCCGCTGATGACCAGATCCGCGCCGCCGAAAGCGTTATTCCGCTGCTGGAGATGCTTCACCACGCCGCGGACATAGTTTGACCACTGCTGGGTATCGTGGCTGATAATCGGCGAGTCGAGAGAGAATTCATCGGTCTGATTGTCGTAATCGGCGGCAATCACTCGCACGGTACGATCGTCGCGCGGCGCGCAGGCGATGACCGTCTGGTAATCAATGGCGCAGGGCAGCACGAACCCATCGTTATAGTCGGTATGCTCGCCGATCAGGTTAACGCGGCCAGGGGCCTGGATAACATGGCTGGCCGGATAACCAAATTTCTCAGCAAACAGGGCTTGGGTTTTCTCTTTCAGACTCATGGTTATACTCCGGATTCGCGAAAATGGACGTCGCTCACAGCGCGCAGACGTTCGGCGGCCTGCTCGGCCGTCAGGTCACGCTGGGTTTCAGCCAGCATTTCATAGCCGACCATAAATTTACGCACCGTCGCGGAGCGCAGCAGCGGCGGATAAAAATGCGCGTGCAGCTGCCAGTGATTATTCTCTTCATCGTTAAACGGCGCGCCGTGCCAGCCCATAGAGTAGGGGAATGAGCACTGGAACAGGTTGTCGTAACGGCTGGTCAGCTTTTTCAGCGCCAGCGCGAGGTCGCTGCGCTGGTCATCGGTTAAATCAGTCAGGCGCTGTACGTGCGCTTTCGGCAACAGCAGCGTCTCGAAGGGCCACGCTGCCCAGTAAGGGACCACCGCGAGCCAGTGTTCGGTCTCGACGACGGTGCGGCTACCGTCGGCTAATTCGCGCTGCGCGTAATCCACCAGCATCGGCGCGCCGTGCCCGGTGAAGTACGCTTTTTGCAGACGATCTTCGCGTTCCGCCTCGTTAGGCAGAAAGCTGTTTGCCCACACCTGGCCATGCGGATGTGGGTTGGAGCAGCCCATTGCCGCGCCTTTATTTTCAAAGACCTGCACCCACGGGTAGGTTTTTCCGAGGTCGGCGGTCTGCTCCTGCCACGTTTTAACCACGCCTTCCAGCGCCTCCACGCTCAGTTCCGGCAGCGTTTTGCTGTGGTCTGGCGAGAAGCAGATGACCCGGCTGGTACCGCGGGCGCTCTGACAGCGCATAAGCGGGTCGTCGCTTTCCGGGGCGTCAGGGGTATCGGTCATCAAAGCCGCAAAGTCATTGGTAAAAACAAACGTACCGGTGTAGTTCGGGTTTTTGTCGCCGGTGACGCGGGTATTACCCGGGCACAGGAAACAGTCCGGGTCGTGCGCGGGCAAGGTCTGTTTTGCCGGCGTTTCCTGCGCCCCCTGCCAGGGGCGCTTGGCGCGATGCGGAGAAACCAGAATCCACTGCCCGGTTAACGGGTTATAACGACGATGTGGATGGTCGACGGGGTTAAATACGCTCATGAAGGTTCCTTAGTCGGGATAACCCTGCGGATGACGGGACTGCCAGTGCCAGGTGTCCTGCGCCATTTCGTCAAGGTTGCGCGTCACGCGCCAGTTCAGCTCGCGATCGGCCTTTTCAGCGTCCGCCCAGTAGGCCGGGAGGTCGCCTTCGCGGCGCGGTGCGAAGTGGTAGTTAATCGGTTTGCCGCAGGCTTTGCTAAATGCGTTGACCACGTCGAGCACGCTGCTGCCGACGCCTGCGCCAAGGTTATAGATATGCACGCCGGCTTTATCGGCCAGTTTTTCCATCGCCGCGACGTGGCCGTCTGCCAGGTCCATCACGTGAATGTAGTCGCGTACGCCGGTGCCATCTTCGGTTGGGTAGTCGTTGCCGAATACCGCCAGCGATTCACGACGGCCAACCGCGACCTGCGCGATATACGGCATCAGGTTGTTCGGAATACCCTGCGGATCTTCCCCCATATCGCCCGACGGATGCGCGCCGACCGGATTGAAGTAGCGCAGCAGCGCAATGCTCCAGTCCGGCTGCGCTTTTTGCAGGTCGGTCAGGATCTGCTCAACCATCAGCTTGCTTTTACCGTAAGGGCTCTGAGGCGTACCGGTCGGGAAGCTTTCGACGTAAGGGATTTTGGGCTGGTCGCCGTAGACGGTCGCGGAGGAGCTGAAAATAAAGTTTTTCACGCCCGCGGCGCGCATGGCGGAAACGAGTTTCAGTGTGCCGGTTACGTTGTTGTCGTAGTACTCCAGCGGCTTAGCGACGGATTCCCCGACGGCTTTCAGGCCGGCGAAATGGATCACCGCTTCAATGGCGTGATCGTGGAGAATTTCCGTCATCAGCGCTTCGTTACGAATGTCGCCTTCGACAAAGGTGGCGCTTTTCCCGCCGAGACGTTCAATGATTGGCAATACGCTGCGCTTACTGTTGCAGAGATTGTCGAGAATAATCACTTCGTGTCCCTGCAGTAGCAGTTGAACGCAGGTGTGACTTCCAATGTAACCGCTACCACCTGTAACCAGTACTTTCATGATTCGCTCCAATAGGCTTATCGTGTGAGAAGAAGATAGCATACCAAAGAAGCCAAAAGTGTGACACAGGCCAAATTGGTGGAATCGTTTACACTAAAATTTTTAAACAGCCCATTTGAGTTTTTTTGTTTTAAAAACAGGGTGATGTTATGTCTGGTAGCTATTATTCTGAAAAAAACAGGGATCAGCAGACCCCTGTACAGGCTTAATTTTACAGCGGATCCAGCTGGTAAGTGTAACCGTCTCCACTACTCACAAAGGCCAGTCGGTGGGTGATACAGTCCGGGGCGTCTTCGGCGTGATGAGAGACAAACAGCAGCTGCGTCGCCCCTTCGCCAATCAGCACATCAACGAAGCGGCGCACCAGCTGGCGGTTGAGCGGGTCCAGCCCCTGCAGCGGTTCGTCAAGGATCAGCAGAGTGGGGTGTTTGACCAGGGCGCGGACGATCAGCGCCAGCCGCTGCTGCCCCCAGGAGAGGCTATGGAACGGCGCATCGGCGGTGCGTTTGTCGATACCCAGAATATCCAGCCAGTTCTGCACCAGCTTATGCTGCTTGTCGGAAACGGCCTGATAGATGCCGATTGAGTCGAAGTAGCCGGAGAGAATCACGTTACGCACGTTGGTGCTGACGCGGTATTCAAGGTGTAGGCTGCTGCTGACGTAGCCAATATGCTTTTTGATATCCCAGATGGTTTCACCGCTGCCGCGGCGGCGGCCAAACAGGGTCAGGTCGTTGCTGTATCCCTGAGGATGGTCGCCGGCGATCAGGCTGAGCAGCGTGGATTTACCGGCGCCGTTGGGGCCGACTATCTGCCAGTGTTCGCCAGGGTTCACCGTCCAGCTCAGGCGGTTAATAATCGGACGATCGTTGTACGAAACTATGCCGTCGTTCAGCACGATGAGCGGCGCTTCGGCGTCCAGCGCAAGATGGGCTGCCGGTGCGTCGGGCTCCGGCAGCGTCATGCCGTCAAGCTTTTCGCTATGCGCGAGCTGGGCAATAAGCGCCTGCTGCAGCAGGGCCTGCTTTTCGCCGGTTTCGCTCAGCACGCAGTCCGCCAGTACCCCGGCATACTGAACGAACGCCGGGATCTCGTCAAAACGATTGAGGACCACCACCAGGGTGATACCTTCGCCGTTCAGCGCGGCCAACATCCCGGCGAGCTGCTGGCGCGAGGCGACATCAAGACCGTCGAACGGCTCATCAAGAATAAGCAGGTCGGGATCGCCCATCAGCGCCTGGCACAGCAGGGTCTTGCGCGTTTCGCCGGTTGAGAGATATTTAAAACGGCGTTCGAGCAGGTGGCTAATTGCAAACTGTTCAGCAAGGCGGGCGCAGCGGGAGGGGTCTTTAAACTCATCCTGGATAATTTCCGCCGTCGTGCGGCCGGTGTCTTCTTCTCCCGGGCTGAGCAAATCGGTGTTATTGCGCTGCCACTCATCGCTGACCAGCTTTTGCAGCTGCTCAAAAGAGAGACGGGTGATGCGCGAGAAGGTGCACTCACGCTGCCCGCTTAGCAGGGTCAGCTCGCCGGAGAGCGCCCGCGCAAGCGCCGATTTTCCGCTGCCGTTGCTGCCGACGAAAGCCCAGCTCTCGCCAGCCTGCACGCGGAGGTGTTCAATATTTAACGTTTTTGTATCGCTAAGACGAAACGTGCCTTGCGAAATTTGCAACAATGACATTGTGTATCCCACTTTTTGCAGCGATTTGCTTCAGGGATACGTCTTCGCGAGCGCAATGTCAATGCCGTTAGCACAACGTGGCAAGAATGATGCGATCGGCATTAAAATATGCTATCACCTCCGCCCCTTCCGCCAGATCGCGCGTCTGTTCCACCGGCAGGGTGGCGCAAAGGCTCTGCCCATCCGGGAGCGCCATCAGCACTTCACACTGTTCCGGCCCGCGTTCGATGTGGTTGATACGTCCGGCCAGCTGGTTGTCGGCCCGTTCCGCCTGTGCGGCATCCTGAGTAATGCCAACCCACGGCGCTTTCAGCAGCACTAGTACTTCCTGGCCTTCCTCAAGGCCCAGACGATCGGCGCTTTGGGCGGTAATCGCGACCTTAAAGCGGGTTTGGCCGTCGGCCAGCAGAACGTCAACGTGCTGCTGGACCTGCTGATGGTCGCGGCCGGTAATGGTGCCGAACCACTGGTTGCGCGCGCTGGTCTGCAGAGAGAATCGCGAAATGGCAGCCAGCAGGCTGTCGAGGGGAAGGGCGTCATCATCGCTCAGGACATCGAACGCTTTCTGCTGAATCTGCGCCAGCAGGTCGTAGAGCTGAATCAGCCGCTGCCCGTAGCGGGTGAGGACCGCGCCGCCGCCGCCTTTGCCGCCGGTCGCCCGGTCAACCAGGGTCTGCTCGCTGAGCTGATTCATTTCATTAATCGCATCCCAGGCGCTTTTATAGCTAATGCCCGCGTTTTTTGCCCCCTGGCTAATCGAGCCGGTCTGTTCAATCTGTTTCAGCAGGGCGATACGGCGAGGATCGGCGAACAGGCGCTGCTGTAATTTGAGGGTAAGAAGAATTTCAGCCTGCATAATCATATCCTGATGAAAAAGGGTATTGTGACCGATAGCGGTCATCTTGCAAGATGCATCTCTCACGGTGGCCAGCGGGGCACCGCACAAATGGGGCGTGTTTTTCCGGCTGAATTGGTTACAATAAACTATTCGTACTTTCTGGAGCCAACCATGTTAGAGCTATTGAAAAGTCTGGTTTTTGCCGTAGTCATGGTCCCTGTGGTGATGGCGGTCATTCTGGGCCTGATTTACGGGCTGGGCGAAGTGTTTAACCTCTTCTCCGGAGCCGGTCATAAAGACAGCAGACCGCAAAATCACTGATTTCCCCCGCGCCCGGTTCTGCCGGGCGTTCTTATTTCTTCCCCCCTCCATTTTTCGAACGCTGATTACCCCTAATTTTCGCTGGGAAAAACCTGGCGCTATCGTTATATTGTCTACTACATAACGAACTGACGGGAGATTCAGATGACAGGTCAATGGTTACGCTTTTTTGCCGGAGCAACGTTAACGCTCTCCATTGCGGGCCACGCGCTGGCGGAAGAGGGCAAAGTGACGGTTTTTGCCGCGGCATCGCTCACCAACGCCATGCAGGATATCGCCAAAGAGTATAAAAAAGAGAAGGGCGTGGAGGTGGTTTCTTCATTTGCCTCTTCATCGACCCTGGCACGGCAGATTGAAGCGGGGGCGCCGGCGGATCTGTTTATCTCCGCCGATCAAAAATGGATGGATTACGCGGTCGAGAAAAAGAGCATTGATACCGCCTCGCGCGCGACCCTTCTCGGTAACAGCCTGGTTGTCGTGGCGCCAAAAGCCAGCGCGCAGGGCGAGATAAACATCAGTGATAAAACCGACTGGACCAGCCTGCTGAAGGGCGGCCGCCTGGCCGTAGGTGACCCGGAACACGTGCCTGCTGGCATCTATGCGAAAGAGGCGCTGCAAAAGCTGGGAGCCTGGGAAACCCTGTCGCCGAAGCTGGCGCCGGCAGAAGACGTGCGCGGCGCGCTGGCCCTGGTTGAACGCAGCGAAGCGCCGCTGGGGATCGTTTACGGCTCCGATGCGGTCGCCAGCAAGGGAGTAAAAGTTGTCGGTACCTTCCCGGAAGATTCGCATAAGAAAGTGGAATATCCGCTGGCAATCGTCGACGGCCATAAAAATGCCACGGTCAGCGCGTTTTATGACTATTTAAAAGGGCCGAAGCGTCCGCTATCTTTAAACGTTACGGATTTACTACCCACTAATGTTCTTAAGCGATCCTGAATGGCAGGCGGTACTGCTGAGCCTGAAAGTCTCCTCCCTGGCGGTGGTACTGAGCTTGCCTTTTGGCATCTTTTTCTCCTGGCTGCTGGTGCGACGAGATTTTCCCGGTAAAGCGCTGCTCGATAGCATTCTCCACCTGCCGCTGGTACTGCCACCGGTGGTGGTAGGGTATCTCTTGCTGATCGCGATGGGGCGACGCGGTTTTATCGGCAGCTGGCTGTATGACTGGTTTGGTCTGAGCTTCGCTTTTAGCTGGCGCGGCGCGGTACTGGCGGCGGCGGTGATGTCCTTTCCGCTGATGGTGCGGGCCATTCGCCTCGCGCTGGAAGGGGTGGACATTAAGCTCGAGCAGGCGGCGCGTACCCTCGGCGCTGGCCGCTGGCGGGTGTTTTTCACTATTACGTTACCGTTGACGCTACCCGGCATTATCGTTGGCACCGTGCTGGCTTTCGCCCGCTCGCTGGGCGAGTTCGGCGCCACCATCACGTTTGTTTCCAATATTCCCGGCGAAACGCGCACCATCCCTTCGGCCATGTATACCCTGATCCAGACCCCCGGGGGAGAAGGCGCGGCCGCGCGTTTATGCTTGATTTCGATTGCGCTGGCGCTGGTATCGCTGCTGATTTCCGAATGGCTGGCCCGCCTCAGCCGTCAGCGGATGGGGAAATAAACATGCTTGAGCTCGATTTTACCCAGACGCTGGGTACCCACTGTCTGCAAATTCGCGAGACGCTTCCCGCCAGCGGCATTACGGCGGTGTTCGGCGTCTCCGGCGCGGGTAAAACCTCGCTGATTAACGCCATTAGCGGCCTGACGCGCCCGCAGCAGGGGCGCATCGTCCTCAACGGCAGAGTGCTGAACGACGTTGATAAAGGTATCTGCCTGGCGCCGGAAAAGCGCCGCATTGGCTACGTTTTTCAGGACGCGCGCCTGTTTCCGCACTATAAAGTGCGCGGCAATCTGCAATATGGCATGGCGAAGTCTATGGCGGCGCAGTTTGACAAGCTGGTGGCGCTGCTCGGCATTGCGCCGCTGCTTGACCGCCTGCCGGGCGGCCTCTCCGGTGGGGAGAAGCAGAGGGTGGCGATTGGCCGGGCGCTGCTTACCGCGCCGGAGCTGCTGCTGCTGGACGAGCCGCTGGCATCGCTGGATATTCCGCGCAAGCGCGAGCTGTTGCCCTATCTGCAGCGTCTGGCGCGTGAAATCAAGATCCCGATGCTGTACGTCAGCCACTCTCTGGATGAAATCCAGCATCTGGCGGATAACGTGCTGGTGCTGGAAGAGGGGAAAGTGAAAGCCTTTGGCTGTCTGGAAGAGGTGTGGAGCAGCAGCGTGATGCACCCCTGGCTTCCCCAGGAGCAGCAAAGCACGATCCTGAACGTGACCGTTGCCGCTCAGCATCCGCAGTATGCCATGACCGCGCTGGCGCTGGGGGATCGGCAGATATGGGTTAACCGTCTTGACAGGCCGCAGGGCGAAAGCGCGCGGATCCGCATTCAGGCCTCGGACGTTTCTCTGGTACTGCAGCCCGCTCAGCAAACCAGCATCCGCAATATTTTACCCGCGCAGGTCATGCAGTGTATTGAAAGTCATGGGCAGGTTGAGGTCAGGCTGGAGATAAGCGGCCGTACCCTGTGGGCGCGCATCAGCCCCTGGGCTCGCGATGAGCTGGGGGTGACCCCGGGCCAGCGGCTGTATGCGCAGATAAAAAGCGTGTCGATAGCCGCCTGATTACAGCAGGTGGCGATAGATGTAGTCGGCGATGCTGGTGGTTTCGTTTTCACCGATCACCACGTTGGCGCGCGCTTTGACTTCTTCCACCGCGTTGCCCATCGCCACGCCGGTACCGGCGGCTTCCAGCATGCTGAGGTCGTTATAGTTGTCGCCGAAGGCGATAACATCCTGCATCGACAGGCCCTGCGACGCGACCCACTGCGCCAGGCGTTTGCCTTTGCTGTTGCCTTCCCGGGCAATGTCCACCTGATCGTGCCACGACCATTCGCACTCCAGACCCAGCGTCTGGCCAACGTGTTGGGCAAAGCGCTGCAGTTTGGCGGTATCTTCATCGGTCAGGGCAAATTTCCACACGGCGTTAACTTCGCGGGCCGCCTGCGCCAGAGAATCGACCTGAGTGAATACCGGTCGCTGCTCGACGGGCAGCGACTGCGCCCAGCTGGCGGTGCGGATAACGTGCCCGGTCGGCTGCTCGTACAGCATGGCGTCATCGACGTACATCAGGCCGTGAATATCATGCTCGTTCAGCATTTCCGTCAGGCTCAGGGCTTTATCTACCGGCATCGGGTCGGATTCAAGCACCTTTTTTGCATGATAATCATACAAATAAGTGCCATTGCAGCAAATTGCAGGTGTATCCAGCGCCAGCGCCTGATAAAAAGGATGGATAGCGACGTGATGTCGGCCGGTGACGACGATGATCTGATATCCCGCGTCTTTGGCGCGAGCCAGCGCATCGAGCGAGGCGGGGAGGATGGTCTTTTGCCGGTTAAGAGCGTGCCGTCTAAATCGAGGGCAATCACGCGTGAGGTCATGGGTTGTTTCCGGTTAATGATGAAAAGTTAGCAGGCTATGATGGTACACCGCTGTGCCATTCCGGCAAACTTTTCAGCATCTACCGCTAAAGAGCCGATACACTTGATCTTTCAGGCTGCCAGGAGGCAACCTGAAGAGCGTTGTGTATGCATATTGTGTTTTTCAGGGTGTCGTTAGTCTGAAAAATGAAATTTCCACGTGCAGTGAGGAAGGAGTATTCATGAAACAAACCGTTTATACCGCCAGCCCGGAAAGCCAGCAGATTCACGTCTGGGATCTGGATCTTGAGGGGAAACTGACCCTGGTGCAGGTTGTTGATGCCCCGGGCCAGGTGCAGCCGATGGTGGTGAGCCCGAACAAAGAGTTTCTCTACGTCGGCGTGCGTCCGGAGTTTCGCGTACTGGCCTACCGCATTGCGCCCGATAATGGCGCCCTGACTTTCGCCGGCGAAGCCGCGCTGCCGGGTAGCCCAACGCATATTTCTACCGATCGTCAGGGGCGCTTTGTGTTCAGCGCTTCCTATAACGCGGGCTGCGTGAGCGTTACGCCGCTGGTGGACGGCCTGCCGCGAGAAGCGGTGGCGGTGGTTGAAGGTCTGGAAGGCTGCCACTCGGCAAATATCTCTCCCGATAATCGCACCCTGTGGGTACCGGCGCTGAAGCAGGATCGTATCTGCCTGTTTACCCTGAGCGACGACGGTTTCCTCGCAGAACAGGAGCCGGCTGAAGTGACCACCGTTGAAGGCGCGGGCCCGCGTCACATGGTGTTCCATCCGAATCAGCAATACGGCTACTGCGTCAACGAACTGAACAGCTCCGTTGACGTCTGGGAGCTGAAAGATCCGTACGGAAAAATCGAATGCGTGCAGACGCTGGATATGATGCCGCCTGATTTTGCCGGCGTGCGCTGGGCGGCGGATATCCATCTGACCCCGGATGGCCGTCATCTCTACGCCTGCGATCGTACCGCCAGCATTATCACTATCTTCAGCGTCTCGGAAGACGGCAGCGTGCTGTCCATCGAAGGCTATCAGACTACCGAGACCCAGCCGCGCGGCTTTAACCTCGATCATAGCGGCAAATATCTGATCGCCGCCGGTCAGAAATCGCATCATATCGCGGTGTATGAAATCAAAGGCGAGCAGGGGCTGCTCCAGGAAAAAGGGCGCTATGCCGTAGGCCAGGGCCCGATGTGGGTCGTGGTCAACGCTCGCTAAGTTCTCTGTCAGTGACGAAACCTCGCCGCGGCGAGGTTTTTTTACGCCTGCGCAGGGGCTACTTCACCCGCATACGATACTCAATCATGCCGCTTTTCTCCGCGACCCAGTTATACAGACGCTGGCCCCGAAGGTTGGTCTCATGCGTGTGCCAGTACAGGCTGGCTGCGTGACGTTTGCGCGCCTGCAGCTGAACATACTCAATCAGCTGCTTGCCGATATGCTGACCGCGAACGGCCGGGTCAACGAAGAGGTCCTCCAGATAGCAGTAGTCGCTTTCGGCCCAGGTGGAGCGGTGGAAGAGATAATGTACGAAACCCACTATCCTGCCTTCCTGTTTTGCCACTGCGCAGAACATCGGCTCGGCGGGATGGAAAAAGCGCTTCCAGGTGAGCTGCGTGATGCTTTCCGGGATGTCGACGCGATAAAACGTCTGGTAGCTTTTCCACAGCGGCAGCCACTGGGCAAAGTCGCTTTCAGCCGCGGGGTGGAGGGTTACCTGCGCGAGGTTAACGTCGGTTTTGTTGCTATTCATGGCTGTTCCTTATTTTTATCAACCGGGTGATTTGACCTGGCGCTATGGTAGGTGCTGTTCTGGTTCCTAAAAAGTGACACTTTCTGTATATTTATAGGATCCACTTTTATGCCGTCGATGCCCGCTGCCGCTCATGCCAAAACCCATTGCCCCTCTGTTTCAGGAACTGTTATTAGCCCGCGGCGTGATTAAAGATCAGGTCTACCACGCCCTGCGTCAGGCGATTCTGGATGGCCGATTGTCGGCGGGTTCAAAAATCCCCTCCAGCCGGGCGCTGGCTGAGATGATGGCGATCTCGCGAAACTCGGTTATTGCCGGTTTTGACCGCCTGATGGATGAGGGGTACCTGGTCACGCGCAAGGGGGCGGGCACCTTTGTCTGCGAGCATATCCCGGATAACCTCATTAGCGAGTATGACGCGTCGACGCCGCCCGAAACGGCAATAGCCGCCGCAGGGCCGCTTAATCCTGATGTCGCCGCTCTGGTGTCATCATGGTCAGAAAGAGAGGACAGCGGCGAAATGCGTCAGGTTTTTGCCGTCGGTATCGGCTGTACCGATCTCTTCCCTCATGCTTTATGGGGGCGGCTGCTGGGGCGCGTCTGGCGGCAATCGCGTCGTGAGCTGGGAGCGCACGCCACGCCCTATGGATATCAACCTCTACGCCAGGCGATTAGTCGCTATATTCAGGCGACGCGCGGCGTCAATTGCCACGAAGATCGGGTGATCATTGTCAACGGTATTCAGCAAGCGCTTTCCATCACCGCTCAGGCTTTACTGGAAAAGGGCGATGAAGTCTGGCTCGACGATCCCGGATACAACGGCGCCCGCGGCGCATTCGCCGCCAGGGGAGCGGTGGTCCGGCCCGTTCGGGTTGACGAGGAGGGCATGGATATTCAGGATGGCATTCGCCATTACCCGCAAGCTAAGCTGGTCTATACCGCGCCGTCGCACCAGTTCCCGCTCAGTGGAACGCTTAGCCTGCCCAGAAGGCTCGCCTTACTGGAATGGGCGGAAGCCCATCGGGCGTGGATATTTGAAGACGATTACAATAGCGAATTCCGCTATGCCGCCCGCTCTCTGCAGGCGTTGCAGGGGTTAGATAATCATCAGCGCGTCATCTACGCGGGCACATTTTCTAAGATGATGTATCCGGAGTTCCGGCTGGGCTTTTTAGTGGTCCCCGACCATTTGCGTGAACAGTTTGCCATGACGAAATATTACACCGATCTCTGTAGTGGATATCTCGAACAGGCCGTCCTGGCTCGTTTCATCAGCGAGGGGCACTATGCCAGCCACGTCCGTCGTATTCGCAAAGCCTGTTTTGAGCGTAAAAGCGCGCTGGAGGCGGCGATTGCCCGCTACTTTGCCGGGCGCATGGTCGTACATCCAACGGATTCGGGTATTCACATAGTCTGCTGGCTATCAGCGGGTTTAAAGGCAGAAGAGGTCGTCGCTAAGGCGCGCCAGCCAGGTTTCGGCGTGCAGACGTTTGAGCGCTATTGTCAGCGGCCGATGTCGCGCGAAGGAGTTCTATTCGGTTTTGCAAACCATCCCCCAGCGGTTTTGACCGAGGGAATTCGCCGCCTGGCTGCGATGTTTTAGCTCAGCAATACGGGAAATATTTTGCAGGGGATTAATGGCATTCATTGCCGGATTATATTGCAGACAATGATTATCTTTTTGGAAAACCTGCCCCGTCCTGATTATTCATCTGACAACAGGGGCAGAGTTTTAAAAAGAGAGATACCGCGCCTGGATTTAACGTATATCCACGGCTTCTGTAATAATATAACCATTCGCTTAGCGATATGTGACTTCCCTGTTTAATTACAGCCGGTTAATAAATCAGATATCATCCATGGTGTAGCTGACGACGATTTCCAGGGTTTTGCGGATTACGTCTGCAGTTACGACATCGCTGGTGGTTTCCAGCGCCGTAATTAACCACAAAATAATCGCCTTGTTGCTGAGGTGACCCTCAGACTCAAGGATGCTGCTGATAGCCAGCGACATCACCGCTGATTCATCGATCAGTCTGTCGCCTGCGTTGCGGAAATATTCAGAGAGTGCGGTATCGTTCAGGCCTGCGTAAATATCCGGTTGCTGATGCATAGTCTGTCTCATCATATTCTCTACTTTGTAAGTTAAACATTAGACCAGTAGTGGTCAGTGTATTTTATTCGTACCTGGCTGCTGAGGAGAACCTAATAACGAATTCGGCTCATCCCAATTATGCTTAGCGCCTGAAGTACCCACGGTATTGTTTTTTCCACGGCGAGCTACCATATTACTGATTTCATCGATAATACGCCCAAGTGCATTCCGCCGTTTTTTATCCTGTTCCCCAGCCTGCATGGCCTGGAGTTTCCCGATCAGTGCTTGTTTACTAATAGGCCCCTTATTTTTGAGTAGAGAGAGGACAGCCTCTCCAATCAATAATCGGTTAGTGGATCATAATCATTGCCATTCATAACGGTATCTCTGATCATTGTCATCTCCTTGACTGGGAATTTAGTAGCAAGCCGGTAATCCGTGTCAGATACTGGCCCATCCCTTATATTTCCTCATTCAGTAACGACTTAAATCACCAGATAGCTGAAGCCACTTTTATCACTGATGCTCAAACAAGAGACCAATCAACGTTTGATAATGGTTTTCTTCTTCAGGTTCTGAAGCCACTTCAAGGCGACCCAGCAGTTTCGTACACAGGATTTGCGATTCAGGTTGCGTCCTTCATTAAGGATATCCATTACAATCTGCCCTAACGTCTCCTGCTGCGAAGGTAACGACGCTTTATTGAAGTAGTGGGCAATAGCGTTAGCCGTGTCAGGAATGTAACCGTTTCTGCTGCATATGTGCTCCTGTAAGTTCAATTATCAGTGAAGTTGCGATTAAAGTTATACAATGTTTATCAACTTGTACATAGGAAATGGAAAAAATATGTTAATTTTCTTAATGTTTTTTATAACATATTGATTTGTATGGTTTTAAAATTGTACAAATCTTAAGGTAAACATCGAGTGGAGATGTGCGAATTGTACAGGTATACAGGAAGGCAAGAAGGCCAGCGAAAAGAGGGTGTTAATGTGATTTATTTGTTAATGACTCGGGCGCTTTTACAGGACTTATGCGGGTAGACCTGCTACTGTAATATCTTATTAGCTTTCATCTCTTCTGTCGGAAACTTCATGCTCACTACCATCATTTATCGCAGCCATATCTGCGACAACGTGTCAATTAAATCGCTCGAAAGCATGGTTGCTGAAGCAAATGTCAAGAATAGTCAGGAAAACGTGTCGGGTATTCTGCTTTTTAACGGCACCCACTTTTTTCAGCTATTAGAAGGACCTGAAGAGAAGGTCGAGGAAATTTACCGCCGTATCTGCGCAGACCCGCGGCACCATAACCTCGTGGAGCTGCTCAGGGATCATGGACCGATGCGGCGCTTTGGTAAAATTGGCATGGAACTCTTTGATTTACGAGAGTTTGACCGCGATGAAGTGCTGCAGGCTGTGCTGGATAAAGGGACCACAAAATATCAGCTCACCTATGACGACAGAGCGCTCCATTTTTTCCGTACCTTCGTCGAAGCCACGGAAAAGGAAAACTATTACGAAATTCCTGCGGCTGAAAGCTGGGAGTTTGTGATAGAAGACGCTGCCTGCTACCCTGAACTCCGCTGCAAGAGGCCGAATGCAGCTTTGCTTTTCAGCCGGTCATCGATCCGTTTGCCAAAGAGGTCGTCTCCTACGAAGCGCTGCTGCGCACGACTTCCGGTGATTCGCCAGCGGTCTATTTTGACGGACTTTCGCGAGAGGAAATCTACTGGACGGATCTCCACAGCAAGCGCATTGCCTTCGCCATGGCAGGACTTTTGCACCTCCGTGGACGCACGTTGTCGATTAATCTGCTGCCCATGACGCTGGTGAATGTTCCCAACGCTGTCGAATTTCTGTTAGCGGAAATTGAAGCCAGCGGTTTGATCCCTGAGCAAATTATTGTGGAATTTACCGAAAGCGAAGCCATTTCCCGTCTTGATGAATTCACCGATTCCGTGCGTAAGCTCAAGTCTGCGGGAATTCGCGTGGCTATCGATCATTTTGGCGCCGGGTTTGCCGGGCTATTGCTGCTGGCTCAGTTTCAGCCGGATCGCATCAAGATTAATCGCCAGCTGGTCAAAGATATCCATAAGCACGGCCCAAAACAGGCAATCGTTCAGGCGATTATTAAATGCTGTCACTCCCTGGAAATCGCCATTTCTGCGGTAGGTATCGAGCAGGCGGAGGAGTGGATGTGGCTGGAGTCAGCGGGGATTACGCATTTCCAGGGAAATTTATTTGCCAGTCCGTGTCTGGGAGGCATTCCGCCGGTAGCATGGCCAGAGAAAAAAGTAGCGTGTGAGCTTCTTTAAATTTTGACCCCGGCTCAGCGCAGCGTGTCGGTTAAAAAGCGGTGTATAACGGTAAAATAAGCCCTGTTTTTTGCCCGGTATATCGGCGCCCGGCCTGTTTATTTTAGCTGTACAAGAAAAGTTAATTGTACAACCAGGCTAAATTCGTTAATTTAGTCGGTAAAGTATTATCAGGTTAGAGGGCGCTAATGGCATATTACAGCATCGGTGAGGTTGCCGAACGTTGCGGAATCAACCCCGTGACTTTGCGTGCATGGCAGCGAAGATATGGTTTGCTAAAGCCGCAGAGAAGCGAGGGAGGCCACCGCCAGTTTGACGAGGAGGACGTTCAGCGCATTGAGGAAATCAAACGCTGGATCGATCGCGGGGTATCCGTGGGCAAGGTTAAGGCGCTTCTGGAAGGCCATCAACCTGAAACGCAAGACGCTGCCGTCCTGCTCCAGGAAGAGATGATGACGCTTCTGCGAGGTGTCCAGCCCTCAAAATTACGCACCCGCATCATGTCCCTCAGCCATGAATATCCCGTAGATAAACTGATTGACCGGCTCTTTGTCCCGTCCGCAGTAAGCTCAATCTCGATCCGAACACCTCCATGGCGATTATCAGTATGCTGGACGGTATCCTGATTGATTGCGTAGCGTCCATTCTTGCGGAATCGCGCAAAAAGGTGGGGAAAGAGACGCTGTTGGTGGGGTGGGGTAATGAAGACCGTACCCGTCTGTGGCTGGAAGCGTGGCGTTTATCGCAGCGCGCCTGGCACGTCAACGTGCTGGCGGAGCCGCTGGATTCTCCTCGCCCGGAACTGTTTCCTGGTCAGCACATTTTTGTCTGGACCGGCCGCGCGCTGACCCCCTTGCAGGCAGAATTACTTAGCCACTGGCAAAGCCAGGGCTTCACCATTGAGTTTCACGGAGAGTAAGCGTCTTAGAGGGTTAGCAGCGGAACATTTTTAGAGATGTTATTCCGCCGCTTGTCTTCCTGAAGCATGGCAACATGCGCTGGCAGGTAAATTATCAGAAATTGAGCTGGGTCCAGGCTTTAAACGTTTCGCTGCGGCTAATATTAAAAAAATCTGTCCGACCCGAGCAGCCGAGCTTTTTGATTAAGGTCAGGCGAATTTGATAAATTGTTTTAATATGTAAATTCAGCGACTTCCCTATATTTGCCATCGCTTCACCATCGTTCATCAGGCGAATCACTTCTTTTTCGCGATTGGTAAAAACGATACTTTCAGATTCCCGGTCAGGCTTCTTACCGAACAAGGTGGGCGGAGAATAAACGATTTTATCTCAGCGGGCGTTGAGCGCGCCGGGATTCTGTACATTGGTATTTCGCTCAGGAAGTTCAAATCATTACCGTCGGTGAGCAGGACAAAACGAACTCTTTTGCGATCGTAATGATGATTAAGCACCGCATAATAGTTATCGCTGGTGAAAAAGACATATTTTCCATGAAAACAGCCTGGTGATAATGAATCGAGTACAAGCTGTAATCCTTGACGAAGAAGGTTAATCCAAAGATCGTAATGATTAAAAAAGTGACCTTGCTTGTCGTTATTCATTTGTCCTCCGAGGTAGAAATGTTAATAATGGCTTAATTTAACAAATCACATATCATGCTTAGTGATGGTTTTTACCACGTATTACTACCATTAGCAGCGTTTGGATATATAAATCGGCGAGTATTTCATTTTTCTCGAGATTCAGGCGCCGCTGAACCTCAACGATTAAACGCTCATGGCTAACGGCTTCGCTCTCCGTCTGGGTCTGCACCATGTGTTCGATATTTTTCAGCAAAGCAGAGTTAGAAATAAACTCTGCAGGAATAGTATTTTTAATCTGCATGGTATATCTCGGGTTATGTTAGACAATAAATCAACAAACAAAGATGCGGGATAAAAATCATCTTTGCTCTACGGTTCTTTACCATTTCAAAGGAAATGGTGTGCATTTTTTAAAATCATAAGAATGCTGTAATGCAGAATTTAAAACTTACGTAATAACTATAGTCACGATCTTCAGGATGTACAATTTTTCCGAATTAATTTTGTACATTTAGTTGGTTTTTTTAACATTGGCTTATAACATATTGTTTTGTATAGTTATTTTTTGTAAAGATAATGTGAAAAAGTTGTACAGGACGGCGTCTGTACAGGGATAACCTACAGGATGAGGGGATAGCGGTGAAGAAGCGGGAAGGGCACAGCGGGAAGAGAAAGAGACAAAGGGGGAATAGCTTCCCCCTTTTGGCGTAAGCGTTACTGCTTCGGTTCAGCGACGACAAAGCTTCCCACGCCGCGGTTGTTGTATTCCCACATGCGGTTGAAGTTAGCGTCATTCAGGTTACGCTGCGGGTTGCCTTTGGCATCCGCAGTACCGGTGTTGCCGCTAAACGGACGGTTTGAACCGACGGCATCAGCCCACGGTTTGGCAATATTAAAGCCTTCATTAATGACGCTATCGCGAATAACGACCTGGCCATTGGTGTTGCCGTCAACGTCCAGAGAGCGGCCCAGCTGCGCGACGTTATCGCCGGAAGCGGTAAAGCGGCTGTTGATCGCCAGGAAGCCGTAGGTCACGCTCTTCAGGGTCGCTGGCGCAAAGACGTAGCCCTCTTTCTGGGTGCGCGAATTGACCACACGGAAGTCGGTATTATCGAACACGACCGCCCCACGACCGGAAACGATATCGACGTCGCCTTCAATATAGCTGTTGCTGACCAGGGTTCGGGTCTGACGGTTATCCTGCAGGCGGTTTTGTACGCCGCTGTTGGTCACGAAAAAGGTGTTCTGGCGACCGAGGATATTCACCTTGTTAATCTGTACCCGATCGCCATCGCTACGCAGCGCCACGGCCTGATGGGTGCCCGCGTCTACGCTGTCGCCGAGGTTGTTGGCGATAGTCAGGTTCTGTAGCTGGAGATCGTTATTCTGCGACCAGAATACCGCTGAGCACATCACGCCAACGGTGGCGGCACGTCTGCTCTGGCAGCTGTCGTACATATACCAGGCCGGTTTGCCCGGCATATATTTGCCGCCCGGATTAACCTGGTGACGCCAGGAGACTGGATCCATTTCTGAATCAATCGCTGCGCTGATTTTTACATCAATCGGCTTCTCACCGGTGCCGTACAGGGTCAGCGCGCCAGGCGCCGCCGGAACGTATACGGTGCCCGCATATTCGCCCGGCATGATGGCGATAAACTGACGACGATTGGAGTGGCGGGTAATCGCTGCATCCACCGCGGCCTGAATCGTGGTGTGGGTTACCCCCTGGGTACCTGCAGGACCCACGACAAAATCCGGCTGCGCCGGGAGGCTGATGGCGGACGGGCTCCACGCAGCGGCGTTAGGATCGAGAGACTGGAAATAGCTCGCCGGTAAGAAGTTTTTCGCCTCATCGGCGGTTAAAACTGGACGAGAGGCCGTGCCCGGCGCTGTTTGCGTTGAGGGCTGTTGATCGGCAGGCGTCGAACTACAGGCGGACAACGTCACGCCAAAGGCCAGCGCCAGCGCCAGGCGGGAAACGGAATATGTGTTCATGTTGCTCCGGGCAAGAATAAATTAAGGGTATAGGTCCTTTAAAGCCTGCTGTTTTATACCAACTTAAGCGAAACGGGAAGACGTAGCGCAAAAAAGTTGCTTCTTTACATAATAAGAGCCGGAAACGTGCCGCTTTTGATCACAAATAGATAACATTTGCCGGGGGTTGAGTTGACATTTCTCGCGGAATCAAAATAAATGTCTATACAATCCATGACAAGTTGACCGCTATGACACACACACCTTCCGAACGCGTAATCTGGCGAAACGTCCGCCTGGCCACGCTCGATCCGCGTTTCTCTCAGCCGTATGGACTCGTGGAGCATCATGCGCTGCTGGTGCGCGATGGACGCATTGAAGCTATTGTGCCCGAAAGCGAGGCGCCCGCAGAGCAGAGTATTGACCTCGCCGGCAGGCTGCTCACGCCGGGGCTGATTGATTGCCACACGCACCTGGTCTTCGGCGGCAGCCGGGCGCAGGAGTGGGAGCAGCGCCTCAACGGCGTCTCCTACCAGACCATTAGCGCCAACGGCGGCGGCATTAACGCGACCGTGCGCGCCACCCGGGAAAGCAGCGAGACGGAGCTGCTGGCGCTGGCCCGGCAGCGGCTGGCTCGTCTGCTGCGCGAAGGGGTCACCACCCTGGAGATCAAGTCCGGCTACGGGCTGGATCTCGCAAACGAACGTAAAATGCTGCGGGTTGTACAACAGCTTGCCGCAACGCATACCGTTGAGATTTCCCCCACGCTACTCTCCGCCCACGCCACGCCGCCGGAATATAAAGGCGACCCGGACGGCTATATCAATCTGGTATGCGAAATCATTCTGCCCACGCTGTGGGAAGAGGGGCTATTTGAAAGCGTCGATGCCTTCTGCGAAAACGTCGGCTTTACCCCCGCGCAGACTGAACGGGTTTACAGTACGGCCCAGGCATTAGGTATCCCGGTAAAAGGTCACGTTGAGCAGCTCTCTTCGCTGGGCGGCGCCGAATTAGTGAGCCGCTATAAAGGCCTGTCCGCCGACCATATTGAATACCTGACCCCAGAGGGCGTAGCGGCGATGAGCCGCAGCGGCACCGTGGCGGTGCTCCTGCCCGGCGCGTTCTATTTCCTTAACGAAACCCGCAGGCCGCCGGTTGAACTGCTGCGCGAATATCAGGTTCCGATGGCGGTGGCGACGGACTACAACCCCGGCACCAGCCCCTTCGCCAGCCTGCATCTGGCGATGAATATGGCCTGCGTGAAATTTGGCTTAACGCCGGAGGAGGCGTGGGCAGGCGTAACCCGTCATGCGGCGCAGGCGCTGGGCCGCCAGGCGAGCCACGGCCGGCTGGCGCCGGGCTTCGTTGCTGATTTTGCTATCTGGGACGCGGAGCATCCGGTTGAGATGGTTTACGAGCCGGGGCGCAGCCCGCTCTGGCAGCGCGTGGTGCGAGGAGAAATCGCATGAAGCTATGACAACCGACGGCCGCCGGGATTTGTCAGGGGCGCGACCACAGCGCGGAGGCGCGGCAAATCGCCATTGGTGGCAGTAGCGATTCAGTATATTCTGGACGTTTCGCCGCCCATTCGCACAAGGAAGCCCGGCCATGTTCTCATCGCAACCTCGTTCCGCGCCTGCGCCTTTCTATGAAAAGGTGAAACAGGCTATTAGCGAAAAGATCCACAGCGGCGTCTGGCGTCCGCACGATCGCATTCCTTCGGAGGCGGAGCTGGTGGCGCAGTTTGGCTTTAGCCGGATGACCATCAATCGGGCGCTGCGCGAGCGCTGACGATGAAGGCCGGCTGGTGCGATTACAGGGGGTGGGGACGTTTGTCGCGGAGCCGAAAGGGCAGTCGGCGCTGTTTGAAGTGCGCAGCATCGCGGAGGAAATTACCTCTCGTCATCATCAGCACCGCTGCGAGGTGGTGCTGCTGGAGGAAACGCAGGCGGATCTGATTCAGGCCGCGGCGCTCAACGTGGCCGCCGGTACGCGGATTTTCCATTCGCTGATGGTGCATTTTGAAAATGAGGTCCCGGTACAGATTGAGGACCGCTGCGTCAACGCCTCCGTGGTGCCGGACTATCTGCGTCAGGACTATACCGCGACCACGCCCCACGACTATCTGTCGCTGATCGCCCCTCTGACCGAAGGGGAGCACATTGTTGAGGCGGTGCAGGCAACGGCGGAGGAGTGCGCGCTGCTGCATATTCACGCGCACGACCCGTGTCTGCTGATCGCCGCCGCACCTGGTCCACCACCCATATCGTTTCCCACGCGCGCCTGATTTTCCCCGGCAGCCGCTACCGTCTGCAGGGCCATTTTGGTTCCTGATCTTCCTGCGCGTCGGCAAAACGTGATTGCTGACGCAATATAACAAAAATGTATCTTTTGTGTTAAATCCTGGCTTGCGTATGCTTGTATAGACAAGTATATGTATCTACGTACACAACGTTAATTGTCAGGAGAAACCCCCGATGTCGCAAAGCAAATACCGCCAGCAGGACGTACGTGCACCGCGTGGCACAACGTTAAATGCGAAGAGCTGGCTGACCGAAGCTCCGCTGCGTATGCTCATGAATAACCTCGACCCGGATGTCGCCGAAAACCCGCATGAGCTGGTGGTGTATGCGGCATCGGACGCGCGGCGCGCAACTGGGAATGCTATGACGCTATCGTGAAGGCGCTGAAAACCTCGAGAGCGACGAAACGCTGCTGGTGCAGTCCGGTAAGCCGGTGGCGTATTCAAAACCCATGAAAACTCGCCGCGGGTGCTGATCGCCAACTCCAACCTGGTGCCGCACTGGGCAACCTGGGAACACTTTAACGAGCTGGATGCCAAAGGGCTGGCGATGTACGGCCAGATGACCGCCGGCAGCTGGATCTACATTGGCAGCCAGGGCATCGTGCAGGGCACCTATGAAACCTTCGTTGAGGCAGGCCGCAGCACTACCAGGGCAGCCTGAAGGGGCGCTGGGTGTTGACCGCCGGTCTGGGCGGCATGGGCGGCGCGCAGCCGCTGGCCGCGACCTTAGCGGGCGCCTGCTCGTTGAATATCGAATGCCAGCAGAGCCGCATCGATTTCCGCCTGCGTACCCGCTACGTTGACGAACAGGCGACGTCGCTGGATGACGCGCTGGCGCGCATCAAAAAATACACCGCCGAAGGCCGGGCGATCTCTATCGCACTGTGCGGCAACGCGGCAGAGATCGTGCCGGAAATGTCAAACGCGCGTGCGCCCGGATATGGTGACCGATCAGACCAGCGCCCACGACCCGCTGCACGGCTATCTGCCGAAAGGCTGGAGCTGGAAGAGTACCAGGCTAAGGCCGAGTCGGACCCGCAGGGCACTATCCTGGCGGCGAAACGTGCAATGGCCGACCACGTGCAGGCGATGCTGGCATTCCACGAAATGGGCGTGCCGACGTTTGACTACGGCAACAACATTCGCCAGATGGCCCAGGAGATGGGCGTTGGCAACGCGTTTGCTTTCCCAGGCTTCGTTCCCGCCTATATCCGCCCGCTATTCTGCCGCGGCATCGGCCCGTTCCGCTGGGTTGCCCTGTCCGGCGACCCGCAGGACATCTATAAAACCGACGCGAAAGTGAAAGAGATCGTTAAAGACGATAAGCACCTGCATCACTGGCTGGATATGCCCGCGAGCGTATCAGTTTCCAGGGGCTACCGGCGCGTATCTGCTGGGTAGGCCTCGAATGGCGGCAGAAGCTGGGGCTGGCGTTTAACGAAATGGTCCGCAGCGGCGAAGTCTCCGCGCCGATCGTCATTGGCCGCGACCATCTGGACTCCGGCTCCGTCGCCAGCCCGAACCGCGAGACGGAAGCGATGCGCGATGGTTCCGACGCCGTCTCCGACTGGCCGCTGCTCAACGCCTTACTGAATACCGCCAGCGGGGCGACCTGGGTGTCGCTGCATCACGGCGGCGGCGTCGGGATGGGCTTTTCGCAGCACTCCGGCATGGTTATCGTCTGCGACGGTACCGATGAAGCGGCGGCGCGCATTGCCCGCGTCCTGCACAACGACCCGGCGACCGGCGTGATGCGTCATGCCGACGCGGGCTACGATATCGCGATTGAGTGCGCGACAGAACAAGGTTTGAATCTTCCGATGGTGGCAGCAACGCAGGGGCACGCTAAATGAACGCTTTAACACTGATTCCGGGTCAACTCAGCCTGTCGCAGCTGCGCGACGTCTACAGCCAGCCGCTGAACATTACGCTAGACGAAAGCGCGTTCGCGGCGATTGATGACAGCGTTGCCTGCGTCAACGCGATTCTGGCGGAAGGCCGCACCGCCTACGGTATCAACACCGGTTTTGGCCTGCTGGCGCAGACGCGCATCTCAACCGAAGATCTGGAAAACCTTCAGCGATCGCTGGTGCTGTCGCACGCGGCGGGGATTGGCGAACCGCTGGATGATGACCTCGCGCGTCTGATTATGGTGCTGAAAATTAACAGCCTGTCGCGCGGCTTTTCCGGCATTCGCCTGAGCGTGATTCAGGCGCTGATTGGCCTGGTCAACGCGGGCGTGACGCCGTGGATCCCGGCGAAGGGATCGGTCGGCGCCTCCGGCGACCTCGCGCCGCTGGCGCATATGTCTTTAACCCTGCTTGGCGAAGGGAAAGCGCGCGTGCGCGGCGGGGAGTGGCTGCCGGCGACGGAAGCGCTGCGTCAGGCGGGGCTTGAGCCGATTACTCTGGCGGCGAAAGAGGGGCTGGCGCTGCTCAACGGCACGCAGGCATCGACGGCGTTTGCCCTGCGCGGCCTGTTCGAAGCCGAAGACCTGTTCGCTTCCGCGGTGGTTTGCGGGTCGTTAACCACCGAAGCGGCGCTCGGTTCGCGTCGTCCGTTTGATCCGCGCATTCACGAAGCGCGCGGTCAGCGCGGGCAGATTGACGCCGCGGCGCTCTATCGCCATCTGCTGACCGACGACAGCGCGATTTCCCAGTCGCACCATAACTGCACCAAGGTGCAGGACCCGTACTCTCTGCGCTGCCAGCCGCAGGTGATGGGTGCCTGCCTGACCCAGCTTCGCCAGGCGGCGGAAGTGCTGCTGGTTGAAGCCAACGCGGTATCCGATAACCCGCTGGTGTTCGCCAGCGAGAACGACGTGATTTCCGGCGGTAACTTCCACGCCGAACCGGTGGCGATGGCGGCGGATAATATCGCGCTGGCGATTGCCGAAATCGGATCGCTGTCGGAGCGCCGTATCGCGCTGATGATGGACAGCCATATGTCGCAGCTGCCCCCTTTCCTGGTCAAAAACGGCGGCGTCAACTCCGGGTTTATGATTGCCCAGGTGACGGCGGCGGCGCTGGCCAGCGAGAACAAAGCGCTGTCGCACCCGCACAGCGTGGACAGTCTGCCAACCTCCGCTAACCAGGAAGACCACGTCTCGATGGCCCCGGCCGCCGGCCGCCGCCTGTGGGCGATGGCGGAAAATACCCGCGGCGTACTGGCCGTGGAGTGGCTGGCCGCCGTGCAGGGTCTGGATATGCGCGAAGGCCTGAGCAGCAGCCCGCTGCTGGAAGAGGCGCGCCACCTGCTGCGCGAACGGGTGACCCATTACACCGAGGACCGCTTCTTCGCCCCGGACATCGAAAACGCCATTGCGCTCCTGGCGGCGCGTCATCTGACGCGGCTGCTGCCTGCCGTGCTCTGAGACCAACGCTAAACCATCGCTGTTCTCTGTACCTGCGCCGGGAGGATCCCTTCCTCCCGGCCACCCTACACGCATATTTGTCGTCGTATAAAAACTATCAGGACACTTGCATATGCAACAACAAAACAAGCCACACCTGCTGCGCGGGCTGAATGCCCGGCACATTCGTTTTATCGCCCTCGGCTCCGCCATCGGTACCGGGCTGTTCTACGGCTCGGCATCGGCGATCAAGGCCGCGGGCCCGGCGGTACTGCTGGCCTATCTGATCGGCGGCGCGGCGGTGTTTATCGTGATGCGGGCGCTGGGGGAAATGGCGGTACGCAACCCCGTTTCCGGCTCCTTCAGCAGCTACGCGCGCCAGTATCTTGGCCCGCTGGCGGGTTTTATTACCGGGTGGACCTACACCTTTGAGATGGTGATCGTCGCCCTCGCGGACGTTACCGCGTTCGGCATCTATATGGGGCTGTGGTATCCCGATGTTCCCCGCTGGATCTGGGTGTTGAGCATTATCTTTTTTATCGGCGCCATGAACCTGTGCAGCGTGCGCGTTTTCGGCGAGATGGAGTTCTGGCTGTCGCTGATCAAAGTGGTGGCGATTATTGCCATGATTGTGGCGGGCGGCAGCATCATTTTCTTTGGATTCGGTAACGCCTTTCCGGCAACCGGGCTGGAGAATTTGTGGAGCCACGGCGGCTTTGCCCCTAACGGCTGGGAGGGGATTATAGCCTCGCTCGGTATCGTGATGTTTGCCTTTGGCGGCGTCGAGATTATCGGCGTGACCGCGGCGGAAGCGAAGAATCCGCAGAAGGTGATCCCGCAGGCGATCAATACTATCCCGCTGCGAATCGTGCTGTTCTATGTCTGCACCCTGGCGATTCTGATGGCGATTTTCCCGTGGAACAGCTTCGGCGAGCGGGGCAGTCCGTTCGTGCTGATTTTTGATGGTCTGGGGATTCCGGCGGCGGCCACTATCCTGAATATCATCGTGATCAGCGCCAGTATTTCGGCGATTAACAGCGATATTTTTGGCGCGGGGCGCATGATGTACGGCATGGCGAAAGAGGGGCTGGCGCCGAAGAGCTTCCAGCGCATCGCCAGCAACGGGGTGCCGTGGATGACGGTGGTGGTGATGGGCGTGGCGCTGCTGGCGGCGGTGGTGCTGAACTACCTGATGCCGGAGCAGGTGTTTGTGCTGATTGCCTCGCTGGCGGCCTTCGCGACGGTGTGGGTCTGGCTGATGATCCTGCTGGCCCACTTTGCGATGCGTCGCGGCCTGTCCGCTGAAGAGCGCGGCAATATCGCGTTCCCGGTACCGTTCTGGCCGGTGGCGCCGCTGCTGACGCTGCTGTTTATGGGACTGGTCATCGCGGTGCTGGGGATGGTGGAGGAGACGCGGATTGCGCTTATCGCCGGTCTGGTATGGCTCGGGCTGCTGACGGCGGTGTGGTTTGCGCGGGTGCGCAAAAACGCCGTGCAGGCGGTGACGGAGTCGTGATTGTTTTGGTTTACCCGGTTGCGGCTGACGCCTTACCCGGGCTACCCAATCGCACTCACCTGTAGCCCGGATAAGGCGTTTACGCCGCCATCCGGGGATTAGCTAAACAGGGCGGTAATCGACGCGCTGCCGAGGCTGTGGAAATGGACGTTAAAGCCGACCATCGCGCCGCTTGCGCCCTCATCGACCGCAATTTTTTCGACGTCCAGCGCGTGGACGGTAAAGATATAGCGATGGGTCTCGCCTTTTGGCGGCGCCGCGCCGCCGTATCCGGCCTGGCCAAAATCGGTACGGGTCTGAATCGCCTCTTCGGGCAGTTCCGCCTGTCCGGAGCCGGCTCCCTGCGGTAACACGCGGGTATCGGCCGGAAGATTGGCCACCAGCCAGTGCCACCAGCCGGAGCCGGTTGGCGCATCGGGATCGAAGCAGGTCACCACAAAGCTTTTGGTTCCGGCCGGCACATCGTCCCACGCCAGATGCGGCGAGATATTATCGCCATCGTAGCCCATGCCGTTAAAGACATGACGATTGGGCAGCTTCTCACCATCCTGTAAATCATGACTGATTAATTTCATCGTCTCTCCTCGTAGTCATCCGCTGATTAGCCAGAAAGTGTAGCGCGAGAGAGGCGCCATTACCGTCGCTTATTCGCTAAAAAATGTTTCTTCCTGAACCGCGGCGTTTACCGCCCGCGTCAGGCGGCTCAGCTGCTCCGGCGTAATGATGTACGGCGGCATCAGGTAAATCAGGCGACCGAACGGGCGGATCCACACGCCTTGTTCGACGAAAAAGCGCTGCAGGGCGGCCATATTCACCGGCCGATGCGTCTCGATAACGCCAATCGCTCCCAGCACCCGCACATCGGCAACCTGCGCGGATTCGCGCGCCGGCGCCAGCTCGGCGCTGAGCTGCGCTTCAATGGCTGCCACCTGCTGCTGCCATTCGCCGCTTTCCAGCAGGCGCAGGCTCTCGGTCGCCGCCGCGCAGGCCAGCGGGTTGCCCATAAAGGTCGGGCCGTGCATAAAGCAGCCGGCTTCCCCGTCGCTGATAGTTTCTGCCACCTGACGGGTGGTGAGGGTGGCGGAGAGGGTCATGGTGCCGCCGGTCAGCGCTTTGCCGAGACACAGAATATCCGCCGCAATCCCTGCGTGCTCGCAGGCGAACAGCTTACCGGTTCGACCAAAGCCGGTGGCGATCTCATCGGCGATCAGCAGGATGCCCTCGCGATCGCACATCCTGCGGATCCGCCTGAGCCACTCGGGGTGGTACATCCGCATTCCGCCCGCGCCCTGAACAATCGGCTCGAGGATCACCGCGGCGATTTCATGGCGGTGGGCAGCCATCAGCCGGGCGAACGGCACCATATCCCGTTCATCCCAGTCGCCGTCGAAGCGGCTCTGCGGCGCCGGGGCGAAGAGGTTATCCGGCAGATAGCCCTGCCACAGGCTGTGCATTGAGTTCGTCGGATCGCAGACCGACATCGCGCCGAAGGTATCGCCGTGATAGCCGTTGCGGAAGGTGAGAAAGCGCTGGCGCGGGTCTCCCTTCGCCTGCCAGTACTGCAGCGCCATTTTCATCGCCACTTCGACAGCGACGGAGCCGGAATCGGCGAGGAACACGCATTCGAGGCTTTCCGGGGTCATCGCCACCAGCTGGCGGCACAGGGCGACCGCGGAAGGGTGGGTAATCCCACCGAACATGACGTGCGACATCTGGTCAATCTGCGCTTTCATCGCCGCGTTCAGGCGCGGGTGATTGTAGCCATGAATGGCCGCCCACCAGGACGACATGCCGTCAACCAGCTGCCCGCCGTCGGCGAGGGTCAGCTCACAGCCGTGGGCGGCCACGACCGGATAGACCGGCAGCGGCGAAGTCATTGAAGTGTAAGGGTGCCAGATGTGGCGCCGATCGAAAGCGAGATCGTCCGTTGTCATAATCGACTTGTAAACCATTTTGAAAACATTTAGGTTTACGAGTATAAACCGAACCAACAATTAACAAAACCCTTTGGAGAGGCTAATGGCTCACCCCCCCCGCTGGACAATGTCGCAAGTTACTGAGTTATTTAATAAACCCTTTCTGGAACTGCTGTTTGAAGCGCAACAGATCCATCGCCAGCACTTCGACCCGCGCCAGGTTCAGGTCAGCACGCTGCTGTCGATTAAGACCGGCGCCTGCCCGGAAGACTGCAAATACTGCCCGCAAAGCGCGCGCTATAAAACCGGTCTGGAATCCGAACGCCTGATGGAGGTTGAACAGGTGCTTGAGTCGGCGCGACAGGCGAAACAAGCCGGTTCAACCCGCTTCTGTATGGGGGCGGCGTGGAAGAATCCGAACGATCGCGATATGCCGTATCTTGAGCAGATGGTGAAAGGGGTGAAAGCGCTGGGGCTGGAAGCGTGTATGACCCTTGGCACGCTCAACGATAGCCAGGCCCAGCGTCTGGCCGGCGCCGGTCTGGATTACTACAACCACAACCTCGATACCTCGCCGGAATTCTACGGCAATATCATCACCACCCGCACCTATCAGGAGCGCCTCGATACCCTCGATAAAGTGCGCGATGCCGGAATTAAAGTGTGCTCCGGCGGTATTGTCGGGCTGGGGGAAACGGTCAAAGACCGCGCCGGGCTGCTGCTACAGCTGGCCAATCTGCCGACGCCGCCGGAAAGCGTGCCGATTAACATGCTGGTGAAGGTCAAAGGCACGCCGCTGGCGGATAACGACGACGTGGACGCCTTTGATTTTATTCGTACTATCGCCATCGCGCGCATCATGATGCCGACCTCGCACGTGCGCCTCTCCGCCGGTCGTGAACAGATGAACGAACAGACCCAGGCGATGTGCTTTATGGCCGGGGCGAACTCGATTTTCTACGGCTGCAAGCTGCTGACCACGCCAAACCCGGAAGAGGACAAAGACCTGCAGCTGTTCCGCAAGCTGGGGATTAATCCGCAGCAGACCGAGGTACTGGAAGGCGATAACGCCCAGCAGCAGCGCCTGGAGCAGGCGTTGATGAACCCGGATACCGAGGAATATTACAACGCGGCGGCGCTATGAGCTGGCAGCACCGCATCGAGCTGGCGCTGGCGGAACGGCAGGCGGCGGATGCCTTGCGCAGTCGCCTGCCGGTGACGCTGGGCGCAGGACGCTGGCTCAGCCGCGAAGGGCGGCGCTGGCTCAATTTTTCCAGCAACGATTATCTTGGCCTCAGCCAGCATCCGGCTATCGTCAAGGCCTGGCAGCAGGGGGCGGATCGTTACGGCGTCGGCAGCGGCGGCTCCGGCCACGTCAGCGGCTATAGCGAGGCGCACCGCGCGCTGGAGGAGCAGCTGGCCGGCTGGCTGGGCTATCCGCGCGCGCTGCTGTTTATTTCCGGCTTTGCCGCGAATCAGGCGGTGATTGCCGCGCTGGCGGGCAAAGAGGATCGGATTGTCGCCGACCGTCTCAGCCACGCTTCGCTGCTGGAAGCCGCCAGCCTAAGCCCGGCGCAGCTGCGGCGTTTTCAGCACAACGACAGCCGCCATCTTGACGATTTGCTGGCGAAACCGCTATCCGGCCAGCAGCTGGTGGTGACCGAAGGCATTTTTAGCATGGACGGCGATAGCGCGCCGCTGGCTGAGGTTTATCAGGCGGCGCGGGCGGCCGGTGCGCTTCTGCTGGTTGACGACGCGCACGGTATCGGCGCGCTCGGCGAAGAGGGGCGCGGCAGCTGCTGCGCGCAGCAGGTACGCCCGGATCTGCTTATCGTCACCTTCGGTAAAGCGTTTGGCGTCAGCGGCGCGGCGGTGCTGTGCAGCGAGGCGCTGGCGGATTATCTGCTGCAGTTTGCCCGCCATCTGATTTACAGCACCGCCATGCCGCCGGCGCAGGCGGTGGCGCTGAGCGCCGCGCTGGCCGTGATTCGCAGCGACGAGGGTCAGCAGCGGCGGGAAACGCTGGCCGGCCATATCGCCGACTTTCGCCGGGGAATGTCCCACTATCCCGGCGAGCTCACTGATTCCGGCAGCGCGATCCAACCGCTGATCGTCGGCGACAACGCCCGCGCGCTGCGGCTGGCGGCGCGTCTGCGTGAGGAAGGCTGCTGGGCGACGGCCATTCGCCCGCCGACGGTCCCCATCGGCAGCGCGCGGCTGCGCCTGACGCTGACCGCCGCGCACGAGTCTGCCGATATCGCCCGCCTGCTGGAGGTGCTGCATGACGGCGGTGAATAAGCGCGCCGTCGCGGCGGCGTTTGCCGCGCGGCGGGACATTACGCTCAGCACGACGAATTACAGCGTCTTAGCGCCTCTCTGCTGCTGGAACAGCTCGATATCAAGAACTTTCCTGAGGTGCTGGACGCGGGCTGCGGCCCCGGCAGCATAAGCCGCTTCTGGCGCGATGCAGGGAGCCGGGTGACGGCGCTGGATCTTTCCGTCGACATGCTGGCGGAGGCCCGCCGCGGAAACTGCGCGCACCGCTACGTCGAGGGCGACATCGAAGCGCTGCCGCTGGCGGACGGCTGCGTTGATCTGGCGTGGAGCAACCTTGCGGTTCAGTGGTGCGACAATCTCGCGACCGCCATTGATGAGCTATCCCGGGTCGTGCGGCCCGGCGGCCGCGTGGCGTTTAGTACGCTGCTGTCAGGTTCGTTACCTGAGCTCAATCAGGCCTGGCGAGCCATCGATGAGCGGCCGCACGCCAACCGTTTTCTCAGCGAGCAGGCGGTGCGTCAGGCGCTGGCCGAACGCCGCGCCAGCGGCCACGTCCACGCCATCACGCTGCCGTTTCCCGACGCGCTCAGCGCGATGCGCTCGCTTAAAGGCATTGGCGCGACCCATCTGCACCACGGACGCAGCCCTGCGCCGCTCAGCCGCGGCAAGCTGCGGCAGCTCCAGCTCGCCTGGCCGCAGCAGCAGGGCCAGTGCCCGCTGACGTATCATCTTTTTACAGGAGTTATCGAACGTGACTAAACGTTTCTTCGTTACCGGCACCGACACCGAGGTGGGGAAAACCGTCGCCAGCTGCGCGCTGCTGCAGGCGGCCAATCGCGAGGGATTTAAGAGCGCGGGCTACAAACCGGTGGCTTCCGGCAGCGACTATACGGCCCAGGGATTACGTAATGAGGATGCGCTGGCTTTACAGCGCAATAGCCGCGTGGCGCTGCGCTACGAGCAGGTCAATCCGTTCACCTTTGCTGAACCGACGTCACCGCATATTATCAGCGCTGATGAAGGGAGACCGATTGACGCCGCCGCGATTTCTGCTGGCCTGCGCGAGCTGGAAGCGCTGTCCGACTGGCTACTGGTGGAAGGGGCGGGGGGCTGGTTTACGCCGCTGTCAGAAACGCTGACCTTTGCCGATTGGGTACAGGAAGAGCGGCTGCCGGTGATTTTAGTGGTCGGCGTTAAGCTGGGGTGCATCAACCATGCCATGCTGACCGCTCAGGCGGTGCTACAGGCCGGACTGCCGCTGGCGGGCTGGATAGCCAACGATATCCAGCCGCCCGCCAGGCGCCATCCTGAATATCTGGCAACGCTGAAACGCGTGCTGCCCGCGCCGTTTCTTGGCGAGATCCCGTGGCTGGCGGAGGCGGCTCAGCGCGAGGATCTCGGTCAGTATCTCGACCTCAGCGCGCTGGATCGGGCGTCATCCACTTCGCCAGCAGCGGGGCATCCAGCTGGATAACGTCTCCCTGGGCTACGCTGCGTCCACAGTGCAGCAGACAGAAACGATCCGCCACCCGACGAATAAACGGCAGGTGCTGTTCGGCGATCAGCACCGTCAGGCCAATATCGCGGTTCAGGCGCATCAGTAAATCCCCGAGCTTGTGCAGGAAGCGCTGGCCTCCGCCGCGCGAAGGTTCGTCGAGGATCAGCAGGCGCGGACGGGTTATCAGCGCCCTGGCCAGCGCCAGCTGGTACTGATCGTCGGCGCTCAGGGTAATCCCTTTACTTTGGCGCAGAGCGTACAGCTCGGGGAACAGATCGTAAATCTCTCCGGCGACCGCTGACGCCGGTTCGCCGCCTGCCGCAAGGGCAATGTGCAAATTTTCCTCCACGCTCAGCTGCGAAAAAATCCGTTTATCCTGCGGTACATAGCCAATGCCGATGGCGCTGCGCGACTGCGCGGAGAGCGGCATCAGGTCATAGGGCGCCGATCCTCCGTCCTGCCAGGTGATAGTGCCGCTGGCCACCGGCAGATGACCGGTAATACAGTTGACGAGCGTGGTTTTCCCCATTCCCTGGCGCCCCATGACGCAAGTGCATTTACCGGGTTTGAGCTCAAGGTCAACATTCCACAGCGTGTGCTGGCTTCCGTAATAGTGGTTCACGGCGCGTAGACTCAACATAGACGTTTTCTCCTTTCCTGGGATAGCAGGCGACGAGAAGATTCTGCAAATCTCTTGCCAGGAAAAAGAACTCTCGGTATTTGCTGGTCAATACAGGTGCGACCGGGCACAAGCGGACCGACCTTGCACTTTCCCGGTGCCCGCGCGCTGAAATGTGGTGCAAAAAATAACAAAAAATCTAGCCACTCTTCGCCAATAAACAGCAAAAAAAATTCAATTAATTTTTTTCGCGGCGAGTTTGGCCGGGGCGACGGGTTTTGTTCGGGTGGCTCAGGTCATGGGCTACAGACAGTTATCCACTATTCCTGTGGATAACCTTGTGTATTAGAGTTAGAAAACTTGCGGTAAGCTAGAGAGTACGCGGCCTGCGGCCGAATTGGCGCGAAACCCGTCTTTTATTAAATTCTATTAAATATCAATTATTTAAATAAAATCAATGCCTGTAAGAAAAGTGTCACCGACTGCCATAAAACATTCATCCCCTCGCTTGACAAATGTTAAATGGCCATACTTTTTGGGGATAACCCTGAGGCGTGGTCGATTATCCCGTAAAGCGGTTTTTATTCGTCCATGTTGGCGGTAAAAAGCGCTAATTAGTCCGACTACGATAATATGATACTGTTTTTATATCCAGTATTTTTTATTGGCAAAAGCTGAGCCGGCGAGTAGAATTAAACACCTGCCGTTCAACCCTTCTTCAGGTTCTGATTGATGAGTAAACCGTTCAAGCTGCATTCTGCTTTCCGTCCCTCCGGCGATCAGCCGGAAGCCATTCGTCGCCTGGAAGAGGGGCTGGAAGATGGCCTGGCGCATCAAACCCTGCTCGGGGTCACCGGCTCAGGTAAAACGTTTACCATCGCCAACGTCATTGCTGACCTGCAGCGCCCGACGATGGTGCTGGCGCCAAACAAAACCCTGGCGGCGCAGCTATACGGCGAAATGAAAGAGTTCTTCCCGGAGAACGCGGTGGAGTATTTCGTCTCGTACTACGACTACTACCAGCCGGAAGCCTACGTGCCAAGCTCGGACACCTTCATCGAGAAAGATGCGTCGGTGAACGAACATATTGAACAGATGCGTCTGTCGGCGACCAAAGCGCTGCTGGAGCGTCGCGACGTGGTGGTGGTGGCCTCGGTCTCCGCTATCTACGGTCTGGGCGATCCGGATCTGTATCTGAAAATGATGCTGCATCTGACGGTCGGCATGATTATCGACCAGCGCGCTATTTTGCGCCGCCTGGCCGAGCTGCAGTATACCCGCAACGATCAGGCCTTCCAGCGCGGTACCTTCCGCGTGCGCGGCGAGGTGATTGATATCTTCCCGGCGGAGTCTGACGATATCGCGCTGCGCGTTGAGCTGTTCGATGAGGAAGTTGAGCGCCTGTCGCTGTTCGATCCGCTGACCGGTCATATTGAGTCGACGATCCCGCGCTTCACCGTTTATCCCAAAACCCACTACGTCACCCCGCGCGAGCGCATCGTCCAGGCGATGGAAGAGATTAAAGTTGAACTGTCGGAGCGGCGTAAGGGACTGCTGGAGAACAACAAGCTGCTGGAAGAGCAGCGTCTGAGCCAGCGTACGCAGTTCGACCTCGAAATGATGAACGAGCTGGGCTACTGCTCGGGGATTGAAAACTACTCGCGCTATCTGTCGGGCCGCGGGCCGGGCGAACCGCCGCCGACGCTGTTTGACTACCTGCCGGCCGATGGTCTGCTGGTCATCGATGAGTCCCACGTCACGATCCCGCAGATCGGCGGTATGTACCGCGGGGACCGGGCGCGCAAAGAGACGCTGGTGGAGTACGGTTTCCGCCTGCCGTCGGCGCTCGATAACCGTCCGCTCAAGTTTGAAGAGTTTGAGGCCCTGGCGCCGCAAACCATCTATGTTTCGGCGACGCCGGGAGCCTATGAGCTGGATAAATCCGGCGACGAGGTGGTGGACCAGGTCGTCCGTCCTACGGGGTTGCTGGATCCGGTCATCGAAGTGCGCCCGGTAGGCACCCAGGTCGACGATCTGCTCTCGGAAATTCGCATCCGCACCGCGATCAACGAGCGCGTGCTGGTCACGACGCTGACCAAACGCATGGCGGAAGATTTAACCGAATATCTGGAAGAGCACGGCGAGCGGGTGCGCTACCTGCACTCGGACATCGACACCGTGGAGCGCATGGAGATTATCCGCGACCTGCGCCTCGGCGAGTTTGACGTGCTGGTGGGGATCAACCTGCTGCGTGAAGGTTTGGATATGCCTGAAGTTTCGCTGGTGGCGATCCTGGATGCCGATAAAGAAGGCTTCCTGCGCTCTGAACGCTCGCTGATTCAGACCATTGGCCGCGCGGCGCGAAATATCAACGGCAAAGCGATTCTCTACGGCGATAAAATCACCCCGTCGATGGCGAAAGCGATCGGGGAAACCGAGCGCCGCCGCGAGAAGCAGCAGGCGTACAACGAAGAGCACGGTATCGTTCCGCAGGGTCTGAATAAGAAAGTGGTCGATATTCTGGCGCTCGGTCAGAATATCGCGAAAACCAAAACCAAGGGGCGCGGCAAGTCTCGCTCACCGGTTGAGGCGGATGTCGTCGCGCTAACGCCGAAGGCGCTCCAGCAGAAGATTCACGAACTGGAAGGGCAGATGATGCAGCACGCGCAGAACCTGGAGTTTGAAGAGGCGGCGCAAATTCGCGACCAGCTTCACCAGCTGCGCGAGCTGTTTATCGCCGCTTCGTAGCGGCGTTGCCAGATAAATATCGCCCGGGCCTTACCGGGTCTTCGGGCGATGGACGGGATGTGTTTTTCGTAGGTCGGGTAAGGCGCCAGCCGCCACCCGACAGAAAAGCGGGCACATGAGCCGAAACGCTTTGGTTATTTGTTGCCCCTCTGTCGCGATTTTCCGTGATGCTTAATGTTGGCTTAATCTTGTTTGGCGAAACTATCCTCACTTTACTGAGGATAGCGCCATGCAAAAATTAACCTTCCGCGAATTACCTGGCAGTCACCTGCGCGTTTGTTATCGTCGTTGCCTTTTTCCATCAGTGGGTGCTGACGTTCTGACGCGAAGCTTTAGGGAAGAGTACCCAGGCGCGAACGCCGGGCCCGGGCTGTCGATTATGTAAAAAGAACTGCGCGTCGTGCAGCTGGGCGATGCGGGTGACGATGCTTAACCCGAGACCAATACCGCCATAGCGGCTGTCCATGCGGACGAACGCTTTGCTTAGCTCACCGCTTTTAGCCTCATCAATTCCCGGTCCTTCATCCTCAACGGCCAGAATGGGCGTTGGGCCAGGCGCTATCGACACTTTAATCGTCGACCCCGTCGGGCTATAACGATGCGCGTTTTCGACCAGGTTACGTAAAATAACCTGCACCAGCGTGGCGTCGCCCGACACGATTGCCTCTCCATCCTTAACGTTGATCGCCAGCGTCTGCTGGCGCTGCTGCAGCATTGTCTCAAGCTCGCTCTGCAGCGGTTCGATTACATCCTCTTTCAGCGCAACCTGCTGATAGCTTCCGGCGGAGAATGACTGGCCAACGCGCGCCAGCTGAAGCAGCTGGGTAATGCTATTGGTCATTTGATCGAGACGCTGAATTAGCGGGTCCACGCTAACGCCATGCACTTTCGCCAGAAGCTCCAGGTGCAGACGCAGCCCGGCCAGCGGCGTGCGCAGCTCATGGGCGACGTCGGCGGTAAACAGACGCTCGCGATCGAGGGTTAAATTCAGGCGGGACACCAGCTGATTAATCGCGGTGGTCACCGCGGTGACTTCAGGAACCGATTCCTTCAGCGTGATAGGCTGCAGGTTGTCCGGGGTGCGGCTTTCCAGCTCGAGCTGCAGTCTGGAAAGCGGCTTTGTGATTTTTTCACCGCCAGCAGGGAGATATACAGCGCCAGGCCGATAATCAGCAGGCTTGGGATCAGCAGGCTGGCTACCGCTTCGCGAACCTCATGCTCAATATGCTTCTGATTGTTATGCCCTTCAATGGCGCTGGCGACCAGCAGCTGAATCTGCTCCTGACTTTCATGCCACAGCCAGAACACGCTGATGAGCTGACAAACGGCCAGAATAGCGCCAATTGTCAGCAGCAGCCGATGACGCATAGTCCAGTTTTCACTGACAAAAAAAGCCATAGCGTTATTCGGTCTCCGCGTTATCAACCAGCATATAGCCAAAGCCACGGACGGTGCGGATGCGTGATTTGCCGACTTTATCGCGCAGATTATGGATATGCACCTCCAGCGTATTGGTGGCCGGTTCGTTGTCCCAGCTGTAAATGTCGTTGTAGAGAATTTCGCGATGCACCGGGCTGCCCGCTTTCATCATCAGGCGTGAAAGCAGAGCGTACTCTTTGGGCGTTAAATCCAGGGACTGCTCGCCGAGCCAGACCAGCCGCCGGGTGACGTTCAGGCGCAGATTGCCGACGGACAGTTCGTTATCGCCCTGATTATTGTGACGACGCAGCAGGGCGCGAATGCGCGCGTTCAGCTCTTCCAGCGCAAACGGCTTTACCAGGTAGTCATCCGCGCCGGTATCCAGGCCGCTGATGCGGTCATCCACGGTATCGCGGGCGGTGAGGATCAGCACCGGCTGGCTGAACTTCTCCCGTCGCATACGCGCCAGGAAGTGCAGACCGTCTTCATCCGGCAGGCCGAGGTCGAGAACCACCAGGCTGTAGTGGTTGCTGGCCAGAGAGAGGGCGGCTTCGTGGGCGGTTGATACGCCGTCGCAAACGTAGCCCTCGCTTTGCATCGCCAGAATTAACCCTTGTAACAGGAGCGCATCGTCTTCAATGACTAAAATTTTCATCGGCCTGCCTCTCTACATGGCGTTAAAATATCGTCTGTTGCCTGGTACTCGCGGGTGCTGACCCCGAGCAGACCGAGCAGGGTGGAGAAAAGATTATCCTGCGAATACGCTTGCGTTTTCGCTTTTTGCTGCAAACACTGGCTGGACACGCCATAGCGCTGTTGATAATCCGCTGACAGCCACAGCAGCATCGGGACGTGTTTTTGCGTCTCCGGGGCGATGGACCACGGTAGCCCGTGTAAATACACCCCATCCTCGCCAAGCGACTCGCCGTGATCCGAGAGATACACCAGGCTGGTGGTAAATTTATCCTGCTTTGACTGCAGTAATTTTATCGCTTTGTCGACCACATAATCGACATACAAAATCGTATTATCGTAGGTATTGGTGAGCTGCTGCTGGGTGCAGCTCTGAATCTCGTTGGTGTCGCAGGTGGGCGTAAACTGTTTAAACTGCGCCGGATAACGATTGTAGTAGGTTGGGCCGTGGCTGCCGATAGTGTGCAGAACGATAATCCGTCCTGCTGCAGATTATCGATATAGTTCTCCAGGTTATGGAACAGCACCTCATCGTAGCACTCGCCGTCGATGCACTGGCCGCTAAGCTTGAGATCGGTGACGTTCTGGTGCGGTACCCGGTCGCAGGCTCCTTTACAGCCGCCGTCGTTATCATTCCACTGAACCTGAATTCCCCGCGCGCTGCAGGATATCCAGCACGCCTTCCTGATGGTGCGCCAGCTCTTCATCATAGTGGGCGCGCGGCATATTAGAGAACATGCACGGTACAGAAACCGCGGTCGCGGTGCCGCAGGACGTGGTGTCGGGGAAATAGATAACATTATCCTGTTTCAGGCGCGGGTTGGTCTCGCGGGCGTAGCCGTTCAGGGAAAAGTTTGCCGCCCTTGAGGTTTCGCCTAACACCACGATAGTCAGATTTTTCCGCGGTCCGCTGCGCATCTCCGGCTTCTGAACCGCGTCTTCGCCAATTTTGACCAGCGGAAGATTATCCATCCTGTTATGCGCATACCAGGAGTTCACGGCCACAATGCTGTTTGACGGGCTCAGGGACTTAACCAGCTCTTTATTATTGCGAAACAGCGAGGCGTAATCTTTATAGAAAAATGCCGCGACCAGAATAATCAGTAGCGCTGAAACCACGATGCTCAACAGCCTTACCGCCACGCTGCGCCACAGGGTTGCCGGTTTGCGGATTTTAACCCACCAGGCCACGACCACCGCCAGAATGCCGGAGAGTCCCAGGATCAGGACCATTTTTCCGGAGAGTAGCGCAAAGCTTTCGGCGGGAGTGGTATCGAGAATATTGGTGATCATCGCCCGATCGATAACCACGCCAAAGGTCCAGATAAAATACTGGGCCGAGGCGCTAAGCAGAATAAACAGGCTGATAACGAGGCGGTCAAGCTTAAGAAATGACGCTAGCGTGGTGATGATATTCATCACGCTGATAGCCACTATCGGCATACTGAGGAACACCAGCCAGTTATGCAGGCCGTTGACCGGCAGCAGGGTAAACGCCTGGCGATAGAAAGCGATGTTCAGCGCCAGGCCAATATAGCAGGCGAACAGAATCAAATAGACCGTACGGTTAAGCATTGGCCGACGTAAAGGAAATAACGACATAGCGAAGTCCACATTAAGAGATGTTCGCTATGCTGCCCGTTTTTTTTTAAGACAACCTTAAGATTTTAAGCCTGCCTGTTTTTGTCGCGAGGATAAGGCCGCGTTGAGGATTAGCCTAAGGCCTGAATCGCTTTATCCAGCGCGCGGCGCAACAGCTGGCGATCGTGACGATAGGGCACATCGCTGGCGTCCAGCGGCGTCTGAATGACGACCCGATCCTTAATCCCTGCGATATCGGCTTTCGGGCCGACAACCAGCGCGTCAATCACCCGTTTACCAATCTGCTGCTCCATAATGGCGACCCTGTCCGCCAGCGTCAGGCTGGCTGCCGGGCTATGCTCTTTGCCGAGGTTATCGATAAACACCATTGGCGCGGGGCGTGCGGCGCAGCGCCTTCGCCATCTCATCAAGCAGCAGAATCGGCATCAGGCTGGTATAGAAGCTGCCGGGGCCAATCAGGATTAAATCGGCTTCGGCGATGGCTTCTATCGCTTCACGGGTGGTGGGCACCGGCGGGGAGAGCATAAGCTCGCGCGGCACGCTGGCAAGCTGATCGATATTCACTTCACCGTAAACTTCGTGCCCTTCATGGTCGATGGCCATAAGATCGACCGGTTGTTCCGACATCGGGATCAGAAACGCGTCGACCTTAAGAAGATTCCTGATCAAATTGATCGCTTCAAGCGGGCGCACGCTCAGGTGATCCAGTGCCTTAAGCATCAAATTGCCGAGGTTATGCCCGGAAAGCTCGCCGTTGCCGCTAAAACGGTACTCAAACATCGCCGAGGCCACGCTGGGTTCGGCGATGAGCTGATTAATACAGTTGCGCATATCGCCCCAGGCGATGCCGCCTTCCGCGCGACGAATGCGCCCCGTAGAGCCGCCGTTATCGGTCGTGGTGACGATGCCGGTGAGGCGTGAACCGAGCGAAGAGAGGGATGACATTACCCGGCCCAGCCCGTGCCCGCCGCCGAGTGCCACCACGCGATCCAGATCGGCGAAAGTGCGATTGCGCATAAAAATCCCTTATAACCATTTATCGGGCTCACAGTAACCGATCTACCCCCTAAAAGACGATGGGCTGAATCTGACAAACTGACCGACATCAATGCAAAAGCGTGGTTTTTAGCTATTCTGTAGCGAAAATACGCGATCGTATCGATATATACATTATTATATAACGAAACTGGAAATGCATAACCGTTATTAAAGCGCTACTATTCGGCGTAACCCACTAACACTCTAGCCTCTGTGCCTGTGTCGAAAGATATGGTGCTTTGGCCGTGACAACCTCGGTTGCCACCAGGGCGCGAAAAGAAATGACCGCGTCTCCCGTATTTGGAAAGGTGTCTATGGCTTCACAGCTTACCGATGCATTTGCGCGGAAGTTTTACTATCTGCGTTTATCAATTACCGACGTATGCAACTTTCGTTGCACCTACTGTCTCCCCGATGGCTATAAGCCCGGCGCCGTCACCAATAAAGGCTTTCTCAGCGTTGATGAAGTTCGCCGCGTGACGCGCGCGTTCTCCGCCCTGGGGACGGAAAAGGTGCGCCTGACCGGCGGCGAACCCTCGCTGCGTCGCGATTTTACCGACATCATCGCCGCGGTGCGGGAAAACCCTTCTATTCGCCAGATTGCGGTCACCACCAACGGCTACCGGCTGGCGCGCGACGTTGAAAGCTGGCGCGATGCCGGGCTGACGGCGATTAACGTCAGCGTGGACAGCCTCGATGCGCGTCAGTTTCGCGCCATCACCGGCCAGGACAAGTTTCATCAGGTGATGGACGGCATCGATGCCGCATTTGCCGCTGGCTTCGAAAAAGTGAAGGTCAATACCGTGCTGATGCGCGACGTTAACCATCACCAGCTCGACACTTTTCTGGCGTGGATCCAGCCGCGCCGCATTCAGCTGCGTTTTATTGAATTGATGGAAACCGGCGAAGGCAGCGATCTGTTCCGCCGCCATCATATCTCGGGCATGGTGCTGCGCGATGAGCTGCTGCGTCGCGGCTGGATCCATCAGATCCGCCAGCGTAGCGACGGCCCGGCGCAGGTGTTTTGCCATCCGGATTATGCCGGGGAAATCGGTCTGATTATGCCTTATGAAAAAGACTTCTGCGCCACCTGTAACCGTCTGCGCGTCTCTTCCGTGGGTAAATTGCACCTGTGCCTGTTCGGCGAAGGCGGCGTCGATCTGCGCGATCTGCTCGCCGATGAGCAAGCAGCAGCCGGCGCTGGAGGCGCGCATATCCGAGGCGTTAACGCATAAAAAACAGACCCACTTCCTGCATCAGGGCAACACCGGTATTACCAGAACCTGTCCTATATTGGCGGATAATTCATTTTAAGGAGCGATCAGATGAGCCAGGCCAGCGCTGAGTTTATCCCGACTCGTATTGCTATTCTCACCGTCTCCAGCCGACGCGGCGAAGAGGACGACACCTCCGGACACTGGCTGCGCGACGCGGCTGAGGAGGCGGGGCATGTCATCGTCGATAAGGCGATTGTGAAAGAGAACCGCTATGCCATTCGCGCCCAGGTGTCGGCGTGGATTGCCGGCGATGAGGTGCAGGTGGTGCTGATTACCGGCGGCACCGGTTTTACCGACGGCGACCAGGCGCCGGAAGCGCTGCTGCCGCTGTTTGACCGCGAAGTGGAAGGTTTCGGCGAGGTGTTCCGCATGCTCTCCTTCGAAGAGATCGGTACCTCGACCCTGCAGTCCCGCGCCGTTGCCGGGGGTGGCGAACCGCACGCTGATTTTTGCGATGCCCGGCTCAACCAAAGCCTGTCGTACCGCATGGGACAATATTATTGCGCCGCAGCTCGATGCGCGCACGCGCCCGTGCAACTTTATCTCTCATCTTAAGAAGTAATTTATGACGCAGCTGACCCATATTAACGCCGCCGGCGAAGCGCACATGGTCGATGTCTCAGGGAAAGCGGAGACGGTTCGCGAAGCGCGCGCCGAGGCCTATGTTGAAATGCAGGCCACGACGCTGGCGATGATTATCGACGGTAGCCATCACAAAGGCGATGTCTTTGCCACCGCGCGCATTGCCGGGATCCAGGCGGCAAAACGCACCTGGGAGCTGATTCCGCTTTGCCATCCGCTGATGCTGAGCAAAGTCGAAGTCAATCTGCAGGCGCAGCCCGAGCATAACCGGGTGCGTATCGAATCCCTGTGCCGTCTGACCGGGAAAACCGGCGTTGAGATGGAAGCCCTGACCGCCGCTTCCGTCGCCGCGCTGACGATTTACGATATGTGCAAAGCGGTGCAGAAAGATATGGTGATAGGTCCGGTGCGCCTGCTGGCGAAAAGCGGCGGCAAGTCCGGCGATTTCAGAGTGGAAGATAGCCATGATTAAGGTTCTTTTTTTTGCCCAGGTGCGCGAACTGCTCGGCACCGACTCCCTGACGCTCGATCCGCAAGGCCTGACCACGGTTGAAGCCGTTCGCCAGCAGCTGATCGCCCGCGGCGACCGCTGGGCGCTGGCGCTGGAGGAGGGCAAGCTGCTGGCGGCGGTAAACCAGACGCTGACGACGTTTGATCACCCGCTGGCGGCGGTGATGAAGTGGCGTTTTTCCCGCCGGTTACCGGGGGATAACATGACGCAGACGCGTATTATCGTCAGCCATGACCGCTTTAAGGTCGGCGACGAATACCCCTGGCTGGCCGAGCGCGATGAAGACGGCGCGGTAGTGACGTTTACCGGCAAGGTCCGCAACCACAACCTTGGCGACAGCGTCAAAGCGCTGACCCTCGAACACTATCCGGGGATGACGGAAAAGTCGCTGGCGGAGATTGTGGAACAGGCGCGCGAGCGCTGGCCGCTGGGCCGGGTGACGGTGATTCACCGTATCGGCGAGATGTGGCCCGGGGAGGAGATTGTCTTTGTCGGCGTCACCAGCGCCCACCGCGGTAGCGCGTTTGCGGCGGGGGAGTTTATTATGGATTACCTGAAGACCCGCGCGCCGTTCTGGAAGCGGGAGGCGACGCCGGAAGGCGAGCGCTGGGTCGATGCGCGAGATAGCGACCGTGAAGCGGCAGAACGCTGGTAGTGTTGGTACGCTTAGAAGATAAATTTCGTTAATCAGGAGACAGTCATGGATAGATATCCTCGTTCCGGGTCGATCGTACAGGGTCGCAGCGGACTTCAAACTTATATGGCGCAGGTGTACGGCTGGATGACGGTCGGGCTGCTGCTCACGGCGTTTATCGCGTGGTTTGCGGCCAACACCCCTGCGGTGATGATGTTTGTCTTTTCCAGCAAAATAACCTTTTTCGGCCTGATCATCGCCCAGCTGGGGCTGGTATTTGTGCTCTCCGGCATGGTGCAGCGGCTGAGCGCGGGAATGGCGACCACTCTGTTTATGCTCTATTCGGCGCTAACCGGGCTCACCTTATCCAGTATATTCCTCGTCTATACCTACTCATCGATCGCCAGTACCTTCGTGGTGGCAGGCGGGATGTTTGGCGTGATGAGCCTTTACGGCTATACCACTAAACGCGACCTGAGCGGCTTCGGCAATATGCTGTTTATGGCGCTTATCGGTATCCTGCTGGCGTCGCTGGTTAACTTCTGGCTGAAGAGCGAAGCGCTGATGTGGGCGGTGACCTACATCGGGGTGATCGTCTTCGTCGGCCTGACCGCCTATGACACCCAGAAGCTGAAAAACATCGGCGAGCAGATTGACGTTCGCGATGCGTCAACGCTGCGCAAATACTCGATTCTTGGGGCGCTGACGCTGTATCTGGACTTTATCAACCTGTTCCTGATGCTGCTGCGCATTTTCGGCAACCGTCGTTAACTCGTTCCCGGATGGCGGCGCGATGCGCCTTATCCGGGCTACCAGACCGCAGAAAACGATGAACCTGTAGCCCCGGTCAGCATCCGCGACCGGGGCTTTTTTGACTACTCGCCCGCCAGCTTGCGCTGGTTTTTCTCCCGCAGATGCTTCGCCCGGCTCTCCAGAATCAGGTAGCCGATGGTCGCCAGCAGCAGCGGCAGGAAGTAGTACAGGGCGCGATAGGCAAGCAGGGCGGCAATAATCGCGCCGCGCGAAATCTCTTCCCCGAAAGCATGGCGATAAATACCGCCTCAAGCACGCCAATGCCTGCCGGAATATGCACGATAACCCCCGCAATGCTGCTGACCAGCAGCACGCCGAGCACGAGAAAATAGTCCACCTGCGGGCCCAGCAGCAGCCAGATAATCGCCCCCATCGCCATCCAGTTCAGGCTGGAAACCGCCATCTGCAATAACGCGAAGCGCCAGGACGGCAGAACCAGCCGCTGGCCTTTTATCGTCAGATGGCGCTTTTTAGCAAAGGCGCAGGCCCACAGTAAAACGCGGAAATCAGCAGTAAAACGACGCCCAGAATTTGCAGCGACGACTGGCTGATATACCAGCGCTCGGGCACCTTCACCATGCCGGAGCTAAAAATAATGCCGCCGAGCAGAATATAGCCCAGCCAGTTGGTGGTAATGCTCAGGGAGAAGATACGGGTAATGGTTGCGCCGCTCAGGCCGAGGCGCGAGTAGAGCCGATAGCGCATACCAATCCCACCCACCCAGGTGCTGAGCGTCAGGTTAAAGGCGTAGCAGATAAACGACACCAGCATCACCTGGCGTTTAGCCAGCTTGTGGCCGCAGTAAGCGCGCCCCAGCAGGTCGTAGCAGCCATAGATCAGGTAGCTGGCGATAACCAACCCGATGGCGCTGAGCAGCGCCGTACGGTTGTAATCGCGAATGACCTTCCACACGTCCTGCCAGTCGATTTTTTGCGCGTAGACCACCAGCAGAACGACGACGGCGATAAAAAAGAGCACCGTCAGGATTTTTTTCGCCATCCGCCAGCGAGGGTGAGATTTCGCCATCAGGATTTCACCTCCTGGTTTTCCGGGTCCACGCGGTCCTGGGTTTCTATTTCTGGCTGTACCGGGGGCTGAACCCGCGACAGCAGCGGCGTATGGGCCGGTAGCCATCCGACCCAGGCAGGGAAGTGGCGCAGGAAGTGGAACGCCAGCACGCTAATGCCGAGCCGCCACCAGGTTCGTTTCGACAAAATGCGCTTATCGACCTCGCGGCAGTCGTTAAGGATTAAGCCATTGAGATTATCGCGCAGCGTCTGGTTAAACTCGCGGTCGTGAATCACCAGGTTGGCTTCCAGATTCAGCGACAGGCTCAGGGGGTCGAGGTTGCTGGAGCCCACAGTGGCCCAGTGATCGTCCGCCAGCGCCACTTTGCCGTGTAGCGGACGGCGGCGATATTCGAAAATCTGCACGCCGCCTTTTACCAGATAGTGGGTAGAGCAGGCGCGCGCCGAATTTGACAATCGGAATATCCGGCTCACCCTGAACGATGAGCTTAACGCGCACGCCGCGGCGGGCAGCGTTGCGCATAGCGTGCAGCAGCCGATAGCCGGGGAAAAAGTAGGCGTTAGCGATAATCACTTCCGGCGGGCGCTGGTCAGCATCTTCAGATAGTGACGCTCAATATCATCGCGATGATCCTGATTATCCCGCCAGATAAACAGCGCCTGCGCTTCGCCGGGGTTGCGGTTGATTTCAGGCTTATGCCGACGCCGCTGCCACCAGCGTCGGGTCGCTTCGCTGGTGGGGAGGTTTTCGAGTTCAAATTGCAGAATATCGAGCACTACCGGCCCTTCGACCTGTACGGCGTAATCCTGTTTGGCCTCCGGACCGTAATCGGTCATGTGCTCGGCGGAGTAGTTAATGCCGCCGACAAAGGCGGTAACGTCGTCAATCACCACGATTTTGCGATGCATACGGCGAAATAAATTGGTGCGCATGCCGAGCAGGCGCGGGCGCGGATCGTAATAGCGAAAAATCACGCCAGCCGACGTCAGCTCGCTCACAAAGCTTTCGCTTAAATCCGGCGAGCCGTAGCCGTCCAGTAAGACCTCGACGCGCACGCCGCGCTGGGCCGCTTTTAACAGAACGGCATGGAGCTGTTTGCCGACGTCATCTTCAAACCAGATAAAAGACTCAAGGATCACCCGCTGCTGCGCGCGGCCGATGGCGGCAAACAGGCCGGATAATAGTTATCGCCATTTTCTAATAGCCGAATGCGGTTTCCTTCCTGCCAGCTGCATTTCACAGATGTATCTCCACGCTAAGCGGTGCATGATCGGACAGATGACGCCACTGTTTTAACGCCAGCGCTCTGGGCTGGCTGGCGTGGGCGTTTTTTACGTAGATGCGGTCAAGTCGCAGCAGCGGAAAGCTGACCGGGAAAGTGCGCGCCGGGCGCCCTCTGGCGCGGGTAAAAATCTCCTCCAGCCCGGCCTGGGCTTTAAGCTGGCGGTTCGCCTGCTGCCGCCAGTCGTTAAAATCACCGGCTACCACCACCGGTTCGCCCGCGGGTAAACCGTTCACCCAGTCTGCCAGCATCGTCAGCTGGGCCTGACGTTGATGAGCGCGCAGTCCCAGGTGCACGCAGAATAAATGGATAGCGATGCCGCTTTCCGGCGGGACGATGCGGCAGTAGAGCAGGCCGCGCTTTTCGCTGTTGCCGACCGACACATCAAGATTTTGATAATGTTCGATGGGAAGCGGGAGAGGACCGCGTTGCCGTGATGCCCTTCCGGGTAAACGGCGTTGCGGCCGTAGGCATAATCGCTCCACATGGTATCGGCCAGAAACTCATAGTGGGTGGTATCCGGCCAGTTTTCGATATGCAGCGGATGAATTTCGTGCGCCCCCATCACCTCCTGCAGGCAAACAATGTCGGCGCTGACGCTGCGCACCGCTTCGCGTAATTCGGGCAAAATAAAGCGGCGATTGAACGCAGTAAACCCTTTATGGGTGTTAATTGTTAGCACGTTTAACGAAAATCGCGGCATTTGTTTGTCCTTATTTCTCTGGGCAATGTCACTTTCCTGTAGGAAATAGTGTAGTAGAGGTCACAAAAAGATGCGGTGATACGGAATTTTCCGTAAAGTGCGGGTACTCTGAGTAGCAGAGAAAAATCCTTCAGGAGAGAAGCCATGAAGTGGCAACAACGTGTACGCGTCGCAACGGGTCTTAGTTGCTGGCAGATTATGTTGCATCTACTGGTCGTGGCAGTACTGGTGATGGGTTGGATGAGCGGCGCGCTGGTGCGCGTCGGATTAGGTTTGTGCGTGCTGTACGGCGTCACGTTAGTGTCGATGCTGTTTTTGCAGCGCCATCACGATGAGCGCTGGCGCGACGTCGGTGATTTCCTTGAGGAACTCACCACCACCTGGTACTTCGGTACCGCGGTGATCGTGCTGTGGCTGCTGTCGCGCGTGCTGCACAATAACCTGCTGCTGGCCCTCGCCGGGCTGGCAATACTGGCCGGTCCGGCGGTGGTTTCACTGCTGGCAAAAGATAAAAACAGATACGCTAAATCGTTCGGGCTACAACAAGGCGGCAACGCAGCGAATCCCCAGAAGCATAGATAACTATGTGACTGGGGGGAGCAAGGCGAGCCAGCACAGTTGTGGCTTGAACGATGACGAGTATTACGCGATCTTTCTTCGGAACATCGCATACGCCGCCGAGCCGGTGGTGGCCGCTATGACCAGTAGCGGCCACAAACTTCCCCACACGATTTCCAGACTCGCATCCTTCAAATAGATCTGCTTGGTGATATCGGTGAAATGACGAATCGGGTTCACCCACGTCAGGTTTTGTAGCCATACCGGCATATTTTCCACCGGCGAAACGTAGCCGGAGAGTAAAATCGCCGGCATCATAAAGACGAATACGCCGATAAACGCCTGCTGCTGCGTGGAGCACAGCGACGAAATCAGCAGTCCGAATCCTACCAGCGACAGACCGTAAACGATCATCGTGAAGTAAAACAGCAGCAGTGAGCCAGCGAAGGGAATCTGATAGGCCCAGATACCGATCCCCAGCACGATGGTCGCCTGCAGGGTGGCGACAATCAGCGCCGGGACCGCTTTACCGATAAAGATCTGCCAGGTTGCCAGCGGCGAGACCAGCAGCTGGTCGAGCGTCCCCTGTTCGCGCTCGCGGGCAACGGAGAGCGAGGTGACGATCATTACGCCGATGGTGGTGATCATGGCGATCAGCGACGGCACCACGAACCATTTGTAATCGAGATTCGGGTTATACCAGTTGCGTACCACCAGTTCGCTATTGTTCGGTTTGGCTTTGCCTTCCAGCAGGTCCTGCTGATAGCTTTTGACGATCTGCTGGAGGTAGTTGGCGGCAATTTGCGCGCTGTTGGAGTTGCGCCCGTCCAGCAGCAGCTGGAGCGGGGCGGTCTGGTTGGTGTCGAGGTTGCGCGAAAAATCCGCCGGGAAACGCACGACCAATAGCGCTTTTTGTTCATCGATGGTCGGTCTTATTTCCTGAGGGCTTTTCAGTAACAGCACGTGGGTGAAGGCTTTGGCGCGGGCAAAGCGCTGGGTCAGCTCCACGGCGTGCTTGCCGTTGTCTTCGTTATAGATGGCGATGGTGGCGTTCGTTACCTCCAGCGTGGCGGCAAAGGGGAACAGCAGCACCTGAATGAGCACCGGCATAATCAAAATCGCCCGCGTCTGCGGTTCGCGCAACAGCGACTGTAGCTCTTTGCGGATTAACGTCCATAAGCGATGAAACATCTCATATTCTCTCTTTGTAATCCCGGACTGCGCTGCGCTTATCCGGGCTACCCGTTTGCCAGCCCTTGTAACCCGGGGAGCACGCAGGCAAATTAATCCAGACGCCGTTTGGTTTTCAGCCACGTCAGGCCGATAAACATCACCGCCGAGGCGATTAAAAACATCACGTTCACCAGCAGCACCACCGGGATGTTGCCCGCCAGAAACAGGCTTTGCAGGGTGCTGACAAATAGCGCGCCGGGATCACGTAGGTCACCGCGCGGATTATCGCCGGCATGCTGTCTATCTGAAAAATAAACCCGGACAGCATAATTGAAGGCAGGAATGCGGCATTCAGCGCCACCTGCGCGGCGTTAAACTGGTTGCGGGTAATGGTGGAAATCAGCAGCCCCATTCCCAGGGTGCTCAGCAAAAACAGGCTGGTGATAAAAACAGAATCACCAGCGAACCGCGAAAGGGCACGCCGAGAATAAACACCGCCACCAGCATACACAGCAGCATCGCCAGCATGCCGAGGAAATAGTAGGGGATCAGCTTGCACAGCAGCAGCTCGGCGCGGGTAATCTCGGTCGACAGCAGCGCCTCCATGGTGCCGCGCTCCCACTCGCGGGCCACCACCAGCGAGGTCAGGATCGCGCCGACTACCGTCATAATGATGGTAATCGCGCCGGGGATAATAAAATGCTGGCTGATCGCGGCCGGGTTTAAACCAGTAGCGCGTCTGCACGTCGATTAGCGGCTCGAAGGTTTCGCCGCGATCTTCCGCCCGCTGCTGCTGCCAGATTTGCCAGATGCCTTCGACGTAGCCCTGGGCGAAGTTAGCGGTATTCGGTTCGCTGCCGTCGGTGATGAGCTGGATCGGCGCATCGTCGCCGGGGCGGGCCATCTTCTGGTCGAAGTCCACCGGCAGGGTTACCAGGGCGCGAATGCGTCCGCCTGCATCATCTGCACCAGTTCCTGGCGGTTATCGCTGATGGTGGCCTCGATATAAGGGGAGCCGGTCATGGTATGGACAAAATCCAGCGCCTCTTCGCTCTGCTGCTCCAGCAGCACGCCCACCCGCAGCTTGCTGGAGTCGAGGTTAATCCCGTAGCCAAAGATAAACAGCAGCAGCAGGGGGATGACCACCGCAATCAGCCAGCTGCTGGGGTCGCGGACAATCTGCCGCGTCTCTTTCACGCACAGGGCGCGTACGCGCCGCCACGATAGCAGTTTAGCGCTCACCGGCGTTCTCCTTATCCCAGTCGTGAATGAGGGTGATAAACGCCTGCTCCATCGTCGGGTCAGGCTGTTCATCATCCGCCGCCAGCGCCTTCAGATCGTCCGGCGTGCCGCTGGCGATCAGTTTGCCGCGATAGACCAGGCCGATACGATCGCAATACTCCGCTTCATCATAAAGTGGGTGGTGACCATCACCGTCACGCCTTTATCCACCATGCTGTTGATATGCAGCCAGAATTCGCGGCGGGTGAGGGGATCGACCCCGGAAGTGGGTTCATCAAGAAACAGGATATCCGGTTCGTGCATCAGCGAGCAGGCCAGCGCCAGGCGCTGCTTATAGCCGAGCGGCAGGTCGTCGGCAGCCTGCCGGGCGATGCTTTTCAGGCCAAACGCCTCGCTCATGCTGGCGATTTTGTCGTTCTGCGCCCGTCCGCGCAGGCCGTAGACGCCGGAGAAGAAGCGCAGGTTCTGCTCAACGGAAAGGTTGCCGTAGAGCGAGAACTTCTGCGCCATATAGCCCAGATGCTGACGCGCCTTGCCGGAGCTGACTTTCAGGTCCATGCCCAGCACCAGCGCTTTCCCGGAGGTGGGGACCAGCAGGCCGCACATCATCTTAAACGTCGTGGACTTTCCCGCGCCGTTAGGCCCGAGGAGGCCGAAAATCTCCCCGCGTTTGACCTGAAAATCAACGTGGTCGGTGGCGGCAAAATCGCCGAATTTCTTGGTCAGGGTCTGCGCCTCAATCACCGTGTCCTCATGGGAGCCTTCCACGGTGTGGATAATGTTGCCCAGCGGCGATTCGGCAGTACCGGCGCCTCCCAGCAGGTCGATAAAGGCATCCTCGAAGCGCGGCGCGGTTTCGGCGACCTCCAGCGGCGGCATATCGCCAGCCTTCTGTACATCGCTGATGCTGGCCTCTTTTTTAAGGATCAGGCGTACCGATTTACCCTGAATCACGCCATCGCTGACCTGCGGTAGCTTCAGCGTACGCTGGAGGAGGCGGCGGTTATTCTCCCGGGCGCTGGAAACCAAAAAGCTGCGTCCGGCCATGGTCTGCGTCAGCTCTTTTGGCGCCCCCTGGTAGAGCAGCTGGCCCTCGTTCATCAACAGAACGTCCCGGCACTGCTCGGCCTCATCAAGATAAGAGGTGCTCCAGAGGATCAGCATTCCGTCGCCCGCCAGTTCGTGCACCATCTGCCACAGTTCGCGGCGGGAGATGGGGTCGACGCCGACGCCGGGTTCATCCAGCAGCAGGACTTTCGGTTCGCCGACGAGGGTGCAGGCCAGGCCAAGTTTCTGCTTCATGCCGCCGGAAAGCTTGCCCGCCAGCCGGCCGGTAAAGGGGGCCGAGGGAGGTAAACTCCAGCAGCCTGGCGAAGGTTTTTTCCCGCGCCTCGCCGGTCACGCTGCGCAGATCGGCGTAGAGCGTCAGGTTTTCCATCACCGTCAGATCTTCATACAGGCCGAATTTCTGCGGCATATAGCCGAGCACCGCATGCAGGGCGCTATCGTCGGCAATCGGGTCGAAGCCGATCACTTTTGCGCTGCCTGCGTCGGGCTTCAGCAGCCCGGCGAGCATGCGCATCAGGGTGGTTTTTCCGGCGCCATCCGGGCCCACCAGACCGGTCACATAGCCGGAGTGAATGGTGCAGTCCAGCGGCGCGACGGCCGGGCGATCCATGCCGGCAAAGCGCCGGGTCAGGCCGCTCAGCGTAATCACGTCCTCGCTCATTGGCCGTTTCCGTGACTGAAGGTGACGGTGACCGGCATCCCCTGGCGCAGCGCGTCGTCGGCATCAGTGACCACAATACGCAGGCGATAAACCAGATCGGTGCGCAGGTCCGGCGTTTCCACGGTTTTCGGCGTGAATTCAGCGGTAGGGGAGACGAAGCCAATTTTGCCGCGGTAGGGTTTATCCGGGCGACTATCGGTGTAAAGCAGCACTTCGCGACCCGCTGGGCCTGACCGAGGTTTTTTTCATCGATATAGGCGCGTACCCACACCGGATGGGTTAACGATAACGTCATCACCGTGCCGCCAGCGCTGAGCATGCTGCCCGGCTCGACGGCGCGGGTCATCAGCGTCCCGTCGGACGGCGAGGTCAGCGTGGTATCGTGCAGATCCAGCTTCGCCTGCGCCAGCGCGGCCTGCGCCTGTTCAAGGCTGGCTTTGGCCTGGGCGATTTCCTGCGGACGATTACCGGCGCGGTACTGGCGCAGCTTATCCTGCGCGGACTTCAGCGTCGCCTGGGCCTGATCGCGCGATGAGCGGGCGTTTTCCAGGTCGTTAGCGGAGATGGCGCTGCTTTTGCGCAGCCCCAGCTGGCGCTGGTAAAAATTCTGCGCATAGTCGTAAGCGGCCTGCGCCTGGTTGACCGCGGCGGCGGCCTGAGCGATCTCTTCCGAGCGATACCCCGCCATCATCAGGTCGTACTGCGCCTGGGCGGTGGAAACGTTGGCCTGAGCCTGCTGCAGGGCATTCTCGTAGGGCGCTCGGTCCAGCTCGCCCAGGGTCTGCCCGGCTTTAATCGCATCGCCCTCGTCGACGCTGAGCGACGCCAGCCGCCCGCCCACGCGGAAGCTGAGGTTGACGGTACGAATATCCACGTTGCCATACAGCGTGAGCGCTTTCTGCTGGCTGCTCTGGTACCACCACCAGCCTCCGCCAATGACAGCGGCCAGCAGGAGAAGCAGCACAACGACGATGAGCGGTTTTTTCATGACTCCAGACTCCTTTGCGATAATCCTTCCAGAACGAAATCAATATGGCAGGTGATAACCTCAATAATTTGCGCGGTTTTGTCCCGATCGAACTCAGCCCAGCCCGCGCGGCGCAGCACCGTTTCCCGACCAAGGCGAAAAGCGAGAACTTCGCCCAGCAGCGCGTGGGTGTGGAGGACCATTTCCGTGCTGTCAGCGTTAAGGCCGGTATAGGCGGCGATTAAGCGGGTCAGGTAGCAGTGTAGCGGAGCAATCACCTGATCGTGGATGAGCCGGTAGGCCGGCGTTGGCGACAGCTGCTCGCGGGAGATAAATTTGCTCAAATTGACGGTGTCGTCCTGGGTCAGCAGCAAAATCATATTCTGGCAGGCGCCCAGTATCAGGGTGCGCATGGCGGCTTTATCCGGAACAGGCTCAGCGAACAGCGCTTCCGCCGCCTGCGCGTGGGGGCGGAAATTGTGCTCGATAAAATCGGCAATCCACTGGGCGCAGGCGAGATAGAGATCGTCCTTGGAACCAAAATAGTAGGTAATGGCGGCGATATTCTGCCCGGCCTGGGCGGCAATATCGCGGGTTGTGGCGTGCAGGCCGTATTCGCCAAACTGGGCGATTGCGGCGGCGATAAGCTGGCTTTTCGCCTGCTCGCCCTTACTGGTCGTGGGAGTGGTTGTCATCGCGCGAGAAAAGTTAATCAATCGATTGATTAACTCTAGGCGCAGGTTGGCGGTTTGTCCACCGTTTGCTGCTAGATATGAAATCCTTCGCGACTCAGCTCTTCGGCAACCCAGGCAAAGAAGATCTTCACTTTCTCTTTTTGTTCATTCGGGTGCGGTAGAACGAAGTGATGCGCGTTAACCGGCATGCTGACGTCGCGGGTAAAGACGGGTTCCAGGTGGCGTTGGCTCACGCTCTGCCCGGCCAGCAAATTACTCTCAAGAATAATCCCCATTCCCATCCGGGCAGCCTCAATACTCATATAGGAGCGGGTCAAAATTAAAAATAAAGTTTTTATTCCAGCCGCGAACCTTATGCCACGACAGCCAGTTGCTCCAGCCGATCAGCGTGCTATCGGAATGAATAAGGTCGCAGGCCAGCAGGTCTTCAATGGACTGAACGTCGCGGCGGCTAAATAAGTCGATGAGCTAAAGGGGAGCACGCGTTCATTTTTTATGGTCTTGACCACCAGGGTTGGCCACTGTGAGAGCCCGTGGCGAATATCGATATCAATATTATCGCGGGAGAACTGGATGCTTTCATAAGAGCAGGTCAGGCTAATTTTAAGCTCCGGCCAGGCCTGGCGAAATTTATTCAGACGGGGCATCAGCCACAATAATCCAAAGCTCGGTGCGGAATGAATCCGTAAATAATCCTGGTGGATATCATTAATCACCTGGTTAGTGGCCTGACCAATAACATTTAACGCCCCGGAAACCTCTTTAAGGTATTTTTCGCCAATTGTGGTTAATACCATCCCTTTACTGCTACGGGAAAATATCTTTTTTCCCAGATACTGTTCCAGGCTGGCTATCTGATGACTTACCGCGGAGGCCGTAATATTAAGATTCTCTGCCGCCAGGTTCAGGCTGCCGGTATCAGCCACTTCAATAAAGGCCTGAATATTACGTAAGGATGGCATCGGCAAGCTTTTATTCTGCAGCGGCTGGTTCATGATTTCCTCCGGCGGGGGGAATAACGCAAGGCGGTTTTTTTACTCAGAAAGAAGGACGTCCAGCCGTTATCCCAGAAAATGATGGTCAGCATAGCACAGCCGGAAAATAAGTGATGGCGCAATCCGTGATGAAGTTAACAGTTTTAAATGCACAACTCTCGAAAAAAATAATTGACAGGAATTTGAGTGCAGTCACGAAGCAAATTTTTCTCACGCGCAATTGAGCTTTTTTGAATACCCTTTCTTTTTGGGATTGTTATATTGCAACTACAGGCCTGATAACAGGGCGCGATGCGGTAAGGGTCGCGACAAAAAACATAAAAAAATAAAGAGGATACCCTATGTCACGTATAGATACTGTTGTCTGTACTGACGCCAGAAAAACAAAATATCGTTTCGTGGTTTTGACGATGATTTTCCTGGTGTATGCCATAAATTACGCCGACAGAACGAATATCGGTGCGGTACTGCCGTTCATTATTGACGAGTTTCATATCAACAACTTTGAGGCCGGGGCCATCGCCAGCATGTTTTTCCTCGGCTATGCGGTAAGCCAGATCCCGGCCGGTTTTTTTATTGCCAGACGCGGCACCCGGGGACTGGTCTCGCTGTCTATTTTCGGCTTTTCCGCTTTTACCTGGCTGATGGGCACCGTGAGCTCGGTGTTTGGCCTGAAGATGGTGCGACTGGGGCTGGGGCTTAGCGAAGGGCCGTGCCCGGTGGGGCTGGCTTCAACCATTAATAACTGGTTCCCGCCGAAAGAGAAAGCCACGGCAACGGGCGTCTACATCGCCGCCACCATGTTTGCGCCGATAATCGTACCGCCGCTGGCGGTGTGGATCGCGGTTACCTGGGGCTGGCGATGGGTCTTTTTCTCCTTTGCGATACCGGGGATTGTGGCGGCGGTCGCGTGGTACCTGTTGGTTAAGTCAACGCCCGCGGAAAGCGGATTTGTTTCGCAACGCGAACTGGAAGAGATTAATGCCGGGCGTGAAACCGATAAAAACGCCGTCCGCGAAAATATATAATTGCCGACCGCTTCACCTGGCTGGATAAAATTATTCGGGTGAAAAAGATGGCGCCTATCGATACGGCGAAAGGATTATTTACCTCGAAAAATATTCTTGGCGACTGTCTGGCCTATTTTATGATGGTCAGCGTGTTGTACGGGTTATTAACGTGGATCCCGCTGTATTTAGTGAAAGAGCGCGGTTTTGACGTGATGAGTATGGGCTTCGTGGCGAGTATGCCGTGCATCGGCGGCTTTATTGGCGCGATTGGTGGAGGCTGGATCTCGGATAAAGTGTTAGGCCGCCGGCGTAAACCCACCATGATGTTCACCGCGATTTCAACCGTGGTCATGATGCTCATTATGCTGAACATTCCAGCAAGCACCTTGGCGGTATGTATTGGATTATTCTTTGTCGGTTTTTGTTTGAATATTGGCTGGCCGGCTTTTACCGCCTACGGAATGGCCGTTTCGGACAGTAAAACCTATCCGATTGCCTCTTCTATTATTAATAGCGGCGGCAACCTTGGCGGCTTTGTCGCCCCGATGGCCGCCGGTTTTTTACTTGATCAGACCGGCAGCTTTAATTCTGTATTCACCTATTTTGGTATCTGCGCCGCAATAGGTCTGGTGGTGATTCTTTTCCTCGATGAGCCACAATAACGGCAATATTTCTGTTAATTAATATGACGTCATGTCATGGAGTGAAAATATGTTATTAAAAGATAAAGTCGCCATTATTACTGGCGCGGCCTCCGCACGCGGTTTGGGTTTTGCCACCGCCAAATTATTTGCCGAGAACGGCGCCAGCGTGGTCATTATCGACCTCAATGGCGAAGCCAGCAAAGCCGCAGCGGCGGCCCTGGGCGAAGGCCATCTTGGTCTGGCAGCGAACGTCGCCGATGAAGTTCAGGTGCAGGCCGCAATCGAACAGATTCTGGCGAAATATGGCCGGGTCGATGTGCTGGTGAATAACGCCGGCATTACCCAGCCGCTGAAGCTGATGGAAATTAAGCGCGCCAACTATGACGCTTGTGCTGGACGTCAGCCTGCGCGGCACGCTGCTGATGTCGCAGGCGGTTATTCCGGCGATGCGGGCGCAAAAATCGGGCAGCATTGTCTGTATCTCTTCGGTTTCCGCCCAGCGCGGCGGCGGTATCTTCGGCGGCCCGCACTACAGCGCGGCAAAAGCCGGTGTGCTCGGCCTGGCGCGGGCGATGGCGCGCGAGCTTGGCCCGGATAACGTCCGCGTAAACTGCATCACGCCCGGGCTGATTCAGACCGATATTACCGCCGGCAAGCTGACCGACGACATGACGGCCAATATCCTCGCCGGGATCCCGATGAACCGTCTGGGCGATGCGGTGGATATCGCGCGTGCCGCCCTGTTCCTCGGCAGCGATCTCTCTTCTACTCGACCGGTATCACCCTGGACGTGAACGGCGGCATGTTAATCCACTAAGCGAGGCAATCAGATGAAGATGACAGAAACACAACAAGTTGCCGCGGCGGCGTGGCGTATCCGTCGCTATGCCCTGCAAATGGGCGAAGTCCAGGGACAGGGGCTATATCGGCCAGGCATTAGGCTATGCGGATGTGCTGGCCACCGCCTTCAGTCACGCGATGCGCTACCGTCCGGAGATCCGCAGTGGGAAGGGCGTGACCGTTTTCTGCTCTCTCACGGCCATTACGCCATCGCCTATTATGCGGCGCTGCTGGAAGCGGGAATTATCCCGGAAGAGGAGCTGGAGACCTACGGTTCCGACGACAGCCGCCTGCCGATGTCGGGCATGGCGACCTATACGCCTGGAATGGAGATGTCCGGCGGCTCGCTGGGCAGGGGCTCTCCATCGCCGTCGGGATGGCGCTCGGTCTGAAGAAGAAGGGCAGCGCATCCTGGGTTTTTAACTCTATGTCGGATGGGGAGCTGGACGAAGGTTCAACCTGGGAAGCGGCGATGTCGGCGGCCCACTACGGCCTGACTAACCTGATTAACCTCGTTGACGTTAACAAACAGCAGGCGGACGGCGATTCGCGCAAAATTCTCGGCTTTGAGCCGCTGCATGAAAAATGGGCCGCCTTCGGCTGGTACGTGCAGCGCGTGGACGGTAACGATCTGGCGGCGGTGGTGGGCCGCCTTTGATAACGCGAAAAATCATGCGGGCAACCAGCCGCGGGTCATTTTATGCGACACGCTGATGGGCAAAGGGTGCCGTTCCTTGAAACCCGCGATAAGAACCATTTTATCCGCGTCGATGCCGACGAATGGCAAAAAGCGATTGCGGTGCTGGACGCCAACAAACCGGAAGGAGTGCTGTAATGAGCCAGAGTAAACCACGCTTAAAAACGTCGGCGATGATCGCCTCCATTGCTGATGAAGGTCAGGCGACCGTTTCCGCGCCGTTTGGCGTCGCGCTCTCGAAGCTGGCGGCCCAGCGCCCGGAAATCGTCGGTATGACCGCGGACCTGTCAAAGTATACCGATCTGCATATTTTCGCCCAGGCCTTTCCGGATCGCTTCTTCCAGATGGGAATGGCGGAGCAGCTGCTGATGGGAGCCGCCGGGGGGAATGGCGAAGGAGGGATTTATTCCCTTCGCCACCACCTACGCCGCTTTTGCCACCCGTCGCGCCTATGATTTTATCCATCAGGTCATCGCCGAAGAGCATCTGAACGTGAAGATCTGCGCGGCGCTGCCGGGCCTGACCACCGGCTACGGGCCGAGCCATCAGGCAACGGAAGATCTGGCGATTATGCGCGGCATTCCCGGCATGGTCATCGTCGATCCCTGCGATGCGCTGGAGATAGAGCAGGCGGTACCGGCGATTGCCGACCACGACGGTCCGGTGTATATGCGTCTATGCGCGGTAAGGTGCCGCTGGTGCTCGATAAATATGATTATCAGTTTGAGCTGGGCAAGGCGAAGCTGCTGGAGGACGGTAACGATGTACTGATTATCTCTTCCGGGCTGATGACCATGCGCGCCCTCGAGGCGGTTGAAAAACTGCGGGCCGATAATATCAGCGCGGCGGTGCTGCATGTCCCCACCATCAAACCGCTTGATGAAAAAACGATCGTTGCGCAGGCTTCGAAGCCCGGCCGTCTGGTGGTGACCGCGGAAAACCACACGTCGGTCGGCGGGCTGGGGGAGGCGGTTGCCGCGCTGCTGATGCGTAAAGGCGTACGCTGCGAGCTGGATACCGTCGGTTTGCCTGACGAATTCCTGCTGGCCGGCGCGCTTCCGACGCTGCACGACCGCTACGGCATCTCCACCGCGAAGATGGTCGAAAAAATTAAGTATCGCCTGCGTTAATCGCCTTCGCCGCCGCGTTCTGCGGCGGCGTTTCTCTGCTTTTGTTCGCGGTTTCCCCGTCGAGGCATTAAACGGGCTATTTCGGGGACGCCTGGCGCGAAGCGCCATCGCCGCTTCTCATCGACAGGACGGGGAACAGTGGTTTGTTAGCCGGAGGATTCTTTTCGGCAGATTTTATGCGGTTCGTCACAAAATCTGCTAGACTGCGCAGCTTCATGGCATTGTGGTTTTTGCCATCTCTTTCGCAATAATCTCCCTGAAAACTACGCCTGTGACGGGCCGGGGCGGTTCGGAGTTGTTATGTCTTTTGATTCCCTTGGCCTGAATCCTGAAATCCTGCGCGCCGTCGCTGAGCAGGGCTACGTTGAGCCAACCCCAATTCAGCAGCAGGCTATCCCGGCAGTATTACAGGGTCGCGATCTGATGGCCAGCGCTCAGACCGGTACCGGCAAAACGGCGGGATTTACGCTGCCGCTGCTTCAGCATCTGATCCAAAAGGAGCCGCATGCTAAAGGGCGTCGCCCGGTGCGTGCGCTGATCCTGACCCCAACGCGCGAGCTGGCGGCGCAAATTGGCGAGAACGTCCGTGATTACAGCAAATACCTCAACGTTCGCTCGCTGGTGGTGTTCGGCGGCGTGAGCATTAATCCGCAGATGATGAAGCTGCGCAGCGGCGTCGATATCCTGGTGGCAACGCCGGGTCGTCTGCTGGATCTTGAACATCAGAACGCCGTGAGCCTCGACAAAGTCGAAGTGCTGGTGCTGGACGAAGCCGATCGTATGCTGGATATGGGCTTTATTCACGATATTCGCCGGGTGCTGGCGAAGCTGCCGGCCAGGACGTCAGAACCTGCTGTTCTCCGCAACCTTCTCCGATGACATTAAATCGCTGGCGGAAAAGCTGCTGCATAACCCGCTGGAGATCGAAGTCGCCCGCCGCAACACCGCCTCTGAGCAGGTGAGCCAACTGGTGCATTTTGTCGATAAAAAGCGCAAACGCGAGCTGCTGTCGCAGATGATCGGTGAAGGTAACTGGCAGCAGGTGCTGGTCTTTACCCGCACCAAGCACGGCGCAAACCATCTGGCGGAACAGCTCAATAAAGACGGCATCCGCAGCGCCGCTATTCACGGCAACAAGAGCCAGGGCGCGCGTACCCGCGCATTGGCTGACTTTAAATCCGGCGGCATTCGCGTACTGGTGGCCACCGATATCGCCGCGCGCGGTCTGGATATTGAAGAGCTGCCGCACGTGGTGAACTACGAGCTGCCAAACGTACCGGAAGACTATGTGCACCGTATCGGTCGTACCGGGCGCGCCGCGGCAACGGGTGAAGCGCTGTCGCTGGTTTGCGTTGATGAACATAAACTGCTGCATGATATCGAACGCTTGCTGAAAAAAGAGATCCCGCGTATTGCCCTGGCGGGCTACGAGCCGGATCCATCGATTAAAGCCGAGCCGATTCAGAACGGTCGTCAGCAGCAGCGCGGCGGCGGTCGCGGTGGCCAGGGTCAGGGTCGCGGTGGCCAGGGGCAAGGTCGCGGTCAGCAGTCCGCTCCGCGTCGTACCGATGGCGAAGCGCCGAAAGCGCGAACTCAGGACGGTAAGCCTCCTCGCCGTCGTCGCCCGCGCAAACCCGCCGCGGCGGAGTAACGCTATCCCGTCACTCCTGTGGCGAGTGTCGCGATTCGCGCGGCTAAGCCACTGATGGGTTGTCCGGGTAAGACTCCTTACCCGGACGCGCTTCGCTCAGCATAACCTCGAGCGTGATTCCAGTTTGCTCAGAAAGACGTTCCTTCCGACGGCTAAAAAATGGCACAATAGTGGCTGTTTATACAGTATTCAGGTTTTCTCATGGCTTTGACCGCAGCGCTGAAAGCGCAAATCGCCGCCTGGTATAAGGCGCTTCAGGAACAAATCCCTGACTTTATTCCCCGTCCTCCGCAGCGGCAGATGATTGCCGATGTGGCGAAGACGCTCGCTGGGGAAGAGGGGCGACATCTGGCGATAGAAGCCCCGACCGGCGTCGGCAAAACCTTGTCATACCTGATTCCCGGCATCGCCATTGCCCGTGAAGAACAAAAAACGCTGGTGGTCAGTACCGCCAACGTTGCTCTGCAGGACCAAATCTACAGTAAAGATCTGCCGCTGCTGCGCAAAATCATTCCCGACCTGCGATTTACCGCCGCCTTTGGCCGCGGGCGCTACGTCTGCCCGCGTAACCTGGCCGCGCTTGCCAGCACCGAGCCAACGCAGCAGGATTTACTGGCCTTTCTTGATGACGAACTCACGCCTAACAACCAGGCGGAACAGAAGCTGTGCGCGACGCTGAAAGCGGACCTTGATAGCTACAAATGGGACGGCCTGCGCGATCATACCGATAAAAATGTGGATGATTCATTATGGAGCCGCCTGAGCACCGATAAAGCCAGCTGCCTGAACCGCAACTGCCACTATTATCGCGAATGTCCGTTTTTTGTCGCCCGCCGGGAAATCCAGGAAGCGGAAGTGGTGGTGGCGAACCACGCGCTGGTGATGGCGGCGATGGAAAGCGAAGCGGTGCTGCCGGAACCGAAGCATCTGCTGCTGGTGCTGGATGAAGGCCACCATCTTCCGGAGGTGGCCCGCGATGCGCTGGAAATGAGCGCGGAAATCACCGCCCCCTGGTACCGCCTGCAGCTGGATCTTTTTACGAAACTGGTCGCGACCTGCATGGAGCAGTTTCGCCCTAAAACCACGCCGCCGCTGGCGAATCCCGAGCGTCTGAATGGGCATTGCGAGGAGCTCTACGAGCTCATCTCCTCCCTGAATAATATCCTCAATCTGTACATGCCGGCCGGGCAGGAGGCGGAGCACCGCTTCCCGATGGGGGAGCTGCCGCAGGAAGTGATGGAGATTTGCCAGCGGCTGGCGAAGCTCACCGAAACGCTGCGCGGTCTGGCGGAGCTGTTCCTTAACGATCTGGGCGAAAAAACCGGCAGTCACGACGTGGTGCGTTTGCACCGGGTTCTGCTGCAGATGAACCGCGCGCTGGGGATGTTTGAAAGCCAAAGTAAACTGTGGCGGCTGGCATCGCTGGCGCAGTCCTCCGGCGCGCCGGTGACCAAATGGGTCACCCGCGACCTGCGGGATGGCCAGATACATATCTGGTTCCACTGCGTGGGGATCCGCGTCAGCGATCAGCTGGAGAGGCTGCTGTGGCGCAGCGTCCCGCATATCGTCGTTACCTCTGCGACGCTACGCTCGCTTAATAGCTTTTCGCGTCTGCAGGAGATGAGCGGGCTGAAAGAGAAAGCGGGAGACCGCTTTGTGGCGCTGGATTCGCCCTTTAATCACGTCGAACAGGGTAAAATCGTCATTCCGCAGATGCATTACGAACCGCTTATCGATAACGAAGAGCAGCATATTGCCGAGATGGCCGCCTATTTCCGGGAACAGGTTGAGAGCAAAAAGCATCTCGGCATGCTGGTACTCTTCGCCAGCGGAAGAGCGATGCAGCGGTTTCTCGAACACGTTACCGATCTGCGCCTGCTGCTGCTGGTTCAGGGGGGATAAGCCTCGCTACCGGCTGGTCGAGCTGCATCGTAAACGCGTTGAAGGCGGCGAGCGCAGCGTACTGGTTGGGCTGCAATCCTTCGCGGAAGGCCTGGATTTAAAAGGCGAACTGTTAAGCCAGGTGCATATCCACAAGATCGCTTTCCCGCCGATTGACAGCCCGGTGGTGATCACCGAAGGCGAATGGCTCAAAAGCCTCAACCGCTATCCGTTCGAAGTTCAGAGCCTGCCAGCGCGTCATTC
>JASFAW010000010.1:80794380-80799380 GCA_030737815.1 Allium fistulosum
TTCAAATTTCCGAATGCTCGAGCCAAAGCAAGTTCCGTGTTTTCTCGGAGCAATATCGTCCAGGGAGAGCTCCGGGCAAGTAGCCGAATGACCCGAAGCACGCTGGCAGTTTTCACGTGCTCGACTCGAAGCAAGGACTTGCTCGTGCTTGCCTCGAGAAAAATGCCGATTTTCCCTAAGCGCGCTCCGAGTTTTCCATCGTGCGACTCGAAGCAGCTGCTTCCAAATGCATGCTTCGGGTATTTTCCAGTTTGACACGAAGCGCGCCCCGAGTTTTCACCTTCCCGACTCGAAGCAAGGCCCAAAAGCGTGTCGACTTGCCGAACGCACGACCGAGTTCACGGTTATGCGGGATAGCGGTCATATTTCTCGAGTCGACTCTCGGCTCGACTCGGAGCACGCACTGGACGTGCGTACGCTCGATCCGTATGCTCGTTCCCGACCCAGCTTCAAATTTCCGAATGCTCGAGCCAAAGCAAGTTCCGTGTTTTCTCGGAGCAATATCGTCCAGGGAGAGCTCCGGGCAAGTAGCCGAATGACCCGAAGCACGCTGGCAGTTTTCACGTGCTCGACTCGAAGCAGGGACTTGCTCGTGCTTGCCTCGAGAAAAATGCCGATTTTCCCGAAGCGCGCTCCGAGTTTTCCATCGTGCGACTCGAAGCAGCTGCTTCCAAATGCATGCTTCGGGTATTTTCCAGTTTGACACGAAGCGCGCCCCGAGTTTTCACCTTCCCGACTCGAAGCAAGGCCCAAAAGCGTGTCGACTTGCCGAACGCACGACCGAGTTCACGGTTATGCGGGATAGCGGTCATATTTCTCGAGTCGACTCTCGGCTCGACTCGGAGCACGCACTGGACGTGCGTACGCTCGATCCGTATGCTCGTTCCCGACCCAGCTTCAAATTTCCGAATGCTCGAGCCAAAGCAAGTTCCGTGTTTTCTCGGAGCAATATCGTCCAGGGAGAGCCCCGGGCAAGTAGCCGAATGACCCGAAGCACGCTGGCAGTTTTCACGTGCTCGACTCGAAGCAGGGACTTCCTCGGGCTGGCCTCGAGAAAAATGCCGATTTTCCCGAAGCGCGCTCCGAGTTTTCCATCGTGCGACTCGAAGCAGCTCCTTCCAATTGCATGCTTCGGGCATTTTCCAGTTTTACACGAAGCGCGCCCCGAGTTTTCACCTTCCCGACTCGAAGCAAGGCCCAGAAGCGTGTCGACTTGCCGAACGCACGACCGAGTTCACGGTTATGCGGGATAGCGGTCATATTTCTCGAGTCGACTCTCGGCTCGACTCGGAGCACGCATCGGACGTGCGTACGCTCGATCCGTATGCTCGTTCCCGACCCAGCTTCAAATTTCCGAATGCTCGAGCCAAAGCAAGTTCCGTGTTTTCTCGGAGCAATATCGTCCAGGGAGAGCCCCGGGCAAGTAGCCGAATGACCCGAAGCACGCTGGCAGTTTTCACGTGCTCGACTCGAAGCAGGGACTTCCTCGGGCTGGCCTCGAGAAAAATGCCGATTTTCCCGAAGCGCGCTCCGAGTTTTCCATCGTGCGACTCGAAGCAGCTCCTTCCAATTGCATGCTTCGGGCATTTTCCAGTTTTACAAGAAGCGCGCCCCGAGTTTTCACCTTCCCGACTCGAAGCAAGGCCCAAAAGCGTGTCGACTTGCCGAACGCACGACCGAGTTCACGGTTATGCGGGATAGCGGACATATTTCTCGAGTCGAGTCTCGGCTCGACTCGGAGCACGCATCGGACGTGCGTACGCTCGATCCGTATGCTCGTTCCCGACCCAGCTTCAAATTTCCGAATGCTCGAGCCAAAGCAAGTTCCGTGTTTTCTCGGAGCAATATCGTCCAGGGAGAGCCCCGGGCAAGTAGCCGAATGACCCGAAGCACGCTGGCAGTTTTCACGTGCTCGACTCGAAGCAGGGACTTCCTCGTTCTGGCCTCGAGAAAAATGCCGATTTTCCCGAAGCGCGCTCCGAGTTTTCCATCGTGCGACTCGAAGCAGCTCCTTCCAATTGCATGCTTCGGGCATTTTCCAGTTTTACACGAAGCGCGCCCCGAGTTTTCACCTTCCCGACTCGAAGCAAGGCCCAAAAGCGTGTCGACTTGCCGAACGCACGACCGAGTTCACGGTTATGCGGGATAGCGGACATATTTCTCGAGTCGACTCTCGGCTCGACTCGGAGCACGCATCGGACGTGCGTACGCTCGATCCGTATGCTCGTTCCCGACCCAGCTTCAAATTTCCGAATGCTCGAGCCAAAGCAAGTTCCGTGTTTTCTCGGAGCAATATCGTCCAGGGAGAGCCCCGGGCAAGTAGCCGAATGACCCGAAGCACGCTGGCAGTTTTCACGTGCTCGACTCGAAGCAGGGACTTCCTCGGGCTGGCCTCGAGAAAAATGCCGATTTTCCCGAAGCGCGCTCCGAGTTTTCCATCGTGCGACTCGAAGCAGCTCCTTCCAATTGCATGCTTCGGGTATTTTCCAGTTTTACACGAAGCGCGCCCCGAGTTTTCACCTTCCCGACTCGAAGCAAGGCCCAAAAGCGTGTCGACTTGCCGAACGCACGACCGAGTTCACGGTTATGCGGGATAGCGGTCATATTTCTCGAGTCGACTCTCGGCTCGACTCGGAGCACGCACTGGACGTGCGTACGCTCGATCCGTATGCTCGTTCCCGACCCAGCTTCAAATTTCCGAATGCTCGAGCCAAAGCAAGTTCCGTGTTTTCTCGGAGCAATATCGTCCAGGGAGAGCTCCGGGCAAGTAGCCGAATGACCCGAAGCACGCTGGCAGTTTTCACGTGCTCGACTCGAAGCAGGGACTTGCTCGTGCTTGCCTCGAGAAAAATGCCGATTTTCCCGAAGCGCGCTCCGAGTTTTCCATCGTGCGACTCGAAGCAGCTGCTTCCAAATGCATGCTTCGGGTATTTTCCAGTTTGACACGAAGCGCGCCCCGAGTTTTCACCTTCCCGACTCGAAGCAAGGCCCAAAAGCGTGTCGACTTGCCGAACGCACGACCGAGTTCACGGTTATGCGGGATAGCGGTCATATTTCTCGAGTCGACTCTCGGCTCGACTCGGAGCACGCACTGGACGTGCGTACGCTCGATCCGTATGCTCGTTCCCGACCCAGCTTCAAATTTCCGAATGCTCGAGCCAAAGCAAGTTCCGTGTTTTCTCGGAGCAATATCGTCCAGGGAGAGCCCCGGGCAAGTAGCCGAATGACCCGAAGCACGCTGGCAGTTTTCACGTGCTCGACTCGAAGCAGGGACTTCCTCGGGCTGGCCTCGAGAAAAATGCCGATTTTCCCGAAGCGCGCTCCGAGTTTTCCATCGTGCGACTCGAAGCAGCTCCTTCCAATTGCATGCTTCGGGCATTTTCCAGTTTTACACGAAGCGCGCCCCGAGTTTTCACCTTCCCGACTCGAAGCAAGGCCCAGAAGCGTGTCGACTTGCCGAACGCACGACCGAGTTCACGGTTATGCGGGATAGCGGTCATATTTCTCGAGTCGACTCTCGGCTCGACTCGGAGCACGCATCGGACGTGCGTACGCTCGATCCGTATGCTCGTTCCCGACCCAGCTTCAAATTTCCGAATGCTCGAGCCAAAGCAAGTTCCGTGTTTTCTCGGAGCAATATCGTCCAGGGAGAGCCCCGGGCAAGTAGCCGAATGACCCGAAGCACGCTGGCAGTTTTCACGTGCTCGACTCGAAGCAGGGACTTCCTCGGGCTGGCCTCGAGAAAAATGCCGATTTTCCCGAAGCGCGCTCCGAGTTTTCCATCGTGCGACTCGAAGCAGCTCCTTCCAATTGCATGCTTCGGGCATTTTCCAGTTTTACAAGAAGCGCGCCCCGAGTTTTCACCTTCCCGACTCGAAGCAAGGCCCAAAAGCGTGTCGACTTGCCGAACGCACGACCGAGTTCACGGTTATGCGGGATAGCGGACATATTTCTCGAGTCGAGTCTCGGCTCGACTCGGAGCACGCATCGGACGTGCGTACGCTCGATCCGTATGCTCGTTCCCGACCCAGCTTCAAATTTCCGAATGCTCGAGCCAAAGCAAGTTCCGTGTTTTCTCGGAGCAATATCGTCCAGGGAGAGCCCCGGGCAAGTAGCCGAATGACCCGAAGCACGCTGGCAGTTTTCACGTGCTCGACTCGAAGCAGGGACTTCCTCGTTCTGGCCTCGAGAAAAATGCCGATTTTCCCGAAGCGCGCTCCGAGTTTTCCATCGTGCGACTCGAAGCAGCTCCTTCCAATTGCATGCTTCGGGCATTTTCCAGTTTTACACGAAGCGCGCCCCGAGTTTTCACCTTCCCGACTCGAAGCAAGGCCCAAAAGCGTGTCGACTTGCCGAACGCACGACCGAGTTCACGGTTATGCGGGATAGCGGACATATTTCTCGAGTCGACTCTCGGCTCGACTCGGAGCACGCATCGGACGTGCGTACGCTCGATCCGTATGCTCGTTCCCGACCCAGCTTCAAATTTCCGAATGCTCGAGCCAAAGCAAGTTCCGTGTTTTCTCGGAGCAATATCGTCCAGGGAGAGCCCCGGGCAAGTAGCCGAATGACCCGAAGCACGCTGGCAGTTTTCACGTGCTCGACTCGAAGCAGGGACTTCCTCGGGCTGGCCTCGAGAAAAATGCCGATTTTCCCGAAGCGCGCTCCGAGTTTTCCATCGTGCGACTCGAAGCAGCTCCTTCCAATTGCATGCTTCGGGTATTTTCCAGTTTTACACGAAGCGCGCCCCGAGTTTTCACCTTCCCGACTCGAAGCAAGGCCCAAAAGCGTGTCGACTTGCCGAACGCACGACCGAGTTCACGGTTATGCGGGATAGCGGACATATTTCTCGAGTCCACTCTCGGCTCGACTCGGAGCACGCATCGGACGTGCGTACGCTCGATCCGTATGCTCGTTCCCGACCCAGCTTCAAATTTCCGAATGCTCGAGCCAAAGCAAGTTCCGTGTTTTCTCGGAGCAATATCGTCCAGGGAGAGCTC
>JASFAW010000010.1:80809380-80811880 GCA_030737815.1 Allium fistulosum
CCGAAGCACGCTGGCAGTTTTCACGTGCTCGACTCGAAGCAGGGACTTGCTCGTGCTTGCCTCGAGAAAAATGCCGATTTTCCCGAAGCGCGCTTCGAGTTTTCCATCGTGCGACTCGAAGCAGCTGCTTCCAAATGCATGCTTCGGGTATTTTCCAGTTTGACACGAAGCGCGCCCCGAGTTTTCACCTTCCCGACTCGAAGCAAGGCCCAAAAGCGTGTCGACTTGCCGAACGCACGACCGAGTTCACGGTTATGCGGGATAGCGGTCATATTTCTCGAGTCGACTCTCGGCTCGACTCGGAGCACGCACTGGACGTGCGTACGCTCGATCCGTATGCTCGTTCCCGACCCAGCTTCAAATTTCCGAATGCTCGAGCCAAAGCAAGTTCCGTGTTTTCTCGGAGCAATATCGTCCAGGGAGAGCCCCGGGCAAGTAGCCGAATGACCCGAAGCACGCTGGCAGTTTTCACGTGCTCGACTCGAAGCAAGGACTTGCTCGTGCTTGCCTCGAGAAAAATGCCGATTTTCCCTAAGCGCGCTCCGAGTTTTCCATCGTGCGACTCGAAGCAGCTGCTTCCAAATGCATGCTTCGGGTATTTTCCAGTTTGACACGAAGCGCGCCCCGAGTTTTCACCTTCCCGACTCGAAGCAAGGCCCAAAAGCGTGTCGACTTGCCGAACGCACGACCGAGTTAACGGTTATGCGGGATAGCGGTCATATTTCTCGAGTCGACTCTCGGCTCGACTCGGAGCACGCACTGGACGTGCGTACGCTCGATCCGTATGCTCGTTCCCGACCCAGCTTCAAATTTCCGAATGCTCGAGCCAAAGCAAGTTCCGTGTTTTCTCGGAGCAATATCGTCCAGGGAGAGCTCCGGGCAAGTAGCCGAATGACCCGAAGCACGCTGGCAGTTTTCACGTGCTCGACTCGAAGCAGGGACTTGCTCGTGCTTGCCTCGAGAAAAATGCCGATTTTCCCGAAGCGCGCTCCGAGTTTTCCATCGTGCGACTCGAAGCAGCTGCTTCCAAATGCATGCTTCGGGTATTTTCCAGTTTGACACGAAGCGCGCCCCGAGTTTTCACCTTCCCGACTCGAAGCAAGGCCCAAAAGCGTGTCGACTTGCCGAACGCACGACCGAGTTCACGGTTATGCGGGATAGCGGTCATATTTCTCGAGTCGACTCTCGGCTCGACTCGGAGCACGCACTGGACGTGCGTACGCTCGATCCGTATGCTCGTTCCCGACCCAGCTTCAAATTTCCGAATGCTCGAGCCAAAGCAAGTTCCGTGTTTTCTCGGAGCAATATCGTCCAGGGAGAGCCCCGGGCAAGTAGCCGAATGACCCGAAGCACGCTGGCAGTTTTCACGTGCTCGACTCGAAGCAGGGACTTCCTCGGGCTGGCCTCGAGAAAAATGCCGATTTTCCCGAAGCGCGCTCCGAGTTTTCCATCGTGCGACTCGAAGCAGCTCCTTCCAATTGCATGCTTCGGGCATTTTCCAGTTTTACACGAAGCGCGCCCCGAGTTTTCACCTTCCCGACTCGAAGCAAGGCCCAGAAGCGTGTCGACTTGCCGAACGCACGACCGAGTTCACGGTTATGCGGGATAGCGGTCATATTTCTCGAGTCGACTCTCGGCTCGACTCGGAGCACGCATCGGACGTGCGTACGCTCGATCCGTATGCTCGTTCCCGACCCAGCTTCAAATTTCCGAATGCTCGAGCCAAAGCAAGTTCCGTGTTTTCTCGGAGCAATATCGTCCAGGGAGAGCCCCGGGCAAGTAGCCGAATGACCCGAAGCACGCTGGCAGTTTTCACGTGCTCGACTCGAAGCAGGGACTTCCTCGGGCTGGCCTCGAGAAAAATGCCGATTTTCCCGAAGCGCGCTCCGAGTTTTCCATCGTGCGACTCGAAGCAGCTCCTTCCAATTGCATGCTTCGGGCATTTTCCAGTTTTACACGAAGCGCGCCCCGAGTTTTCACCTTCCCGACTCGAAGCAAGGCCCAGAAGCGTGTCGACTTGCCGAACGCACGACCGAGTTCACGGTTATGCGGGATAGCGGTCATATTTCTCGAGTCGACTCTCGGCTCGACTCGGAGCACGCATCGGACGTGCGTACGCTCGATCCGTATGCTCGTTCCCGACCCAGCTTCAAATTTCCGAATGCTCGAGCCAAAGCAAGTTCCGTGTTTTCTCGGAGCAATATCGTCCAGGGAGAGCCCCGGGCAAGTAGCCGAATGACCCGAAGCACGCTGGCAGTTTTCACGTGCTCGACTCGAAGCAGGGACTTCCTCGTTCTGGCCTCGAGAAAAATGCCGATTTTCCCGAAGCGCGCTCCGAGTTTTCCATCGTGCGACTCGAAGCAGCTCCTTCCAATTGCATGCTTCGGGCATTTTCCAGTTTTACACGAAGCGCGCCCCGAGTTTTCACCTTCCCGACTCGAAGCAAGGCCCAAAAGCGTGTCGACTTGCCGAACGCACGACCGAGTTCACGGTTATGCGG
>JASFAW010000010.1:80821880-80824380 GCA_030737815.1 Allium fistulosum
GAGTCGACTCTCGGCTCGACTCGGAGCACGCACTGGACGTGCGTACGCTCGATCCGTATGCTCGTTCCCGACCCAGCTTCAAATTTCCGAATGCTCGAGCCAAAGCAAGTTCCGTGTTTTCTCGGAGCAATATCGTCCAGGGAGAGCTCCGGGCAAGTAGCCGAATGACCCGAAGCACGCTGGCAGTTTTCACGTGCTCGACTCGAAGCAAGGACTTGCTCGTGCTTGCCTCGAGAAAAATGCCGATTTTCCCTAAGCGCGCTCCGAGTTTTCCATCGTGCGACTCGAAGCAGCTGCTTCCAAATGCATGCTTCGGGTATTTTCCAGTTTGACACGAAGCGCGCCCCGAGTTTTCACCTTCCCGACTCGAAGCAAGGCCCAAAAGCGTGTCGACTTGCCGAACGCACGACCGAGTTCACGGTTATGCGGGATAGCGGTCATATTTCTCGAGTCGACTCTCGGCTCGACTCGGAGCACGCACTGGACGTGCGTACGCTCGATCCGTATGCTCGTTCCCGACCCAGCTTCAAATTTCCGAATGCTCGAGCCAAAGCAAGTTCCGTGTTTTCTCGGAGCAATATCGTCCAGGGAGAGCTCCGGGCAAGTAGCCGAATGACCCGAAGCACGCTGGCAGTTTTCACGTGCTCGACTCGAAGCAGGGACTTGCTCGTGCTTGCCTCGAGAAAAATGCCGATTTTCCCGAAGCGCGCTCCGAGTTTTCCATCGTGCGACTCGAAGCAGCTGCTTCCAAATGCATGCTTCGGGTATTTTCCAGTTTGACACGAAGCGCGCCCCGAGTTTTCACCTTCCCGACTCGAAGCAAGGCCCAAAAGCGTGTCGACTTGCCGAACGCACGACCGAGTTCACGGTTATGCGGGATAGCGGTCATATTTCTCGAGTCGACTCTCGGCTCGACTCGGAGCACGCACTGGACGTGCGTACGCTCGATCCGTATGCTCGTTCCCGACCCAGCTTCAAATTTCCGAATGCTCGAGCCAAAGCAAGTTCCGTGTTTTCTCGGAGCAATATCGTCCAGGGAGAGCCCCGGGCAAGTAGCCGAATGACCCGAAGCACGCTGGCAGTTTTCACGTGCTCGACTCGAAGCAGGGACTTCCTCGGGCTGGCCTCGAGAAAAATGCCGATTTTCCCGAAGCGCGCTCCGAGTTTTCCATCGTGCGACTCGAAGCAGCTCCTTCCAATTGCATGCTTCGGGCATTTTCCAGTTTTACACAAAGCGCGCCCCGAGTTTTCACCTTCCCGACTCGAAGCAAGGCCCAAAAGCGTGTCGACTTGCCGAACGCACGACCGAGTTCACGGTTATGCGGGATAGCGGTCATATTTCTCGAGTCGACTCTCGGCTCGACTCGGAGCACGCATCGGACGTGCGTACGCTCGATCCGTATGCTCGTTCCCGACCCAGCTTCAAATTTCCGAATGCTCGAGCCAAAGCAAGTTCCGTGTTTTCTCGGAGCAATATCGTCCAGGGAGAGCCCCGGGCAAGTAGCCGAATGACCCGAAGCACGCTGGCAGTTTTCACGTGCTCGACTCGAAGCAGGGACTTCCTCGGGCTGGCCTCGAGAAAAATGCCGATTTTCCCGAAGCGCGCTCCGAGTTTTCCATCGTGCGACTCGAAGCAGCTCCTTCCAATTGCATGCTTCGGGCATTTTCCAGTTTTACAAGAAGCGCGCCCCGAGTTTTCACCTTCCCGACTCGAAGCAAGGCCCAAAAGCGTGTCGACTTGCCGAACGCACGACCGAGTTCACGGTTATGCGGGATAGCGGACATATTTCTCGAGTCGAGTCTCGGCTCGACTCGGAGCACGCATCGGACGTGCGTACGCTCGATCCGTATGCTCGTTCCCGACCCAGCTTCAAATTTCCGAATGCTCGAGCCAAAGCAAGTTCCGTGTTTTCTCGGAGCAATATCGTCCAGGGAGAGCCCCGGGCAAGTAGCCGAATGACCCGAAGCACGCTGGCAGTTTTCACGTGCTCGACTCGAAGCAGGGACTTCCTCGTTCTGGCCTCGAGAAAAATGCCGATTTTCCCGAAGCGCGCTCCGAGTTTTCCATCGTGCGACTCGAAGCAGCTCCTTCCAATTGCATGCTTCGGGCATTTTCCAGTTTTACACGAAGCGCGCCCCGAGTTTTCACCTTCCCGACTCGAAGCAAGGCCCAAAAGCGTGTCGACTTGCCGAACGCACGACCGAGTTCACGGTTATGCGGGATAGCGGACATATTTCTCGAGTCGACTCTCGGCTCGACTCGGAGCACGCATCGGACGTGCGTACGCTCGATCCGTATGCTCGTTCCCGACCCAGCTTCAAATTTCCGAATGCTCGAGCCAAAGCAAGTTCCGTGTTTTCTCGGAGCAATATCGTCCAGGGAGAGCCCCGGGCAAGTAGCCGAATGACCCGAAGCACGCTGGCAGTTTTCACGTGCTCGACTCGAAGCAGGGACTTCCTCGGGCTGGCCTCGAGAAAAATGCCGATTTTCCCGAAGCGC
>JASFAW010000010.1:80834380-80836880 GCA_030737815.1 Allium fistulosum
GCGACTCGAAGCAGCTGCTTCCAAATGCATGCTTCGGGTATTTTCCAGTTTGACACGAAGCGCGCCCCGAGTTTTCACCTTCCCGACTCGAAGCAAGGCCCAAAAGCGTGTCGACTTGCCGAACGCACGACCGAGTTCACGGTTATGCGGGATAGCGGTCATATTTCTCGAGTCGACTCTCGGTTCGACTCGGAGCACGCACTGGACGTGCGTACGCTCGATCCGTATGCTCGTTCCCGACCCAGCTTCAAATTTCCGAATGCTCGAGCCAAAGCAAGTTCCGTGTTTTCTCGGAGCAATATCGTCCAGGGAGAGCTCCGGGCAAGTAGCCGAATGACCCGAAGCACGCTGGCAGTTTTCACGTGCTCGACTCGAAGCAGGGACTTGCTCGTGCTTGCCTCGAGAAAAATGCCGATTTTCCCGAAGCGCGCTCCGAGTTTTCCATCGTGCGACTCGAAGCAGCTGCTTCCAAATGCATGCTTCGGGTATTTTCCAGTTTGACACGAAGCGCGCCCCGAGTTTTCACCTTCCCGACTCGAAGCAAGGCCCAAAAGCGTGTCGACTTGCCGAACGCACGACCGAGTTCACGGTTATGCGGGATAGCGGTCATATTTCTCGAGTCGACTCTCGGCTCGACTCGGAGCACGCACTGGACGTGCGTACGCTCGATCCGTATGCTCGTTCCCGACCCAGCTTCAAATTTCCGAATGCTCGAGCCAAAGCAAGTTCCGTGTTTTCTCGGAGCAATATCGTCCAGGGAGAGCTCCGGGCAAGTAGCCGAATGACCCGAAGCACGCTGGCAGTTTTCACGTGCTCGACTCGAAGCAGGGACTTGCTCGTGCTTGCCTCGAGAAAAATGCCGATTTTCCCGAAGCGCGCTCCGAGTTTTCCATCGTGCGACTCGAAGCAGCTGCTTCCAAATGCATGCTTCGGGTATTTTCCAGTTTGACACGAAGCGCGCCCCGAGTTTTCACCTTCCCGACTCGAAGCAAGGCCCAAAAGCGTGTCGACTTGCCGAACGCACGACCGAGTTCACGGTTATGCGGGATAGCGGTCATATTTCTCGAGTCGACTCTCGGCTCGACTCGGAGCACGCACTGGACGTGCGTACGCTCGATCCGTATGCTCGTTCCCGACCCAGCTTCAAATTTCCGAATGCTCGAGCCAAAGCAAGTTCCGTGTTTTCTCGGAGCAATATCGTCCAGGGAGAGCCCCGGGCAAGTAGCCGAATGACCCGAAGCACGCTGGCAGTTTTCACGTGCTCGACTCGAAGCAGGGACTTCCTCGGGCTGGCCTCGAGAAAAATGCCGATTTTCCCGAAGCGCGCTCCGAGTTTTCCATCGTGCGACTCGAAGCAGCTCCTTCCAATTGCATGCTTCGGGCATTTTCCAGTTTTACACGAAGCGCGCCCCGAGTTTTCACCTTCCCGACTCGAAGCAAGGCCCAGAAGCGTGTCGACTTGCCGAACGCACGACCGAGTTCACGGTTATGCGGGATAGCGGTCATATTTCTCGAGTCGACTCTCGGCTCGACTCGGAGCACGCATCGGACGTGCGTACGCTCGATCCGTATGCTCGTTCCCGACCCAGCTTCAAATTTCCGAATGCTCGAGCCAAAGCAAGTTCCGTGTTTTCTCGGAGCAATATCGTCCAGGGAGAGCCCCGGGCAAGTAGCCGAATGACCCGAAGCACGCTGGCAGTTTTCACGTGCTCGACTCGAAGCAGGGACTTCCTCGGGCTGGCCTCGAGAAAAATGCCGATTTTCCCGAAGCGCGCTCCGAGTTTTCCATCGTGCGACTCGAAGCAGCTCCTTCCAATTGCATGCTTCGGGCATTTTCCAGTTTTACAAGAAGCGCGCCCCGAGTTTTCACCTTCCCGACTCGAAGCAAGGCCCAAAAGCGTGTCGACTTGCCGAACGCACGACCGAGTTCACGGTTATGCGGGATAGCGGACATATTTCTCGAGTCGAGTCTCGGCTCGACTCGGAGCACGCATCGGACGTGCGTACGCTCGATCCGTATGCTCGTTCCCGACCCAGCTTCAAATTTCCGAATGCTCGAGCCAAAGCAAGTTCCGTGTTTTCTCGGAGCAATATCGTCCAGGGAGAGCCCCGGGCAAGTAGCCGAATGACCCGAAGCACGCTGGCAGTTTTCACGTGCTCGACTCGAAGCAGGGACTTCCTCGTTCTGGCCTCGAGAAAAATGCCGATTTTCCCGAAGCGCGCTCCGAGTTTTCCATCGTGCGACTCGAAGCAGCTCCTTCCAATTGCATGCTTCGGGCATTTTCCAGTTTTACACGAAGCGCGCCCCGAGTTTTCACCTTCCCGACTCGAAGCAAGGCCCAAAAGCGTGTCGACTTGCCGAACGCACGACCGAGTTCACGGTTATGCGGGATAGCGGACATATTTCTCGAGTCGACTCTCGGCTCGACTCGGAGCACGCATCGGACGTGCGTACGCTCGATCCGTATGCTCGTTCCCGACCCAGCTTCAAATTTCCGAA
>JASFAW010000010.1:80846880-80849380 GCA_030737815.1 Allium fistulosum
TCCGTGTTTTCTCGGAGCAATATCGTCCAGGGAGAGCTCCGGGCAAGTAGCCGAATGACCCGAAGCACGCTGGCAGTTTTCACGTGCTCGACTCGAAGCAAGGACTTGCTCGTGCTTGCCTCGAGAAAAATGCCGATTTTCCCTAAGCGCGCTCCGAGTTTTCCATCGTGCGACTCGAAGCAGCTGCTTCCAAATGCATGCTTCGGGTATTTTCCAGTTTGACACGAAGCGCGCCCCGAGTTTTCACCTTCCCGACTCGAAGCAAGGCCCAAAAGCGTGTCGACTTGCCGAACGCACGACCGAGTTCACGGTTATGCGGGATAGCGGTCATATTTCTCGAGTCGACTCTCGGCTCGACTCGGAGCACGCACTGGACGTGCGTACGCTCGATCCGTATGCTCGTTCCCGACCCAGCTTCAAATTTCCGAATGCTCGAGCCAAAGCAAGTTCCGTGTTTTCTCGGAGCAATATCGTCCAGGGAGAGCTCCGGGCAAGTAGCCGAATGACCCGAAGCACGCTGGCAGTTTTCACGTGCTCGACTCGAAGCAGGGACTTGCTCGTGCTTGCCTCGAGAAAAATGCCGATTTTCCCGAAGCGCGCTCCGAGTTTTCCATCGTGCGACTCGAAGCAGCTGCTTCCAAATGCATGCTTCGGGTATTTTCCAGTTTGACACGAAGCGCGCCCCGAGTTTTCACCTTCCCGACTCGAAGCAAGGCCCAAAAGCGTGTCGACTTGCCGAACGCACGACCGAGTTCACGGTTATGCGGGATAGCGGTCATATTTCTCGAGTCGACTCTCGGCTCGACTCGGAGCACGCACTGGACGTGCGTACGCTCGATCCGTATGCTCGTTCCCGACCCAGCTTCAAATTTCCGAATGCTCGAGCCAAAGCAAGTTCCGTGTTTTCTCGGAGCAATATCGTCCAGGGAGAGCCCCGGGCAAGTAGCCGAATGACCCGAAGCACGCTGGCAGTTTTCACGTGCTCGACTCGAAGCAGGGACTTCCTCGGGCTGGCCTCGAGAAAAATGCCGATTTTCCCGAAGCGCGCTCCGAGTTTTCCATCGTGCGACTCGAAGCAGCTCCTTCCAATTGCATGCTTCGGGCATTTTCCAGTTTTACACGAAGCGCGCCCCGAGTTTTCACCTTCCCGACTCGAAGCAAGGCCCAGAAGCCTGTCGACTTGCCGAACGCACGACCGAGTTCACGGTTATGCGGGATAGCGGTCATATTTCTCGAGTCGACTCTCGGCTCGACTCGGAGCACGCATCGGACGTGCGTACGCTCGATCCGTATGCTCGTTCCCGACCCAGCTTCAAATTTCCGAATGCTCGAGCCAAAGCAAGTTCCGTGTTTTCTCGGAGCAATATCGTCCAGGGAGAGCCCCGGGCAAGTAGCCGAATGACCCGAAGCACGCTGGCAGTTTTCACGTGCTCGACTCGAAGCAGGGACTTCCTCGGGCTGGCCTCGAGAAAAATGCCGATTTTCCCGAAGCGCGCTCCGAGTTTTCCATCGTGCGACTCGAAGCAGCTCCTTCCAATTGCATGCTTCGGGCATTTTCCAGTTTTACAAGAAGCGCGCCCCGAGTTTTCACCTTCCCGACTCGAAGCAAGGCCCAAAAGCGTGTCGACTTGCCGAACGCACGACCGAGTTCACGGTTATGCGGGATAGCGGACATATTTCTCGAGTCGAGTCTCGGCTCGACTCGGAGCACGCATCGGACGTGCGTACGCTCGATCCGTATGCTCGTTCCCGACCCAGCTTCAAATTTCCGAATGCTCGAGCCAAAGCAAGTTCCGTGTTTTCTCGGAGCAATATCGTCCAGGGAGAGCCCCGGGCAAGTAGCCGAATGACCCGAAGCACGCTGGCAGTTTTCACGTGCTCGACTCGAAGCAGGGACTTCCTCGTTCTGGCCTCGAGAAAAATGCCGATTTTCCCGAAGCGCGCTCCGAGTTTTCCATCGTGCGACTCGAAGCAGCTCCTTCCAATTGCATGCTTCGGGCATTTTCCAGTTTTACACGAAGCGCGCCCCGAGTTTTCACCTTCCCGACTCGAAGCAAGGCCCAAAAGCGTGTCGACTTGCCGAACGCACGACCGAGTTCACGGTTATGCGGGATAGCGGACATATTTCTCGAGTCGACTCTCGGCTCGACTCGGAGCACGCATCGGACGTGCGTACGCTCGATCCGTATGCTCGTTCCCGACCCAGCTTCAAATTTCCGAATGCTCGAGCCAAAGCAAGTTCCGTGTTTTCTCGGAGCAATATCGTCCAGGGAGAGCCCCGGGCAAGTAGCCGAATGACCCGAAGCACGCTGGCAGTTTTCACGTGCTCGACTCGAAGCAGGGACTTCCTCGGGCTGGCCTCGAGAAAAATGCCGATTTTCCCGAAGCGCGCTCCGAGTTTTCCATCGTGCGACTCGAAGCAGCTCCTTCCAATTGCATGCTTCGGGTATTTTCCAGTTTTACACGAAGCGCGCCCCGAGTTTTCACCTTCCCGACTCGA
>JASFAW010000010.1:80859380-80861880 GCA_030737815.1 Allium fistulosum
TCGACTTGCCGAACGCACGACCGAGTTCACGGTTATGCGGGATAGCGGTCATATTTCTCGAGTCGACTCTCGGCTCGACTCGGAGCACGCACTGGACGTGCGTACGCTCGATCCGTATGCTCGTTCCCGACCCAGCTTCAAATTTCCGAATGCTCGAGCCAAAGCAAGTTCCGTGTTTTCTCGGAGCAATATCGTCCAGGGAGAGCTCCGGGCAAGTAGCCGAATGACCCGAAGCACGCTGGCAGTTTTCACGTGCTCGACTCGAAGCAGGGACTTGCTCGTGCTTGCCTCGAGAAAAATGCCGATTTTCCCGAAGCGCGCTCCGAGTTTTCCATCGTGCGACTCGAAGCAGCTGCTTCCAAATGCATGCTTCGGGTATTTTCCAGTTTGACACGAAGCGCGCCCCGAGTTTTCACCTTCCCGACTCGAAGCAAGGCCCAAAAGCGTGTCGACTTGCCGAACGCACGACCGAGTTCACGGTTATGCGGGATAGCGGTCATATTTCTCGAGTCGACTCTCGGCTCGACTCGGAGCACGCACTGGACGTGCGTACGCTCGATCCGTATGCTCGTTCCCGACCCAGCTTCAAATTTCCGAATGCTCGAGCCAAAGCAAGTTCCGTGTTTTCTCGGAGCAATATCGTCCAGGGAGAGCCCCGGGCAAGTAGCCGAATGACCCGAAGCACGCTGGCAGTTTTCACGTGCTCGACTCGAAGCAAGGACTTGCTCGTGCTTGCCTCGAGAAAAATGCCGATTTTCCCTAAGCGCGCTCCGAGTTTTCCATCGTGCGACTCGAAGCAGCTGCTTCCAAATGCATGCTTCGGGTATTTTCCAGTTTGACACGAAGCGCGCCCCGAGTTTTCACCTTCCCGACTCGAAGCAAGGCCCAAAAGCGTGTCGACTTGCCGAACGCACGACCGAGTTAACGGTTATGCGGGATAGCGGTCATATTTCTCGAGTCGACTCTCGGCTCGACTCGGAGCACGCACTGGACGTGCGTACGCTCGATCCGTATGCTCGTTCCCGACCCAGCTTCAAATTTCCGAATGCTCGAGCCAAAGCAAGTTCCGTGTTTTCTCGGAGCAATATCGTCCAGGGAGAGCTCCGGGCAAGTAGCCGAATGACCCGAAGCACGCTGGCAGTTTTCACGTGCTCGACTCGAAGCAGGGACTTGCTCGTGCTTGCCTCGAGAAAAATGCCGATTTTCCCGAAGCGCGCTCCGAGTTTTCCATCGTGCGACTCGAAGCAGCTGCTTCCAAATGCATGCTTCGGGTATTTTCCAGTTTGACACGAAGCGCGCCCCGAGTTTTCACCTTCCCGACTCGAAGCAAGGCCCAAAAGCGTGTCGACTTGCCGAACGCACGACCGAGTTCACGGTTATGCGGGATAGCGGTCATATTTCTCGAGTCGACTCTCGGCTCGACTCGGAGCACGCACTGGACGTGCGTACGCTCGATCCGTATGCTCGTTCCCGACCCAGCTTCAAATTTCCGAATGCTCGAGCCAAAGCAAGTTCCGTGTTTTCTCGGAGCAATATCGTCCAGGGAGAGCCCCGGGCAAGTAGCCGAATGACCCGAAGCACGCTGGCAGTTTTCACGTGCTCGACTCGAAGCAGGGACTTCCTCGGGCTGGCCTCGAGAAAAATGCCGATTTTCCCGAAGCGCGCTCCGAGTTTTCCATCGTGCGACTCGAAGCAGCTCCTTCCAATTGCATGCTTCGGGCATTTTCCAGTTTTACACGAAGCGCGCCCCGAGTTTTCACCTTCCCGACTCGAAGCAAGGCCCAGAAGCGTGTCGACTTGCCGAACGCACGACCGAGTTCACGGTTATGCGGGATAGCGGTCATATTTCTCGAGTCGACTCTCGGCTCGACTCGGAGCACGCATCGGACGTGCGTACGCTCGATCCGTATGCTCGTTCCCGACCCAGCTTCAAATTTCCGAATGCTCGAGCCAAAGCAAGTTCCGTGTTTTCTCGGAGCAATATCGTCCAGGGAGAGCCCCGGGCAAGTAGCCGAATGACCCGAAGCACGCTGGCAGTTTTCACGTGCTCGACTCGAAGCAGGGACTTCCTCGGGCTGGCCTCGAGAAAAATGCCGATTTTCCCGAAGCGCGCTCCGAGTTTTCCATCGTGCGACTCGAAGCAGCTCCTTCCAATTGCATGCTTCGGGCATTTTCCAGTTTTACAAGAAGCGCGCCCCGAGTTTTCACCTTCCCGACTCGAAGCAAGGCCCAAAAGCGTGTCGACTTGCCGAACGCACGACCGAGTTCACGGTTATGCGGGATAGCGGACATATTTCTCGAGTCGAGTCTCGGCTCGACTCGGAGCACGCATCGGACGTGCGTACGCTCGATCCGTATGCTCGTTCCCGACCCAGCTTCAAATTTCCGAATGCTCGAGCCAAAGCAAGTTCCGTGTTTTCTCGGAGCAATATCGTCCAGGGAGAGCCCCGGGCAAGTAGCCGAATGACCCGAAGCACGCTGGCAGTTTTCACGTGCTCGA
>JASFAW010000010.1:80871880-80874380 GCA_030737815.1 Allium fistulosum
CGTGCTTGCCTCGAGAAAAATGCCGATTTTCCCGAAGCGCGCTCCGAGTTTTCCATCGTGCGACTCGAAGCAGCTGCTTCCAAATGCATGCTTCGGGTATTTTCCAGTTTGACACGAAGCGCGCCCCGAGTTTTCACCTTCCCGACAAGGCCCAAAAGCGTGTCGACTTGCCGAACGCACGACCGAGTTCACGGTTATGCGGGATAGCGGTCATATTTCTCGAGTCGACTCTCGGCTCGACTCGGAGCACGCACTGGACGTGCGTACGCTCGATCCGTATGCTCGTTCCCGACCCAGCTTCAAATTTCCGAATGCTCGAGCCAAAGCAAGTTCCGTGTTTTCTCGGAGCAATATCGTCCAGGGAGAGCTCCGGGCAAGTAGCCGAATGACCCGAAGCACGCTGGCAGTTTTCACGTGCTCGACTCGAAGCAAGGACTTGCTCGTGCTTGCCTCGAGAAAAATGCCGATTTTCCCTAAGCGCGCTCCGAGTTTTCCATCGTGCGACTCGAAGCAGCTGCTTCCAAATGCATGCTTCGGGTATTTTCCAGTTTGACACGAAGCGCGCCCCGAGTTTTCACCTTCCCGACTCGAAGCAAGGCCCAAAAGCGTGTCGACTTGCCGAACGCACGACCGAGTTCACGGTTATGCGGGATAGCGGTCATATTTCTCGAGTCGACTCTCGGCTCGACTCGGAGCACGCACTGGACGTGCGTACGCTCGATCCGTATGCTCGTTCCCGACCCAGCTTCAAATTTCCGAATGCTCGAGCCAAAGCAAGTTCCGTGTTTTCTCGGAGCAATATCGTCCAGGGAGAGCTCCGGGCAAGTAGCCGAATGACCCGAAGCACGCTGGCAGTTTTCACGTGCTCGACTCGAAGCAGGGACTTGCTCGTGCTTGCCTCGAGAAAAATGCCGATTTTCCCGAAGCGCGCTCCGAGTTTTCCATCGTGCGACTCGAAGCAGCTGCTTCCAAATGCATGCTTCGGGTATTTTCCAGTTTGACACGAAGCGCGCCCCGAGTTTTCACCTTCCCGACTCGAAGCAAGGCCCAAAAGCGTGTCGACTTGCCGAACGCACGACCGAGTTCACGGTTATGCGGGATAGCGGTCATATTTCTCGAGTCGACTCTCGGCTCGACTCGGAGCACGCACTGGACGTGCGTACGCTCGATCCGTATGCTCGTTCCCGACCCAGCTTCAAATTTCCGAATGCTCGAGCCAAAGCAAGTTCCGTGTTTTCTCGGAGCAATATCGTCCAGGGAGAGCCCCGGGCAAGTAGCCGAATGACCCGAAGCACGCTGGCAGTTTTCACGTGCTCGACTCGAAGCAGGGACTTCCTCGGGCTGGCCTCGAGAAAAATGCCGATTTTCCCGAAGCGCGCTCCGAGTTTTCCATCGTGCGACTCGAAGCAGCTCCTTCCAATTGCATGCTTCGGGCATTTTCCAGTTTTACACGAAGCGCGCCCCGAGTTTTCACCTTCCCGACTCGAAGCAAGGCCCAGAAGCGTGTCGACTTGCCGAACGCACGACCGAGTTCACGGTTATGCGGGATAGCGGTCATATTTCTCGAGTCGACTCTCGGCTCGACTCGGAGCACGCATCGGACGTGCGTACGCTCGATCCGTATGCTCGTTCCCGACCCAGCTTCAAATTTCCGAATGCTCGAGCCAAAGCAAGTTCCGTGTTTTCTCGGAGCAATATCGTCCAGGGAGAGCCCCGGGCAAGTAGCCGAATGACCCGAAGCACGCTGGCAGTTTTCACGTGCTCGACTCGAAGCAGGGACTTCCTCGGGCTGGCCTCGAGAAAAATGCCGATTTTCCCGAAGCGCGCTCCGAGTTTTCCATCGTGCGACTCGAAGCAGCTCCTTCCAATTGCATGCTTCGGGCATTTTCCAGTTTTACAAGAAGCGCGCCCCGAGTTTTCACCTTCCCGACTCGAAGCAAGGCCCAAAAGCGTGTCGACTTGCCGAACGCACGACCGAGTTCACGGTTATGCGGGATAGCGGACATATTTCTCGAGTCGAGTCTCGGCTCGACTCGGAGCACGCATCGGACGTGCGTACGCTCGATCCGTATGCTCGTTCCCGACCCAGCTTCAAATTTCCGAATGCTCGAGCCAAAGCAAGTTCCGTGTTTTCTCGAGCAATATCGTCCAGGGAGAGCCCGGGCAAGTAGCCGAATGACCCGAAGCACGCTGGCAGTTTTCACGTGCTCGACTCGAAGCAGGGACTTCCTCGTTCTGGCCTCGAGAAAAATGCCGATTTTCCCGAAGCGCGCTCCGAGTTTTCCATCGTGCGACTCGAAGCAGCTCCTTCCAATTGCATGCTTCGGGCATTTTCCAGTTTTACACGAAGCGCGCCCCGAGTTTTCACCTTCCCGACTCGAAGCAAGGCCCAAAAGCGTGTCGACTTGCCGAACGCACGACCGAGTTCACGGTTATGCGGGATAGCGGACATATTTCTCGAGTCGACTCTCGGCTCGACTCGGAGCACGCATCGGACGTG
>JASFAW010000010.1:80884380-80886880 GCA_030737815.1 Allium fistulosum
GTTCCCGACCCAGCTTCAAATTTCCGAATGCTCGAGCCAAAGCAAGTTCCGTGTTTTCTCGGAGCAATATCGTCCAGGGAGAGCTCCGGGCAAGTAGCCGAATGACCCGAAGCACGCTGGCAGTTTTCACGTGCTCGACTCGAAGCAAGGACTTGCTCGTGCTTGCCTCGAGAAAAATGCCGATTTTCCCTAAGCGCGCTCCGAGTTTTCCATCGTGCGACTCGAAGCAGCTGCTTCCAAATGCATGCTTCGGGTATTTTCCAGTTTGACACGAAGCGCGCCCCGAGTTTTCACCTTCCCGACTCGAAGCAAGGCCCAAAAGCGTGTCGACTTGCCGAACGCACGACCGAGTTCACGGTTATGCGGGATAGCGGTCATATTTCTCGAGTCGACTCTCGGTTCGACTCGGAGCACGCACTGGACGTGCGTACGCTCGATCCGTATGCTCGTTCCCGACCCAGCTTCAAATTTCCGAATGCTCGAGCCAAAGCAAGTTCCGTGTTTTCTCGGAGCAATATCGTCCAGGGAGAGCTCCGGGCAAGTAGCCGAATGACCCGAAGCACGCTGGCAGTTTTCACGTGCTCGACTCGAAGCAGGGACTTGCTCGTGCTTGCCTCGAGAAAAATGCCGATTTTCCCGAAGCGCGCTCCGAGTTTTCCATCGTGCGACTCGAAGCAGCTGCTTCCAAATGCATGCTTCGGGTATTTTCCAGTTTGACACGAAGCGCGCCCCGAGTTTTCACCTTCCCGACTCGAAGCAAGGCCCAAAAGCGTGTCGACTTGCCGAACGCACGACCGAGTTCACGGTTATGCGGGATAGCGGTCATATTTCTCGAGTCGACTCTCGGCTCGACTCGGAGCACGCACTGGACGTGCGTACGCTCGATCCGTATGCTCGTTCCCGACCCAGCTTCAAATTTCCGAATGCTCGAGCCAAAGCAAGTTCCGTGTTTTCTCGGAGCAATATCGTCCAGGGAGAGCTCCGGGCAAGTAGCCGAATGACCCGAAGCACGCTGGCAGTTTTCACGTGCTCGACTCGAAGCAGGGACTTGCTCGTGCTTGCCTCGAGAAAAATGCCGATTTTCCCGAAGCGCGCTCCGAGTTTTCCATCGTGCGACTCGAAGCAGCTGCTTCCAAATGCATGCTTCGGGTATTTTCCAGTTTGACACGAAGCGCGCCCCGAGTTTTCACCTTCCCGACTCGAAGCAAGGCCCAAAAGCGTGTCGACTTGCCGAACGCACGACCGAGTTCACGGTTATGCGGGATAGCGGTCATATTTCTCGAGTCGACTCTCGGCTCGACTCGGAGCACGCACTGGACGTGCGTACGCTCGATCCGTATGCTCGTTCCCGACCCAGCTTCAAATTTCCGAATGCTCGAGCCAAAGCAAGTTCCGTGTTTTCTCGGAGCAATATCGTCCAGGGAGAGCCCCGGGCAAGTAGCCGAATGACCCGAAGCACGCTGGCAGTTTTCACGTGCTCGACTCGAAGCAGGGACTTCCTCGGGCTGGCCTCGAGAAAAATGCCGATTTTCCCGAAGCGCGCTCCGAGTTTTCCATCGTGCGACTCGAAGCAGCTCCTTCCAATTGCATGCTTCGGGCATTTTCCAGTTTTACACGAAGCGCGCCCCGAGTTTTCACCTTCCCGACTCGAAGCAAGGCCCAGAAGCGTGTCGACTTGCCGAACGCACGACCGAGTTCACGGTTATGCGGGATAGCGGTCATATTTCTCGAGTCGACTCTCGGCTCGACTCGGAGCACGCATCGGACGTGCGTACGCTCGATCCGTATGCTCGTTCCCGACCCAGCTTCAAATTTCCGAATGCTCGAGCCAAAGCAAGTTCCGTGTTTTCTCGGAGCAATATCGTCCAGGGAGAGCCCCGGGCAAGTAGCCGAATGACCCGAAGCACGCTGGCAGTTTTCACGTGCTCGACTCGAAGCAGGGACTTCCTCGGGCTGGCCTCGAGAAAAATGCCGATTTTCCCGAAGCGCGCTCCGAGTTTTCCATCGTGCGACTCGAAGCAGCTCCTTCCAATTGCATGCTTCGGGCATTTTCCAGTTTTACAAGAAGCGCGCCCCGAGTTTTCACCTTCCCGACTCGAAGCAAGGCCCAAAAGCGTGTCGACTTGCCGAACGCACGACCGAGTTCACGGTTATGCGGGATAGCGGACATATTTCTCGAGTCGAGTCTCGGCTCGACTCGGAGCACGCATCGGACGTGCGTACGCTCGATCCGTATGCTCGTTCCCGACCCAGCTTCAAATTTCCGAATGCTCGAGCCAAAGCAAGTTCCGTGTTTTCTCGGAGCAATATCGTCCAGGGAGAGCCCCGGGCAAGTAGCCGAATGACCCGAAGCACGCTGGCAGTTTTCACGTGCTCGACTCGAAGCAGGGACTTCCTCGTTCTGGCCTCGAGAAAAATGCCGATTTTCCCGAAGCGCGCTCCGAGTTTTCCATCGTGCGACTCGAAGCAGCTCCTTCCAATTGCATGCTTCGGGCATTTT
>JASFAW010000010.1:80904380-80906880 GCA_030737815.1 Allium fistulosum
CCAAAGCAAGTTCCGTGTTTTCTCGGAGCAATATCGTCCAGGGAGAGCCCCGGGCAAGTAGCCGAATGACCCGAAGCACGCTGGCAGTTTTCACGTGCTCGACTCGAAGCAGGGACTTCCTCGGGCTGGCCTCGAGAAAAATGCCGATTTTCCCGAAGCGCGCTCCGAGTTTTCCATCGTGCGACTCGAAGCAGCTCCTTCCAATTGCATGCTTCGGGCATTTTCCAGTTTTACACGAAGCGCGCCCCGAGTTTTCACCTTCCCGACTCGAAGCAAGGCCCAGAAGCGTGTCGACTTGCCGAACGCACGACCGAGTTCACGGTTATGCGGGATAGCGGTCATATTTCTCGAGTCGACTCTCGGCTCGACTCGGAGCACGCATCGGACGTGCGTACGCTCGATCCGTATGCTCGTTCCCGACCCAGCTTCAAATTTCCGAATGCTCGAGCCAAAGCAAGTTCCGTGTTTTCTCGGAGCAATATCGTCCAGGGAGAGCCCCGGGAAAGTAGCCGAATGACCCGAAGCACGCTGGCAGTTTTCACGTGCTCGACTCGAAGCAGGGACTTCCTCGGGCTGGCCTCGAGAAAAATGCCGATTTTCCCGAAGCGCGCTCCGAGTTTTCCATCGTGCGACTCGAAGCAGCTCCTTCCAATTGCATGCTTCGGGCATTTTCCAGTTTTACAAGAAGCGCGCCCCGAGTTTTCACCTTCCCGACTCGAAGCAAGGCCCAAAAGCGTGTCGACTTGCCGAACGCACGACCGAGTTCACGGTTATGCGGGATAGCGGACATATTTCTCGAGTCGAGTCTCGGCTCGACTCGGAGCACGCATCGGACGTGCGTACGCTCGATCCGTATGCTCGTTCCCGACCCAGCTTCAAATTTCCGAATGCTCGAGCCAAAGCAAGTTCCGTGTTTTCTCGGAGCAATATCGTCCAGGGAGAGCCCCGGGCAAGTAGCCGAATGACCCGAAGCACGCTGGCAGTTTTCACGTGCTCGACTCGAAGCAGGGACTTCCTCGTTCTGGCCTCGAGAAAAATGCCGATTTTCCCGAAGCGCGCTCCGAGTTTTCCATCGTGCGACTCGAAGCAGCTCCTTCCAATTGCATGCTTCGGGCATTTTCCAGTTTTACACGAAGCGCGCCCCGAGTTTTCACCTTCCCGACTCGAAGCAAGGCCCAAAAGCGTGTCGACTTGCCGAACGCACGACCGAGTTCACGGTTATGCGGGATAGCGGACATATTTCTCGAGTCGACTCTCGGCTCGACTCGGAGCACGCATCGGACGTGCGTACGCTCGATCCGTATGCTCGTTCCCGACCCAGCTTCAAATTTCCGAATGCTCGAGCCAAAGCAAGTTCCGTGTTTTCTCGGAGCAATATCGTCCAGGGAGAGCCCCGGGCAAGTAGCCGAATGACCCGAAGCACGCTGGCAGTTTTCACGTGCTCGACTCGAAGCAGGGACTTCCTCGGGCTGGCCTCGAGAAAAATGCCGATTTTCCCGAAGCGCGCTCCGAGTTTTCCATCGTGCGACTCGAAGCAGCTCCTTCCAATTGCATGCTTCGGGTATTTTCCAGTTTTACACGAAGCGCGCCCCGAGTTTTCACCTTCCCGACTCGAAGCAAGGCCCAAAAGCGTGTCGACTTGCCGAACGCACGACCGAGTTCACGGTTATGCGGGATAGCGGACATATTTCTCGAGTCCACTCTCGGCTCGACTCGGAGCACGCATCGGACGTGCGTACGCTCGATCCGTATGCTCGTTCCCGACCCAGCTTCAAATTTCCGAATGCTCGAGCCAAAGCAAGTTCCGTGTTTTCTCGGAGCAATATCGTCCAGGGAGAGCTCCGGGTAAGTAGCCGAATGACCCGAAGCACGCTGGCAGTTTTCACGTGCTCGACTCGAAGCAGGGACTTCCTCGGGCTGGCCTCGAGAAAAATGCCGATTTTCCCGAAGCGCGCTCCGAGTTTTCCATCGTGCGACTCGAAGCAGCTCCTTCCAATTGCATGCTTCGGGTATTTTCCAGTTTTACACGAAGCGCGCCCCGAGTTTTCACCTTCCCGACTCGAAGCAAGGCCTTCGTCGGGCGTTAAGTTGCGCTCCGACCTCTATGCGGCCTTCCCCTAAACATCTGGCCGGACCGGGGCGAGCGTCGTGCTATTGCCAACTAGAGCGGTTCCCAAAAGCGTGTCGATTTTCCGGGCGCACGACCGATTGCACTGTCAAACATATTTCTCAAGTCGACTTTAGGCTCGGCTCGAACCACGCTACAAATATTCATATGCTCGATCAAATGCCCGTGTCAAACTTTCGCATGCCAGACCCAGGGCAAGCCTCAAAATTTCGACTTACTCCACGACCTGAAGAGACCTTCCCAGTTGTCACATGATCGACCCGGAGCAAGATCGTACAACTTCAAACCCCGAGTGGATACCGAGTGGATCTATTTCTGCATCGTACTGATTTGCCGAACGTTCGCTTGACCAAGGGAACGATTTGGAAAAAA
>JASFAW010000010.1:80916880-80919380 GCA_030737815.1 Allium fistulosum
CCAGAAGCGTGTCGACTTGCCGAACGCACGACCGAGTTCACGGTTATGCGGGATAGCGGTCATATTTCTCGAGTCGACTCTCGGCTCGACTCGGAGCACGCATCGGACGTGCGTACGCTCGATCCGTATGCTCGTTCCCGACCCAGCTTCAAATTTCCGAATGCTCGAGCCAAAGCAAGTTCCGTGTTTTCTCGGAGCAATATCGTCCAGGGAGAGCCCCGGGCAAGTAGCCGAATGACCCGAAGCACGCTGGCAGTTTTCACGTGCTCGACTCGAAGCAGGGACTTCCTCGGGCTGGCCTCGAGAAAAATGCCGATTTTCCCGAAGCGCGCTCCGAGTTTTCCATCGTGCGACTCGAAGCAGCTCCTTCCAATTGCATGCTTCGGGCATTTTCCAGTTTTACAAGAAGCGCGCCCCGAGTTTTCACCTTCCCGACTCGAAGCAAGGCCCAAAAGCGTGTCGACTTGCCGAACGCACGACCGAGTTCACGGTTATGCGGGATAGCGGACATATTTCTCGAGTCGAGTCTCGGCTCGACTCGGAGCACGCATCGGACGTGCGTACGCTCGATCCGTATGCTCGTTCCCGACCCAGCTTCAAATTTCCGAATGCTCGAGCCAAAGCAAGTTCCGTGTTTTCTCGGAGCAATATCGTCCAGGGAGAGCCCCGGGCAAGTAGCCGAATGACCCGAAGCACGCTGGCAGTTTTCACGTGCTCGACTCGAAGCAGGGACTTCCTCGTTCTGGCCTCGAGAAAAATGCCGATTTTCCCGAAGCGCGCTCCGAGTTTTCCATCGTGCGACTCGAAGCAGCTCCTTCCAATTGCATGCTTCGGGCATTTTCCAGTTTTACACGAAGCGCGCCCCGAGTTTTCACCTTCCCGACTCGAAGCAAGGCCCAAAAGCGTGTCGACTTGCCGAACGCACGACCGAGTTCACGGTTATGCGGGATAGCGGACATATTTCTCGAGTCGACTCTCGGCTCGACTCGGAGCACGCATCGGACGTGCGTACGCTCGATCCGTATGCTCGTTCCCGACCCAGCTTCAAATTTCCGAATGCTCGAGCCAAAGCAAGTTCCGTGTTTTCTCGGAGCAATATCGTCCAGGGAGAGCCCCGGGCAAGTAGCCGAATGACCCGAAGCACGCTGGCAGTTTTCACGTGCTCGACTCGAAGCAGGGACTTCCTCGGGCTGGCCTCGAGAAAAATGCCGATTTTCCCGAAGCGCGCTCCGAGTTTTCCATCGTGCGACTCGAAGCAGCTCCTTCCAATTGCATGCTTCGGGTATTTTCCAGTTTTACACGAAGCGCGCCCCGAGTTTTCACCTTCCCGACTCGAAGCAAGGCCCAAAAGCGTGTCGACTTGCCGAACGCACGACCGAGTTCACGGTTATGCGGGATAGCGGACATATTTCTCGAGTCCACTCTCGGCTCGACTCGGAGCACGCATCGGACGTGCGTACGCTCGATCCGTATGCTCGTTCCCGACCCAGCTTCAAATTTCCGAATGCTCGAGCCAAAGCAAGTTCCGTGTTTTCTCGGAGCAATATCGTCCAGGGAGAGCTCCGGGTAAGTAGCCGAATGACCCGAAGCACGCTGGCAGTTTTCACGTGCTCGACTCGAAGCAGGGACTTCCTCGGGCTGGCCTCGAGAAAAATGCCGATTTTCCCGAAGCGCGCTCCGAGTTTTCCATCGTGCGACTCGAAGCAGCTCCTTCCAATTGCATGCTTCGGGTATTTTCCAGTTTTACACGAAGCGCGCCCCGAGTTTTCACCTTCCCGACTCGAAGCAAGGCCTTCGTCGGGCGTTAAGTTGCGCTCCGACCTCTATGCGGCCTTCCCCTAAACATCTGGCCGGACCGGGGCGAGCGTCGTGCTATTGCCAACTAGAGCGGTTCCCAAAAGCGTGTCGATTTTCCGGGCGCACGACCGATTGCACTGTCAAACATATTTCTCAAGTCGACTTTAGGCTCGGCTCGAACCACGCTACAAATATTCATATGCTCGATCAAATGCCCGTGTCAAACTTTCGCATGCCAGACCCAGGGCAAGCCTCAAAATTTCGACTTACTCCACGACCTGAAGAGACCTTCCCAGTTGTCACATGATCGACCCGGAGCAAGATCGTACAACTTCAAACCCCGAGTGGATACCGAGTGGATCTATTTCTGCATCGTACTGATTTGCCGAACGTTCGCTTGACCAAGGGAACGATTTGGAAAAAATGCTCTTCCACTCGGATCTTGCTATGATTATATTAACGCGGTCTTCTTTCGGATGAACCAATCGGTGGCCACCAACCACGGACAAATCTTTTTCTCGAGTCAACTTTGCCGCTCGACTCGGAGCATGCTTCAAATGCAAGTATGCTCGATCCTGAGCCAGCTTCGAACTTCCACGTGCACGACCCGAAGCAAGGTCCGGGATTTCACACCCTTGACTTTGAGCATGGTCGTCCACGGTCTGGCTTCGAATATGCAAAATCATGACGCGTAGCAAGCCAA
>JASFAW010000010.1:80926880-80929380 GCA_030737815.1 Allium fistulosum
TGTAGGAAAATCTGGGCTAACAGAATTCTCGGGTCAAAATGCAGGCCGACTCGAAGCGAGCCCCGAGATTTTCCATGTCTGACTCGGAGCGCGCATATCACTAGGCAAGTAGTGGGAAACTAGCAATATGACTCGAAGCACACTAGAAGTTTTCACGCGCTCGACTCGAAGCAGGGACATCCGAGTTTTTACAAGCTCGACACGAAGCCAATTAGGCCAATTGAATACTTCGGGTAAAGGACGCACTGACTCGAAGCATGATAGCAGTTTTCTCGTGCTCGACTCGAAGCAGGTAGTTCCTCGGGCTTGCTTGGGGAAAGTTGCCGAATGACACGAAGCGCGCTTCGAGTTTTCTTCCCAGCGACTCCAAGCAGCAACATCCAAGTGCATGTTTGGGCATTTACCATAGTGACCCGAAGCGCCCCCCGAGTTTCCACATGACCGACTCGAAGCAAGTCCTTCGTCGGGCGATAAGTTGCGCTCCGACCCCGATGCGGCCTTCCCCTCAACATCGGGCCGGACCGGGGCGAGCACCGGGTAACTCGAGCGGTTCCGTATGCTCGTTCCCGACCCAGCTTCAAATTTCCGAATGCTCGAGCCAAAGCAAGTTCCGTGTTTTCTCGGAGCAATATCGTCCAGGGAGAGCTCCGGGCAAGTAGCCGAATGACCCGAAGCACGCTGGCAGTTTTCACGTGCTCGACTCGAAGCAGGGACTTGCTCGTGCTTGCCTCGAGAAAAATGCCGATTTTCCCGAAGCGCGCTCCGAGTTTTCCATCGTGCGACTCGAAGCAGCTGCTTCCAAATGCATGCTTCGGGTATTTTCCAGTTTGACACGAAGCGCGCCCCGAGTTTTCACCTTCCCGACTCGAAGCAAGGCCCAAAAGCGTGTCGACTTGCCGAACGCACGACCGAGTTCACGGTTATGCGGGATAGCGGTCATATTTCTCGAGTCGACTCTCGGCTCGACTCGGAGCACGCACTGGACGTGCGTACGCTCGATCCGTATGCTCGTTCCCGACCCAGCTTCAAATTTCCGAATGCTCGAGCCAAAGCAAGTTCCGTGTTTTCTCGGAGCAATATCGTCCAGGGAGAGCTCCGGGCAAGTAGCCGAATGACCCGAAGCACGCTGGCAGTTTTCACGTGCTCGACTCGAAGCAAGGACTTGCTCGTGCTTGCCTCGAGAAAAATGCCGATTTTCCCTAAGCGCGCTCCGAGTTTTCCATCGTGCGACTCGAAGCAGCTGCTTCCAAATGCATGCTTCGGGTATTTTCCAGTTTGACACGAAGCGCGCCCCGAGTTTTCACCTTCCCGACTCGAAGCAAGGCCCAAAAGCGTGTCGACTTGCCGAACGCACGACCGAGTTCACGGTTATGCGGGATAGCGGTCATATTTCTCGAGTCGACTCTCGGCTCGACTCGGAGCACGCACTGGACGTGCGTACGCTCGATCCGTATGCTCGTTCCCGACCCAGCTTCAAATTTCCGAATGCTCGAGCCAAAGCAAGTTCCGTGTTTTCTCGGAGCAATATCGTCCAGGGAGAGCTCCGGGCAAGTAGCCGAATGACCCGAAGCACGCTGGCAGTTTTCACGTGCTCGACTCGAAGCAGGGACTTGCTCGTGCTTGCCTCGAGAAAAATGCCGATTTTCCCGAAGCGCGCTCCGAGTTTTCCATCGTGCGACTCGAAGCAGCTGCTTCCAAATGCATGCTTCGGGTATTTTCCAGTTTGACACGAAGCGCGCCCCGAGTTTTCACCTTCCCGACTCGAAGCAAGGCCCAAAAGCGTGTCGACTTGCCGAACGCACGACCGAGTTCACGGTTATGCGGGATAGCGGTCATATTTCTCGAGTCGACTCTCGGCTCGACTCGGAGCACGCACTGGACGTGCGTACGCTCGATCCGTATGCTCGTTCCCGACCCAGCTTCAAATTTCCGAATGCTCGAGCCAAAGCAAGTTCCGTGTTTTCTCGGAGCAATATCGTCCAGGGAGAGCCCCGGGCAAGTAGCCGAATGACCCGAAGCACGCTGGCAGTTTTCACGTGCTCGACTCGAAGCAGGGACTTCCTCGGGCTGGCCTCGAGAAAAATGCCGATTTTCCCGAAGCGCGCTCCGAGTTTTCCATCGTGCGACTCGAAGCAGCTCCTTCCAATTGCATGCTTCGGGCATTTTCCAGTTTTACACGAAGCGCGCCCCGAGTTTTCACCTTCCCGACTCGAAGCAAGGCCCAGAAGCGTGTCGACTTGCCGAACGCACGACCGAGTTCACGGTTATGCGGGATAGCGGTCATATTTCTCGAGTCGACTCTCGGCTCGACTCGGAGCACGCATCGGACGTGCGTACGCTCGATCCGTATGCTCGTTCCCGACCCAGCTTCAAATTTCCGAATGCTCGAGCCAAAGCAAGTTCCGTGTTTTCTCGGAGCAATATCGTCCAGGGAGAGCCCCGGGCAAGTAGCCGAATGACCCGAAGCACGCTGGCAGTTTTCACGTGCTCGACTCGAAGC
>JASFAW010000010.1:80939380-80944380 GCA_030737815.1 Allium fistulosum
CGACTCGAAGCAGGTAGTTCCTCGGGCTTGCTTGGGGAAAGTTGCCGAATGACACGAAGCGCGCTTCGAGTTTTCTTCCCAGCGACTCCAAGCAGCAACATCCAAGTGCATGTTTGGGCATTTACCATAGTGACCCGAAGCGCCCCCCGAGTTTCCACATGACCGACTCGAAGCAAGTCCTTCGTCGGGCGATAAGTTGCGCTCCGACCCCGATGCGGCCTTCCCCTCAACATCGGGCCGGACCGGGGCGAGCACCGGGTAACTCGAGCGGTTCCGTATGCTCGTTCCCGACCCAGCTTCAAATTTCCGAATGCTCGAGCCAAAGCAAGTTCCGTGTTTTCTCGGAGCAATATCGTCCAGGGAGAGCTCCGGGCAAGTAGCCGAATGACCCGAAGCACGCTGGCAGTTTTCACGTGCTCGACTCGAAGCAGGGACTTGCTCGTGCTTGCCTCGAGAAAAATGCCGATTTTCCCGAAGCGCGCTCCGAGTTTTCCATCGTGCGACTCGAAGCAGCTGCTTCCAAATGCATGCTTCGGGTATTTTCCAGTTTGACACGAAGCGCGCCCCGAGTTTTCACCTTCCCGACTCGAAGCAAGGCCCAAAAGCGTGTCGACTTGCCGAACGCACGACCGAGTTCACGGTTATGCGGGATAGCGGTCATATTTCTCGAGTCGACTCTCGGCTCGACTCGGAGCACGCACTGGACGTGCGTACGCTCGATCCGTATGCTCGTTCCCGACCCAGCTTCAAATTTCCGAATGCTCGAGCCAAAGCAAGTTCCGTGTTTTCTCGGAGCAATATCGTCCAGGGAGAGCTCCGGGCAAGTAGCCGAATGACCCGAAGCACGCTGGCAGTTTTCACGTGCTCGACTCGAAGCAAGGACTTGCTCGTGCTTGCCTCGAGAAAAATGCCGATTTTCCCTAAGCGCGCTCCGAGTTTTCCATCGTGCGACTCGAAGCAGCTGCTTCCAAATGCATGCTTCGGGTATTTTCCAGTTTGACACGAAGCGCGCCCCGAGTTTTCACCTTCCCGACTCGAAGCAAGGCCCAAAAGCGTGTCGACTTGCCGAACGCACGACCGAGTTCACGGTTATGCGGGATAGCGGTCATATTTCTCGAGTCGACTCTCGGTTCGACTCGGAGCACGCACTGGACGTGCGTACGCTCGATCCGTATGCTCGTTCCCGACCCAGCTTCAAATTTCCGAATGCTCGAGCCAAAGCAAGTTCCGTGTTTTCTCGGAGCAATATCGTCCAGGGAGAGCTCCGGGCAAGTAGCCGAATGACCCGAAGCACGCTGGCAGTTTTCACGTGCTCGACTCGAAGCAGGGACTTGCTCGTGCTTGCCTCGAGAAAAATGCCGATTTTCCCGAAGCGCGCTCCGAGTTTTCCATCGTGCGACTCGAAGCAGCTGCTTCCAAATGCATGCTTCGGGTATTTTCCAGTTTGACACGAAGCGCGCCCCGAGTTTTCACCTTCCCGACTCGAAGCAAGGCCCAAAAGCGTGTCGACTTGCCGAACGCACGACCGAGTTCACGGTTATGCGGGATAGCGGTCATATTTCTCGAGTCGACTCTCGGCTCGACTCGGAGCACGCACTGGACGTGCGTACGCTCGATCCGTATGCTCGTTCCCGACCCAGCTTCAAATTTCCGAATGCTCGAGCCAAAGCAAGTTCCGTGTTTTCTCGGAGCAATATCGTCCAGGGAGAGCTCCGGGCAAGTAGCCGAATGACCCGAAGCACGCTGGCAGTTTTCACGTGCTCGACTCGAAGCAGGGACTTGCTCGTGCTTGCCTCGAGAAAAATGCCGATTTTCCCGAAGCGCGCTCCGAGTTTTCCATCGTGCGACTCGAAGCAGCTGCTTCCAAATGCATGCTTCGGGTATTTTCCAGTTTGACACGAAGCGCGCCCCGAGTTTTCACCTTCCCGACTCGAAGCAAGGCCCAAAAGCGTGTCGACTTGCCGAACGCACGACCGAGTTCACGGTTATGCGGGATAGCGGTCATATTTCTCGAGTCGACTCTCGGCTCGACTCGGAGCACGCACTGGACGTGCGTACGCTCGATCCGTATGCTCGTTCCCGACCCAGCTTCAAATTTCCGAATGCTCGAGCCAAAGCAAGTTCCGTGTTTTCTCGGAGCAATATCGTCCAGGGAGAGCCCCGGGCAAGTAGCCGAATGACCCGAAGCACGCTGGCAGTTTTCACGTGCTCGACTCGAAGCAGGGACTTCCTCGGGCTGGCCTCGAGAAAAATGCCGATTTTCCCGAAGCGCGCTCCGAGTTTTCCATCGTGCGACTCGAAGCAGCTCCTTCCAATTGCATGCTTCGGGCATTTTCCAGTTTTACACGAAGCGCGCCCCGAGTTTTCACCTTCCCGACTCGAAGCAAGGCCCAGAAGCGTGTCGACTTGCCGAACGCACGACCGAGTTCACGGTTATGCGGGATAGCGGTCATATTTCTCGAGTCGACTCTCGGCTCGACTCGGAGCACGCATCGGACGTGCGTACGCTCGATCCGTATGCTCGTTCCCGACCCAGCTTCAAATTTCCGAATGCTCGAGCCAAAGCAAGTTCCGTGTTTTCTCGGAGCAATATCGTCCAGGGAGAGCCCCGGGCAAGTAGCCGAATGACCCGAAGCACGCTGGCAGTTTTCACGTGCTCGACTCGAAGCAGGGACTTCCTCGGGCTGGCCTCGAGAAAAATGCCGATTTTCCCGAAGCGCGCTCCGAGTTTTCCATCGTGCGACTCGAAGCAGCTCCTTCCAATTGCATGCTTCGGGCATTTTCCAGTTTTACAAGAAGCGCGCCCCGAGTTTTCACCTTCCCGACTCGAAGCAAGGCCCAAAAGCGTGTCGACTTGCCGAACGCACGACCGAGTTCACGGTTATGCGGGATAGCGGACATATTTCTCGAGTCGAGTCTCGGCTCGACTCGGAGCACGCATCGGACGTGCGTACGCTCGATCCGTATGCTCGTTCCCGACCCAGCTTCAAATTTCCGAATGCTCGAGCCAAAGCAAGTTCCGTGTTTTCTCGGAGCAATATCGTCCAGGGAGAGCCCCGGGCAAGTAGCCGAATGACCCGAAGCACGCTGGCAGTTTTCACGTGCTCGACTCGAAGCAGGGACTTCCTCGTTCTGGCCTTGAGAAAAATGCCGATTTTCCCGAAGCGCGCTCCGAGTTTTCCATCGTGCGACTCGAAGCAGCTCCTTCCAATTGCATGCTTCGGGCATTTTCCAGTTTTACACGAAGCGCGCCCCGAGTTTTCACCTTCCCGACTCGAAGCAAGGCCCAAAAGCGTGTCGACTTGCCGAACGCACGACCGAGTTCACGGTTATGCGGGATAGCGGACATATTTCTCGAGTCGACTCTCGGCTCGACTCGGAGCACGCATCGGACGTGCGTACGCTCGATCCGTATGCTCGTTCCCGACCCAGCTTCAAATTTCCGAATGCTCGAGCCAAAGCAAGTTCCGTGTTTTCTCGGAGCAATATCGTCCAGGGAGAGCCCCGGGCAAGTAGCCGAATGACCCGAAGCACGCTGGCAGTTTTCACGTGCTCGACTCGAAGCAGGGACTTCCTCGGGCTGGCCTCGAGAAAAATGCCGATTTTCCCGAAGCGCGCTCCGAGTTTTCCATCGTGCGACTCGAAGCAGCTCCTTCCAATTGCATGCTTCGGGTATTTTCCAGTTTTACACGAAGCGCGCCCCGAGTTTTCACCTTCCCGACTCGAAGCAAGGCCCAAAAGCGTGTCGACTTGCCGAACGCACGACCGAGTTCACGGTTATGCGGGATAGCGGACATATTTCTCGAGTCCACTCTCGGCTCGACTCGGAGCACGCATCGGACGTGCGTACGCTCGATCCGTATGCTCGTTCCCGACCCAGCTTCAAATTTCCGAATGCTCGAGCCAAAGCAAGTTCCGTGTTTTCTCGGAGCAATATCGTCCAGGGAGAGCTCCGGGTAAGTAGCCGAATGACCCGAAGCACGCTGGCAGTTTTCACGTGCTCGACTCGAAGCAGGGACTTCCTCGGGCTGGCCTCGAGAAAAATGCCGATTTTCCCGAAGCGCGCTCCGAGTTTTCCATCGTGCGACTCGAAGCAGCTCCTTCCAATTGCATGCTTCGGGTATTTTCCAGTTTTACACGAAGCGCGCCCCGAGTTTTCACCTTCCCGACTCGAAGCAAGGCCTTCGTCGGGCGTTAAGTTGCGCTCCGACCTCTATGCGGCCTTCCCCTAAACATCTGGCCGGACCGGGGCGAGCGTCGTGCTATTGCCAACTAGAGCGGTTCCCAAAAGCGTGTCGATTTTCCGGGCGCACGACCGATTGCACTGTCAAACATATTTCTCAAGTCGACTTTAGGCTCGGCTCGAACCACGCTACAAATATTCATATGCTCGATCAAATGCCCGTGTCAAACTTTCGCATGCCAGACCCAGGGCAAGCCTCAAAATTTCGACTTACTCCACGACCTGAAGAGACCTTCCCAGTTGTCACATGATCGACCCGGAGCAAGATCGTACAACTTCAAACCCCGAGTGGATACCGAGTGGATCTATTTCTGCATCGTACTGATTTGCCGAACGTTCGCTTGACCAAGGGAACGATTTGGAAAAAATGCTCTTCCACTCGGATCTTGCTATGATTATATTAACGCGGTCTTCTTTCGGATGAACCAATCGGTGGCCACCAACCACGGACAAATCTTTTTCTCGAGTCAACTTTGCCGCTCGACTCGGAGCATGCTTCAAATGCAAGTATGCTCGATCCTGAGCCAGCTTCGAACTTCCACGTGCACGACCCGAAGCAAGGTCCGGGATTTCACACCCTTGACTTTGAGCATGGTCGTCCACGGTCTGGCTTCGAATATGCAAAATCATGACGCGTAGCAAGCCAACTCAATCTATTTTTCCATTGTATCGACTTTTGTAATGTCCCCTCGACGGCGAGCACGGTACGGGCAAGTCGAAGCTCCGTCGAAGCTTATATCTTCTCAAATCTCAAACG
>JASFAW010000010.1:80951880-80954380 GCA_030737815.1 Allium fistulosum
GGGAAACTAGCAATATGACTCGAAGCACACTAGAAGTTTTCACGCGCTCGACTCGAAGCAGGGACATCCGAGTTTTTACAAGCTCGACACGAAGCCAATTAGGCCAATTGAATACTTCGGGTAAAGGACGCACTGACTCGAAGCATGATAGCAGTTTTCTCGTGCTCGACTCGAAGCAGGTAGTTCCTCGGGCTTGCTTGGGGAAAGTTGCCGAATGACACGAAGCGCGCTTCGAGTTTTCTTCCCAGCGACTCCAAGCAGCAACATCCAAGTGCATGTTTGGGCATTTACCATAGTGACCCGAAGCGCCCCCCGAGTTTCCACATGACCGACTCGAAGCAAGTCCTTCGTCGGGCGATAAGTTGCGCTCCGACCCCGATGCGGCCTTCCCCTCAACATCGGGCCGGACCGGGGCGAGCACCGGGTAACTCGAGCGGTTCCGTATGCTCGTTCCCGACCCAGCTTCAAATTTCCGAATGCTCGAGCCAAAGCAAGTTCCGTGTTTTCTCGGAGCAATATCGTCCAGGGAGAGCTCCGGGCAAGTAGCCGAATGACCCGAAGCACGCTGGCAGTTTTCACGTGCTCGACTCGAAGCAGGGACTTGCTCGTGCTTGCCTCGAGAAAAATGCCGATTTTCCCGAAGCGCGCTCCGAGTTTTCCATCGTGCGACTCGAAGCAGCTGCTTCCAAATGCATGCTTCGGGTATTTTCCAGTTTGACACGAAGCGCGCCCCGAGTTTTCACCTTCCCGACTCGAAGCAAGGCCCAAAAGCGTGTCGACTTGCCGAACGCACGACCGAGTTCACGGTTATGCGGGATAGCGGTCATATTTCTCGAGTCGACTCTCGGCTCGACTCGGAGCACGCACTGGACGTGCGTACGCTCGATCCGTATGCTCGTTCCCGACCCAGCTTCAAATTTCCGAATGCTCGAGCCAAAGCAAGTTCCGTGTTTTCTCGGAGCAATATCGTCCAGGGAGAGCTCCGGGCAAGTAGCCGAATGACCCGAAGCACGCTGGCAGTTTTCACGTGCTCGACTCGAAGCAAGGACTTGCTCGTGCTTGCCTCGAGAAAAATGCCGATTTTCCCTAAGCGCGCTCCGAGTTTTCCATCGTGCGACTCGAAGCAGCTGCTTCCAAATGCATGCTTCGGGTATTTTCCAGTTTGACACGAAGCGCGCCCCGAGTTTTCACCTTCCCGACTCGAAGCAAGGCCCAAAAGCGTGTCGACTTGCCGAACGCACGACCGAGTTCACGGTTATGCGGGATAGCGGTCATATTTCTCGAGTCGACTCTCGGCTCGACTCGGAGCACGCACTGGACGTGCGTACGCTCGATCCGTATGCTCGTTCCCGACCCAGCTTCAAATTTCCGAATGCTCGAGCCAAAGCAAGTTCCGTGTTTTCTCGGAGCAATATCGTCCAGGGAGAGCTCCGGGCAAGTAGCCGAATGACCCGAAGCACGCTGGCAGTTTTCACGTGCTCGACTCGAAGCAGGGACTTGCTCGTGCTTGCCTCGAGAAAAATGCCGATTTTCCCGAAGCGCGCTCCGAGTTTTCCATCGTGCGACTCGAAGCAGCTGCTTCCAAATGCATGCTTCGGGTATTTTCCAGTTTGACACGAAGCGCGCCCCGAGTTTTCACCTTCCCGACTCGAAGCAAGGCCCAAAAGCGTGTCGACTTGCCGAACGCACGACCGAGTTCACGGTTATGCGGGATAGCGGTCATATTTCTCGAGTCGACTCTCGGCTCGACTCGGAGCACGCACTGGACGTGCGTACGCTCGATCCGTATGCTCGTTCCCGACCCAGCTTCAAATTTCCGAATGCTCGAGCCAAAGCAAGTTCCGTGTTTTCTCGGAGCAATATCGTCCAGGGAGAGCCCCGGGCAAGTAGCCGAATGACCCGAAGCACGCTGGCAGTTTTCACGTGCTCGACTCGAAGCAGGGACTTCCTCGGGCTGGCCTCGAGAAAAATGCCGATTTTCCCGAAGCGCGCTCCGAGTTTTCCATCGTGCGACTCGAAGCAGCTCCTTCCAATTGCATGCTTCGGGCATTTTCCAGTTTTACACGAAGCGCGCCCCGAGTTTTCACCTTCCCGACTCGAAGCAAGGCCCAGAAGCCTGTCGACTTGCCGAACGCACGACCGAGTTCACGGTTATGCGGGATAGCGGTCATATTTCTCGAGTCGACTCTCGGCTCGACTCGGAGCACGCATCGGACGTGCGTACGCTCGATCCGTATGCTCGTTCCCGACCCAGCTTCAAATTTCCGAATGCTCGAGCCAAAGCAAGTTCCGTGTTTTCTCGGAGCAATATCGTCCAGGGAGAGCCCCGGGCAAGTAGCCGAATGACCCGAAGCACGCTGGCAGTTTTCACGTGCTCGACTCGAAGCAGGGACTTCCTCGGGCTGGCCTCGAGAAAAATGCCGATTTTCCCGAAGCGCGCTCCGAGTTTTCCATCGTGCGACTCGAAGCAGCTCCTTCCAATTGCATGCTTCGGGCATTT
>JASFAW010000010.1:80964380-80966880 GCA_030737815.1 Allium fistulosum
TTGGGCATTTACCATAGTGACCCGAAGCGCCCCCCGAGTTTCCACATGACCGACTCGAAGCAAGTCCTTCGTCGGGCGATAAGTTGCGCTCCGACCCCGATGCGGCCTTCCCCTCAACATCGGGCCGGACCGGGGCGAGCACCGGGTAACTCGAGCGGTTCCGTATGCTCGTTCCCGACCCAGCTTCAAATTTCCGAATGCTCGAGCCAAAGCAAGTTCCGTGTTTTCTCGGAGCAATATCGTCCAGGGAGAGCTCCGGGCAAGTAGCCGAATGACCCGAAGCACGCTGGCAGTTTTCACGTGCTCGACTCGAAGCAGGGACTTGCTCGTGCTTGCCTCGAGAAAAATGCCGATTTTCCCGAAGCGCGCTCCGAGTTTTCCATCGTGCGACTCGAAGCAGCTGCTTCCAAATGCATGCTTCGGGTATTTTCCAGTTTGACACGAAGCGCGCCCCGAGTTTTCACCTTCCCGACTCGAAGCAAGGCCCAAAAGCGTGTCGACTTGCCGAACGCACGACCGAGTTCACGGTTATGCGGGATAGCGGTCATATTTCTCGAGTCGACTCTCGGCTCGACTCGGAGCACGCACTGGACGTGCGTACGCTCGATCCGTATGCTCGTTCCCGACCCAGCTTCAAATTTCCGAATGCTCGAGCCAAAGCAAGTTCCGTGTTTTCTCGGAGCAATATCGTCCAGGGAGAGCTCCGGGCAAGTAGCCGAATGACCCGAAGCACGCTGGCAGTTTTCACGTGCTCGACTCGAAGCAAGGACTTGCTCGTGCTTGCCTCGAGAAAAATGCCGATTTTCCCTAAGCGCGCTCCGAGTTTTCCATCGTGCGACTCGAAGCAGCTGCTTCCAAATGCATGCTTCGGGTATTTTCCAGTTTGACACGAAGCGCGCCCCGAGTTTTCACCTTCCCGACTCGAAGCAAGGCCCAAAAGCGTGTCGACTTGCCGAACGCACGACCGAGTTCACGGTTATGCGGGATAGCGGTCATATTTCTCGAGTCGACTCTCGGCTCGACTCGGAGCACGCACTGGACGTGCGTACGCTCGATCCGTATGCTCGTTCCCGACCCAGCTTCAAATTTCCGAATGCTCGAGCCAAAGCAAGTTCCGTGTTTTCTCGGAGCAATATCGTCCAGGGAGAGCTCCGGGCAAGTAGCCGAATGACCCGAAGCACGCTGGCAGTTTTCACGTGCTCGACTCGAAGCAGGGACTTGCTCGTGCTTGCCTCGAGAAAAATGCCGATTTTCCCGAAGCGCGCTCCGAGTTTTCCATCGTGCGACTCGAAGCAGCTGCTTCCAAATGCATGCTTCGGGTATTTTCCAGTTTGACACGAAGCGCGCCCCGAGTTTTCACCTTCCCGACTCGAAGCAAGGCCCAAAAGCGTGTCGACTTGCCGAACGCACGACCGAGTTCACGGTTATGCGGGATAGCGGTCATATTTCTCGAGTCGACTCTCGGCTCGACTCGGAGCACGCACTGGACGTGCGTACGCTCGATCCGTATGCTCGTTCCCGACCCAGCTTCAAATTTCCGAATGCTCGAGCCAAAGCAAGTTCCGTGTTTTCTCGGAGCAATATCGTCCAGGGAGAGCCCCGGGCAAGTAGCCGAATGACCCGAAGCACGCTGGCAGTTTTCACGTGCTCGACTCGAAGCAGGGACTTCCTCGGGCTGGCCTCGAGAAAAATGCCGATTTTCCCGAAGCGCGCTCCGAGTTTTCCATCGTGCGACTCGAAGCAGCTCCTTCCAATTGCATGCTTCGGGCATTTTCCAGTTTTACACGAAGCGCGCCCCGAGTTTTCACCTTCCCGACTCGAAGCAAGGCCCAGAAGCGTGTCGACTTGCCGAACGCACGACCGAGTTCACGGTTATGCGGGATAGCGGTCATATTTCTCGAGTCGACTCTCGGCTCGACTCGGAGCACGCATCGGACGTGCGTACGCTCGATCCGTATGCTCGTTCCCGACCCAGCTTCAAATTTCCGAATGCTCGAGCCAAAGCAAGTTCCGTGTTTTCTCGGAGCAATATCGTCCAGGGAGAGCCCCGGGCAAGTAGCCGAATGACCCGAAGCACGCTGGCAGTTTTCACGTGCTCGACTCGAAGCAGGGACTTCCTCGGGCTGGCCTCGAGAAAAATGCCGATTTTCCCGAAGCGCGCTCCGAGTTTTCCATCGTGCGACTCGAAGCAGCTCCTTCCAATTGCATGCTTCGGGCATTTTCCAGTTTTACAAGAAGCGCGCCCCGAGTTTTCACCTTCCCGACTCGAAGCAAGGCCCAAAAGCGTGTCGACTTGCCGAACGCACGACCGAGTTCACGGTTATGCGGGATAGCGGACATATTTCTCGAGTCGAGTCTCGGCTCGACTCGGAGCACGCATCGGACGTGCGTACGCTCGATCCGTATGCTCGTTCCCGACCCAGCTTCAAATTTCCGAATGCTCGAGCCAAAGCAAGTTCCGTGTTTTCTCGGAGCAATATCGTCCAGGGAGAGCCCCGGG
>JASFAW010000010.1:80976880-80979380 GCA_030737815.1 Allium fistulosum
AAGCACGCTGGCAGTTTTCACGTGCTCGACTCGAAGCAGGGACTTGCTCGTGCTTGCCTCGAGAAAAATGCCGATTTTCCCGAAGCGCGCTCCGAGTTTTCCATCGTGCGACTCGAAGCAGCTGCTTCCAAATGCATGCTTCGGGTATTTTCCAGTTTGACACGAAGCGCGCCCCGAGTTTTCACCTTCCCGACTCGAAGCAAGGCCCAAAAGCGTGTCGACTTGCCGAACGCACGACCGAGTTCACGGTTATGCGGGATAGCGGTCATATTTCTCGAGTCGACTCTCGGCTCGACTCGGAGCACGCACTGGACGTGCGTACGCTCGATCCGTATGCTCGTTCCCGACCCAGCTTCAAATTTCCGAATGCTCGAGCCAAAGCAAGTTCCGTGTTTTCTCGGAGCAATATCGTCCAGGGAGAGCTCCGGGCAAGTAGCCGAATGACCCGAAGCACGCTGGCAGTTTTCACGTGCTCGACTCGAAGCAAGGACTTGCTCGTGCTTGCCTCGAGAAAAATGCCGATTTTCCCTAAGCGCGCTCCGAGTTTTCCATCGTGCGACTCGAAGCAGCTGCTTCCAAATGCATGCTTCGGGTATTTTCCAGTTTGACACGAAGCGCGCCCCGAGTTTTCACCTTCCCGACTCGAAGCAAGGCCCAAAAGCGTGTCGACTTGCCGAACGCACGACCGAGTTCACGGTTATGCGGGATAGCGGTCATATTTCTCGAGTCGACTCTCGGTTCGACTCGGAGCACGCACTGGACGTGCGTACGCTCGATCCGTATGCTCGTTCCCGACCCAGCTTCAAATTTCCGAATGCTCGAGCCAAAGCAAGTTCCGTGTTTTCTCGGAGCAATATCGTCCAGGGAGAGCTCCGGGCAAGTAGCCGAATGACCCGAAGCACGCTGGCAGTTTTCACGTGCTCGACTCGAAGCAGGGACTTGCTCGTGCTTGCCTCGAGAAAAATGCCGATTTTCCCGAAGCGCGCTCCGAGTTTTCCATCGTGCGACTCGAAGCAGCTGCTTCCAAATGCATGCTTCGGGTATTTTCCAGTTTGACACGAAGCGCGCCCCGAGTTTTCACCTTCCCGACTCGAAGCAAGGCCCAAAAGCGTGTCGACTTGCCGAACGCACGACCGAGTTCACGGTTATGCGGGATAGCGGTCATATTTCTCGAGTCGACTCTCGGCTCGACTCGGAGCACGCACTGGACGTGCGTACGCTCGATCCGTATGCTCGTTCCCGACCCAGCTTCAAATTTCCGAATGCTCGAGCCAAAGCAAGTTCCGTGTTTTCTCGGAGCAATATCGTCCAGGGAGAGCTCCGGGCAAGTAGCCGAATGACCCGAAGCACGCTGGCAGTTTTCACGTGCTCGACTCGAAGCAGGGACTTGCTCGTGCTTGCCTCGAGAAAAATGCCGATTTTCCCGAAGCGCGCTCCGAGTTTTCCATCGTGCGACTCGAAGCAGCTGCTTCCAAATGCATGCTTCGGGTATTTTCCAGTTTGACACGAAGCGCGCCCCGAGTTTTCACCTTCCCGACTCGAAGCAAGGCCCAAAAGCGTGTCGACTTGCCGAACGCACGACCGAGTTCACGGTTATGCGGGATAGCGGTCATATTTCTCGAGTCGACTCTCGGCTCGACTCGGAGCACGCACTGGACGTGCGTACGCTCGATCCGTATGCTCGTTCCCGACCCAGCTTCAAATTTCCGAATGCTCGAGCCAAAGCAAGTTCCGTGTTTTCTCGGAGCAATATCGTCCAGGGAGAGCCCCGGGCAAGTAGCCGAATGACCCGAAGCACGCTGGCAGTTTTCACGTGCTCGACTCGAAGCAGGGACTTCCTCGGGCTGGCCTCGAGAAAAATGCCGATTTTCCCGAAGCGCGCTCCGAGTTTTCCATCGTGCGACTCGAAGCAGCTCCTTCCAATTGCATGCTTCGGGCATTTTCCAGTTTTACACGAAGCGCGCCCCGAGTTTTCACCTTCCCGACTCGAAGCAAGGCCCAGAAGCGTGTCGACTTGCCGAACGCACGACCGAGTTCACGGTTATGCGGGATAGCGGTCATATTTCTCGAGTCGACTCTCGGCTCGACTCGGAGCACGCATCGGACGTGCGTACGCTCGATCCGTATGCTCGTTCCCGACCCAGCTTCAAATTTCCGAATGCTCGAGCCAAAGCAAGTTCCGTGTTTTCTCGGAGCAATATCGTCCAGGGAGAGCCCCGGGCAAGTAGCCGAATGACCCGAAGCACGCTGGCAGTTTTCACGTGCTCGACTCGAAGCAGGGACTTCCTCGGGCTGGCCTCGAGAAAAATGCCGATTTTCCCGAAGCGCGCTCCGAGTTTTCCATCGTGCGACTCGAAGCAGCTCCTTCCAATTGCATGCTTCGGGCATTTTCCAGTTTTACAAGAAGCGCGCCCCGAGTTTTAACCTTCCCGACTCGAAGCAAGGCCCAAAAGCGTGTCGACTTGCCGAACGCACGACCGAGTTCACGGTTATGCGGGAT
>JASFAW010000010.1:80989380-80991880 GCA_030737815.1 Allium fistulosum
CCCTCAACATCGGGCCGGACCGGGGCGAGCACCGGGTAACTCGAGCGGTTCCGTATGCTCGTTCCCGACCCAGCTTCAAATTTCCGAATGCTCGAGCCAAAGCAAGTTCCGTGTTTTCTCGGAGCAATATCGTCCAGGGAGAGCTCCGGGCAAGTAGCCGAATGACCCGAAGCACGCTGGCAGTTTTCACGTGCTCGACTCGAAGCAGGGACTTGCTCGTGCTTGCCTCGAGAAAAATGCCGATTTTCCCGAAGCGCGCTCCGAGTTTTCCATCGTGCGACTCGAAGCAGCTGCTTCCAAATGCATGCTTCGGGTATTTTCCAGTTTGACACGAAGCGCGCCCCGAGTTTTCACCTTCCCGACTCGAAGCAAGGCCCAAAAGCGTGTCGACTTGCCGAACGCACGACCGAGTTCACGGTTATGCGGGATAGCGGTCATATTTCTCGAGTCGACTCTCGGCTCGACTCGGAGCACGCACTGGACGTGCGTACGCTCGATCCGTATGCTCGTTCCCGACCCAGCTTCAAATTTCCGAATGCTCGAGCCAAAGCAAGTTCCGTGTTTTCTCGGAGCAATATCGTCCAGGGAGAGCTCCGGGCAAGTAGCCGAATGACCCGAAGCACGCTGGCAGTTTTCACGTGCTCGACTCGAAGCAAGGACTTGCTCGTGCTTGCCTCGAGAAAAATGCCGATTTTCCCTAAGCGCGCTCCGAGTTTTCCATCGTGCGACTCGAAGCAGCTGCTTCCAAATGCATGCTTCGGGTATTTTCCAGTTTGACACGAAGCGCGCCCCGAGTTTTCACCTTCCCGACTCGAAGCAAGGCCCAAAAGCGTGTCGACTTGCCGAACGCACGACCGAGTTCACGGTTATGCGGGATAGCGGTCATATTTCTCGAGTCGACTCTCGGCTCGACTCGGAGCACGCACTGGACGTGCGTACGCTCGATCCGTATGCTCGTTCCCGACCCAGCTTCAAATTTCCGAATGCTCGAGCCAAAGCAAGTTCCGTGTTTTCTCGGAGCAATATCGTCCAGGGAGAGCTCCGGGCAAGTAGCCGAATGACCCGAAGCACGCTGGTAGTTTTCACGTGCTCGACTCGAAGCAGGGACTTGCTCGTGCTTGCCTCGAGAAAAATGCCGATTTTCCCGAAGCGCGCTCCGAGTTTTCCATCGTGCGACTCGAAGCAGCTGCTTCCAAATGCATGCTTCGGGTATTTTCCAGTTTGACACGAAGCGCGCCCCGAGTTTTCACCTTCCCGACTCGAAGCAAGGCCCAAAAGCGTGTCGACTTGCCGAACGCACGACCGAGTTCACGGTTATGCGGGATAGCGGTCATATTTCTCGAGTCGACTCTCGGCTCGACTCGGAGCACGCACTGGACGTGCGTACGCTCGATCCGTATGCTCGTTCCCGACCCAGCTTCAAATTTCCGAATGCTCGAGCCAAAGCAAGTTCCGTGTTTTCTCGGAGCAATATCGTCCAGGGAGAGCCCCGGGCAAGTAGCCGAATGACCCGAAGCACGCTGGCAGTTTTCACGTGCTCGACTCGAAGCAGGGACTTCCTCGGGCTGGCCTCGAGAAAAATGCCGATTTTCCCGAAGCGCGCTCCGAGTTTTCCATCGTGCGACTCGAAGCAGCTCCTTCCAATTGCATGCTTCGGGCATTTTCCAGTTTTACACGAAGCGCGCCCCGAGTTTTCACCTTCCCGACTCGAAGCAAGGCCCAGAAGCGTGTCGACTTGCCGAACGCACGACCGAGTTCACGGTTATGCGGGATAGCGGTCATATTTCTCGAGTCGACTCTCGGCTCGACTCGGAGCACGCATCGGACGTGCGTACGCTCGATCCGTATGCTCGTTCCCGACCCAGCTTCAAATTTCCGAATGCTCGAGCCAAAGCAAGTTCCGTGTTTTCTCGGAGCAATATCGTCCAGGGAGAGCCCCGGGCAAGTAGCCGAATGACCCGAAGCACGCTGGCAGTTTTCACGTGCTCGACTCGAAGCAGGGACTTCCTCGGGCTGGCCTCGAGAAAAATGCCGATTTTCCCGAAGCGCGCTCTGAGTTTTCCATCGTGCGACTCGAAGCAGCTCCTTCCAATTGCATGCTTCGGGCATTTTCCAGTTTTACAAGAAGCGCGCCCCGAGTTTTCACCTTCCCGACTCGAAGCAAGGCCCAAAAGCGTGTCGACTTGCCGAACGCACGACCGAGTTCACGGTTATGCGGGATAGCGGACATATTTCTCGAGTCGAGTCTCGGCTCGACTCGGAGCACGCATCGGACGTGCGTACGCTCGATCCGTATGCTCGTTCCCGACCCAGCTTCAAATTTCCGAATGCTCGAGCCAAAGCAAGTTCCGTGTTTTCTCGGAGCAATATCGTCCAGGGAGAGCCCCGGGCAAGTAGCCGAATGACCCGAAGCACGCTGGCAGTTTTCACGTGCTCGACTCGAAGCAGGGACTTCCTCGTTCTGGCCTCGAGAAAAATGCCGATTTTCCCGAAGCGCGCT
>JASFAW010000010.1:81001880-81004380 GCA_030737815.1 Allium fistulosum
ACTCGAAGCAGCTGCTTCCAAATGCATGCTTCGGGTATTTTCCAGTTTGACACGAAGCGCGCCCCGAGTTTTCACCTTCCCGACTCGAAGCAAGGCCCAAAAGCGTGTCGACTTGCCGAACGCACGACCGAGTTCACGGTTATGCGGGATAGCGGTCATATTTCTCGAGTCGACTCTCGGCTCGACTCGGAGCACGCACTGGACGTGCGTACGCTCGATCCGTATGCTCGTTCCCGACCCAGCTTCAAATTTCCGAATGCTCGAGCCAAAGCAAGTTCCGTGTTTTCTCGGAGCAATATCGTCCAGGGAGAGCCCCGGGCAAGTAGCCGAATGACCCGAAGCACGCTGGCAGTTTTCACGTGCTCGACTCGAAGCAGGGACTTCCTCGGGCTGGCCTCGAGAAAAATGCCGATTTTCCCGAAGCGCGCTCCGAGTTTTCCATCGTGCGACTCGAAGCAGCTCCTTCCAATTGCATGCTTCAGGCATTTTCCAGTTTTACACGAAGCGCGCCCCGAGTTTTCACCTTCCCGACTCGAAGCAAGGCCCAGAAGCGTGTCGACTTGCCGAACGCACGACCGAGTTCACGGTTATGCGGGATAGCGGTCATATTTCTCGAGTCGACTCTCGGCTCGACTCGGAGCACGCATCGGACGTGCGTACGCTCGATCCGTATGCTCGTTCCCGACCCAGCTTCAAATTTCCGAATGCTCGAGCCAAAGCAAGTTCCGTGTTTTCTCGGAGCAATATCGTCCAGGGAGAGCCCCGGGCAAGTAGCCGAATGACCCGAAGCACGCTGGCAGTTTTCACGTGCTCGACTCGAAGCAGGGACTTCCTCGGGCTGGCCTCGAGAAAAATGCCGATTTTCCCGAAGCGCGCTCCGAGTTTTCCATCGTGCGACTCGAAGCAGCTCCTTCCAATTGCATGCTTCGGGCATTTTCCAGTTTTACAAGAAGCGCGCCCCGAGTTTTCACCTTCCCGACTCGAAGCAAGGCCCAAAAGCGTGTCGACTTGCCGAACGCACGACCGAGTTCACGGTTATGCGGGATAGCGGACATATTTCTCGAGTCGAGTCTCGGCTCGACTCGGAGCACGCATCGGACGTGCGTACGCTCGATCCGTATGCTCGTTCCCGACCCAGCTTCAAATTTCCGAATGCTCGAGCCAAAGCAAGTTCCGTGTTTTCTCGGAGCAATATCGTCCAGGGAGAGCCCCGGGCAAGTAGCCGAATGACCCGAAGCACGCTGGCAGTTTTCACGTGCTCGACTCGAAGCAGGGACTTCCTCGGGCTGGCCTCGAGAAAAATGCCGATTTTCCCGAAGCGCGCTCCGAGTTTTCCATCGTGCGACTCGAAGCAGCTCCTTCCAATTGCATGCTTCGGGCATTTTCCAGTTTTACACGAAGCGCGCCCCGAGTTTTCACCTTCCCGACTCGAAGCAAGGCCCAGAAGCGTGTCGACTTGCCGAACGCACGACCGAGTTCACGGTTATGCGGGATAGCGGTCATATTTCTCGAGTCGACTCTCGGCTCGACTCGGAGCACGCATCGGACGTGCGTACGCTCGATCCGTATGCTCGTTCCCGACCCAGCTTCAAATTTCCGAATGCTCGAGCCAAAGCAAGTTCCGTGTTTTCTCGGAGCAATATCGTCCAGGGAGAGCCCCGGGCAAGTAGCCGAATGACCCGAAGCACGCTGGCAGTTTTCACGTGCTCGACTCGAAGCAGGGACTTCCTCGGGCTGGCCTCGAGAAAAATGCCGATTTTCCCGAAGCGCGCTCCGAGTTTTCCATCGTGCGACTCGAAGCAGCTCCTTCCAATTGCATGCTTCGGGCATTTTCCAGTTTTACAAGAAGCGCGCCCCGAGTTTTCACCTTCCCGACTCGAAGCAAGGCCCAAAAGCGTGTCGACTTGCCGAACGCACGACCGAGTTCACGGTTATGCGGGATAGCGGACATATTTCTCGAGTCGAGTCTCGGCTCGACTCGGAGCACGCATCGGACGTGCGTACGCTCGATCCGTATGCTCGTTCCCGACCCAGCTTCAAATTTCCGAATGCTCGAGCCAAAGCAAGTTCCGTGTTTTCTCGGAGCAATATCGTCCAGGGAGAGCCCCGGGCAAGTAGCCGAATGACCCGAAGCACGCTGGCAGTTTTCACGTGCTCGACTCGAAGCAGGGACTTCCTCGTTCTGGCCTCGAGAAAAATGCCGATTTTCCCGAAGCGCGCTCCGAGTTTTCCATCGTGCGACTCGAAGCAGCTCCTTCCAATTGCATGCTTCGGGCATTTTCCAGTTTTACACGAAGCGCGCCCCGAGTTTTCACCTTCCCGACTCGAAGCAAGGCCCAAAAGCGTGTCGACTTGCCGAACGCACGACCGAGTTCACGGTTATGCGGGATAGCGGACATATTTCTCGAGTCGACTCTCGGCTCGACTCGGAGCACGCATCGGACGTGCGTACGCTCGATCCGTATGCTCGTTCCCGACCCAGCTTCAAATTTCCGAATGC
>JASFAW010000010.1:81014380-81016880 GCA_030737815.1 Allium fistulosum
GTGTTTTCTCGGAGCAATATCGTCCAGGGAGAGCTCCGGGCAAGTAGCCGAATGACCCGAAGCACGCTGGCAGTTTTCACGTGCTCGACTCGAAGCAAGGACTTGCTCGTGCTTGCCTCGAGAAAAATGCCGATTTTCCCTAAGCACGCTCCGAGTTTTCCATCGTGCGACTCGAAGCAGCTGCTTCCAAATGCATGCTTCGGGTATTTTCCAGTTTGACACGAAGCGCGCCCCGAGTTTTCACCTTCCCGACTCGAAGCAAGGCCCAAAAGCGTGTCGACTTGCCGAACGCACGACCGAGTTAACGGTTATGCGGGATAGCGGTCATATTTCTCGAGTCGACTCTCGGCTCGACTCGGAGCACGCACTGGACGTGCGTACGCTCGATCCGTATGCTCGTTCCCGACCCAGCTTCAAATTTCCGAATGCTCGAGCCAAAGCAAGTTCCGTGTTTTCTCGGAGCAATATCGTCCAGGGAGAGCTCCGGGCAAGTAGCCGAATGACCCGAAGCACGCTGGCAGTTTTCACGTGCTCGACTCGAAGCAGGGACTTGCTCGTGCTTGCCTCGAGAAAAATGCCGATTTTCCCGAAGCGCGCTCCGAGTTTTCCATCGTGCGACTCGAAGCAGCTGCTTCCAAATGCATGCTTCGGGTATTTTCCAGTTTGACACGAAGCGCGCCCCGAGTTTTCACCTTCCCGACTCGAAGCAAGGCCCAAAAGCGTGTCGACTTGCCGAACGCACGACCGAGTTCACGGTTATGCGGGATAGCGGTCATATTTCTCGAGTCGACTCTCGGCTCGACTCGGAGCACGCACTGGACGTGCGTACGCTCGATCCGTATGCTCGTTCCCGACCCAGCTTCAAATTTCCGAATGCTCGAGCCAAAGCAAGTTCCGTGTTTTCTCGGAGCAATATCGTCCAGGGAGAGCCCCGGGCAAGTAGCCGAATGACCCGAAGCACGCTGGCAGTTTTCACGTGCTCGACTCGAAGCAGGGACTTCCTCGGGCTGGCCTCGAGAAAAATGCCGATTTTCCCGAAGCGCGCTCCGAGTTTTCCATCGTGCGACTCGAAGCAGCTCCTTCCAATTGCATGCTTCGGGCATTTTCCAGTTTTACACGAAGCGCGCCCCGAGTTTTCACCTTCCCGACTCGAAGCAAGGCCCAGAAGCGTGTCGACTTGCCGAACGCACGACCGAGTTCACGGTTATGCGGGATAGCGGTCATATTTCTCGAGTCGACTCTCGGCTCGACTCGGAGCACGCATCGGACGTGCGTACGCTCGATCCGTATGCTCGTTCCCGACCCAGCTTCAAATTTCCGAATGCTCGAGCCAAAGCAAGTTCCGTGTTTTCTCGGAGCAATATCGTCCAGGGAGAGCCCCGGGCAAGTAGCCGAATGACCCGAAGCACGCTGGCAGTTTTCACGTGCTCGACTCGAAGCAGGGACTTCCTCGGGCTGGCCTCGAGAAAAATGCCGATTTTCCCGAAGCGCGCTCCGAGTTTTCCATCGTGCGACTCGAAGCAGCTCCTTCCAATTGCATGCTTCGGGCATTTTCCAGTTTTACAAGAAGCGCGCCCCGAGTTTTCACCTTCCCGACTCGAAGCAAGGCCCAAAAGCGTGTCGACTTGCCGAACGCACGACCGAGTTCACGGTTATGCGGGATAGCGGACATATTTCTCGAGTCGAGTCTCGGCTCGACTCGAAGCACGCATCGGACGTGCGTACGCTCGATCCGTATGCTCGTTCCCGACCCAGCTTCAAATTTCCGAATGCTCGAGCCAAAGCAAGTTCCGTGTTTTCTCGGAGCAATATCGTCCAGGGAGAGCCCCGGGCAAGTAGCCGAATGACCCGAAGCACGCTGGCAGTTTTCACGTGCTCGACTCGAAGCAGGGACTTCCTCGTTCTGGCCTCGAGAAAAATGCCGATTTTCCCGAAGCGCGCTCCGAGTTTTCCATCGTGCGACTCGAAGCAGCTCCTTCCAATTGCATGCTTCGGGCATTTTCCAGTTTTACACGAAGCGCGCCCCGAGTTTTCACCTTCCCGACTCGAAGCAAGGCCCAAAAGCGTGTCGACTTGCCGAACGCACGACCGAGTTCACGGTTATGCGGGATAGCGGACATATTTCTCGAGTCGACTCTCGGCTCGACTCGGAGCACGCATCGGACGTGCGTACGCTCGATCCGTATGCTCGTTCCCGACCCAGCTTCAAATTTCCGAATGCTCGAGCCAAAGCAAGTTCCGTGTTTTCTCGGAGCAATATCGTCCAGGGAGAGCCCCGGGCAAGTAGCCGAATGACCCGAAGCACGCTGGCAGTTTTCACGTGCTCGACTCGAAGCAGGGACTTCCTCGGGCTGGCCTCGAGAAAAATGCCGATTTTCCCGAAGCGCGCTCCGAGTTTTCCATCGTGCGACTCGAAGCAGCTCCTTCCAATTGCATGCTTCGGGTATTTTCCAGTTTTACACGAAGCGCGCCCCGAGTTTTCACCTTCCCGACTCGAAGC
>JASFAW010000010.1:81026880-81029380 GCA_030737815.1 Allium fistulosum
TGCCGAACGCACGACCGAGTTCACGGTTATGCGGGATAGCGGTCATATTTCTCGAGTCGACTCTCGGCTCGACTCGGAGCACGCACTGGACGTGCGTACGCTCGATCCGTATGCTCGTTCCCGACCCAGCTTCAAATTTCCGAATGCTCGAGCCAAAGCAAGTTCCGTGTTTTCTCGGAGCAATATCGTCCAGGGAGAGCTCCGGGCAAGTAGCCGAATGACCCGAAGCACGCTGGCAGTTTTCACGTGCTCGACTCGAAGCAGGGACTTGCTCGTGCTTGCCTCGAGAAAAATGCCGATTTTCCCGAAGCGCGCTCCGAGTTTTCCATCGTGCGACTCGAAGCAGCTGCTTCCAAATGCATGCTTCGGGTATTTTCCAGTTTGACACGAAGCGCGCCCCGAGTTTTCACCTTCCCGACTCGAAGCAAGGCCCAAAAGCGTGTCGACTTGCCGAACGCACGACCGAGTTCACGGTTATGCGGGATAGCGGTCATATTTCTCGAGTCGACTCTCGGCTCGACTCGGAGCACGCACTGGACGTGCGTACGCTCGATCCGTATGCTCGTTCCCGACCCAGCTTCAAATTTCCGAATGCTCGAGCCAAAGCAAGTTCCGTGTTTTCTCGGAGCAATATCGTCCAGGGAGAGCTCCGGGCAAGTAGCCGATTGACCCGAAGCACGCTGGCAGTTTTCACGTGCTCGACTCGAAGCAGGGACTTGCTCGTGCTTGCCTCGAGAAAAATGCCGATTTTCCCGAAGCGCGCTCCGAGTTTTCCATCGTGCGACTCGAAGCAGCTGCTTCCAAATGCATGCTTCGGGTATTTTCCAGTTTGACACGAAGCGCGCCCCGAGTTTTCACCTTCCCGACTCGAAGCAAGGCCCAAAAGCGTGTCGACTTGCCGAACGCACGACCGAGTTCACGGTTATGCGGGATAGCGGTCATATTTCTCGAGTCGACTCTCGGCTCGACTCGGAGCACGCACTGGACGTGCGTACGCTCGATCCGTATGCTCGTTCCCGACCCAGCTTCAAATTTCCGAATGCTCGAGCCAAAGCAAGTTCCGTGTTTTCTCGGAGCAATATCGTCCAGGGAGAGCCCCGGGCAAGTAGCCGAATGACCCGAAGCACGCTGGCAGTTTTCACGTGCTCGACTCGAAGCAGGGACTTCCTCGGGCTGGCCTCGAGAAAAATGCCGATTTTCCCGAAGCGCGCTCCGAGTTTTCCATCGTGCGACTCGAAGCAGCTCCTTCCAATTGCATGCTTCGGGCATTTTCCAGTTTTACACGAAGCGCGCCCCGAGTTTTCACCTTCCCGACTCGAAGCAAGGCCCAGAAGCGTGTCGACTTGCCAAACGCACGACCGAGTTCACGGTTATGCGGGATAGCGGTCATATTTCTCGAGTCGACTCTCGGCTCGACTCGGAGCACGCATCGGACGTGCGTACGCTCGATCCGTATGCTCGTTCCCGACCCAGCTTCAAATTTCCGAATGCTCGAGCCAAAGCAAGTTCCGTGTTTTCTCGGAGCAATATCGTCCAGGGAGAGCCCCGGGCAAGTAGCCGAATGACCCGAAGCACGCTGGCAGTTTTCACGTGCTCGACTCGAAGCAGGGACTTCCTCGGGCTGGCCTCGAGAAAAATGCCGATTTTCCCGAAGCGCGCTCCGAGTTTTCCATCGTGCGACTCGAAGCAGCTCCTTCCAATTGCATGCTTCGGGCATTTTCCAGTTTTACAAGAAGCGCGCCCCGAGTTTTCACCTTCCCGACTCGAAGCAAGGCCCAAAAGCGTGTCGACTTGCCGAACGCACGACCGAGTTCACGGTTATGCGGGATAGCGGACATATTTCTCGAGTCGAGTCTCGGCTCGACTCGGAGCACGCATCGGACGTGCGTACGCTCGATCCGTATGCTCGTTCCCGACCCAGCTTCAAATTTCCGAATGCTCGAGCCAAAGCAAGTTCCGTGTTTTCTCGGAGCAATATCGTCCAGGGAGAGCCCCGGGCAAGTAGCCGAATGACCCGAAGCACGCTGGCAGTTTTCACGTGCTCGACTCGAAGCAGGGACTTCCTCGTTCTGGCCTCGAGAAAAATGCCGATTTTCCCGAAGCGCGCTCCGAGTTTTCCATCGTGCGACTCGAAGCAGCTCCTTCCAATTGCATGCTTCGGGCATTTTCCAGTTTTACACGAAGCGCGCCCCGAGTTTTCACCTTCCCGACTCGAAGCAAGGCCCAAAAGCGTGTCGACTTGCCGAACGCACGACCGAGTTCACGGTTATGCGGGATAGCGGACATATTTCTCGAGTCGACTCTCGGCTCGACTCGGAGCACGCATCGGACGTGCGTACGCTCGATCCGTATGCTCGTTCCCGACCCAGCTTCAAATTTCCGAATGCTCGAGCCAAAGCAAGTTCCGTGTTTTCTCGGAGCAATATCGTCCAGGGAGAGCCCCGGGCAAGTAGCCGAATGACCCGAAGCACGCTGGCAGTTTTCACGTGCTCGACTCGAA
>JASFAW010000010.1:81039380-81041880 GCA_030737815.1 Allium fistulosum
TGCCTCGAGAAAAATGCCGATTTTCCCTAAGCGCGCTCCGAGTTTTCCATCGTGCGACTCGAAGCAGCTGCTTCCAAATGCATGCTTCGGGTATTTTCCAGTTTGACACGAAGCGCGCCCCGAGTTTTCACCTTCCCGACTCGAAGCAAGGCCCAAAAGCGTGTCGACTTGCCGAACGCACGACCGAGTTCACGGTTATGCGGGATAGCGGTCATATTTCTCGAGTCGACTCTCGGCTCGACTCGGAGCACGCACTGGACGTGCGTACGCTCGATCCGTATGCTCGTTCCCGACCCAGCTTCAAATTTCCGAATGCTCGAGCCAAAGCAAGTTCCGTGTTTTCTCGGAGCAATATCGTCCAGGGAGAGCTCCGGGCAAGTAGCCGAATGACCCGAAGCACGCTGGCAGTTTTCACGTGCTCGACTCGAAGCAGGGACTTGCTCGTGCTTGCCTCGAGAAAAATGCCGATTTTCCCGAAGCGCGCTCCGAGTTTTCCATCGTGCGACTCGAAGCAGCTGCTTCCAAATGCATGCTTCGGGTATTTTCCAGTTTGACACGAAGCGCGCCCCGAGTTTTCACCTTCCCGACTCGAAGCAAGGCCCAAAAGCGTGTCGACTTGCCGAACGCACGACCGAGTTCACGGTTATGCGGGATAGCGGTCATATTTCTCGAGTCGACTCTCGGCTCGACTCGGAGCACGCACTGGACGTGCGTACGCTCGATCCGTATGCTCGTTCCCGACCCAGCTTCAAATTTCCGAATGCTCGAGCCAAAGCAAGTTCCGTGTTTTCTCGGAGCAATATCGTCCAGGGAGAGCCCCGGGCAAGTAGCCGAATGACCCGAAGCACGCTGGCAGTTTTCACGTGCTCGACTCGAAGCAGGGACTTCCTCGGGCTGGCCTCGAGAAAAATGCCGATTTTCCCGAAGCGCGCTCCGAGTTTTCCATCGTGCGACTCGAAGCAGCTCCTTCCAATTGCATGCTTCGGGTATTTTCCAGTTTTACACGAAGCGCGCCCCGAGTTTTCACCTTCCCGACTCGAAGCAAGGCCCAAAAGCGTGTCGACTTGCCGAACGCACGACCGAGTTCACGGTTATGCGGGATAGCGGACATATTTCTCGAGTCCACTCTCGGCTCGACTCGGAGCACGCATCGGACGTGCGTACGCTCGATCCGTATGCTCGTTCCCGACCCAGCTTCAAATTTCCGAATGCTCGAGCCAAAGCAAGTTCCGTGTTTTCTCGGAGCAATATCGTCCAGGGAGAGCTCCGGGTAAGTAGCCGAATGACCCGAAGCACGCTGGCAGTTTTCACGTGCTCGACTCGAAGCAGGGACTTCCTCGGGCTGGCCTCGAGAAAAATGCCGATTTTCCCGAAGCGCGCTCCGAGTTTTCCATCGTGCGACTCGAAGCAGCTCCTTCCAATTGCATGCTTCGGGCATTTTCCAGTTTTACAAGAAGCGCGCCCCGAGTTTTCACCTTCCCGACTCGAAGCAAGGCCCAAAAGCGTGTCGACTTGCCGAACGCACGACCGAGTTCACGGTTATGCGGGATAGCGGACATATTTCTCGAGTCGAGTCTCGGCTCGACTCGGAGCACGCATCGGACGTGCGTACGCTCGATCCGTATGCTCGTTCCCGACCCAGCTTCAAATTTCCGAATGCTCGAGCCAAAGCAAGTTCCGTGTTTTCTCGGAGCAATATCGTCCAGGGAGAGCCCCGGGCAAGTAGCCGAATGACCCGAAGCACGCTGGCAGTTTTCACGTGCTCGACTCGAAGCAGGGACTTCCTCGTTCTGGCCTCGAGAAAAATGCCGATTTTCCCGAAGCGCGCTCCGAGTTTTCCATCGTGCGACTCGAAGCAGCTCCTTCCAATTGCATGCTTCGGGCATTTTCCAGTTTTACACGAAGCGCGCCCCGAGTTTTCACCTTCCCGACTCGAAGCAAGGCCCAAAAGCGTGTCGACTTGCCGAACGCACGACCGAGTTCACGGTTATGCGGGATAGCGGACATATTTCTCGAGTCGACTCTCGGCTCGACTCGGAGCACGCATCGGACGTGCGTACGCTCGATCCGTATGCTCGTTCCCGACCCAGCTTCAAATTTCCGAATGCTCGAGCCAAAGCAAGTTCCGTGTTTTCTCGGAGCAATATCGTCCAGGGAGAGCCCCGGGCAAGTAGCCGAATGACCCGAAGCACGCTGGCAGTTTTCACGTGCTCGACTCGAAGCAGGGACTTCCTCGGGCTGGCCTCGAGAAAAATGCCGATTTTCCCGAAGCGCGCTCCGAGTTTTCCATCGTGCGACTCGAAGCAGCTCCTTCCAATTGCATGCTTCGGGTATTTTCCAGTTTTACACGAAGCGCGCCCCGAGTTTTCACCTTCCCGACTCGAAGCAAGGCCCAAAAGCGTGTCGACTTGCCGAACGCACGACCGAGTTCACGGTTATGCGGGATAGCGGACATATTTCTCGAGTCCACTCTCGGCTCGACTCGGAGCACGCATCGGAC
>JASFAW010000010.1:81051880-81054380 GCA_030737815.1 Allium fistulosum
ATGCTCGTTCCCGACCCAGCTTCAAATTTCCGAATGCTCGAGCCAAAGCAAGTTCCGTGTTTTCTCGGAGCAATATCGTCCAGGGAGAGCCCCGGGCAAGTAGCCGAATGACCCGAAGCACGCTGGCAGTTTTCACGTGCTCGACTCGAAGCAGGGACTTCCTCGGGCTGGCCTTGAGAAAAATGCCGATTTTCCCGAAGCGCGCTCCGAGTTTTCCATCGTGCGACTCGAAGCAGCTCCTTCCAATTGCATGCTTCGGGCATTTTCCAGTTTTACAAGAAGCGCGCCCCGAGTTTTCACCTTCCCGACTCGAAGCAAGGCCCAAAAGCGTGTCGACTTGCCGAACGCACGACCGAGTTCACGGTTATGCGGGATAGCGGACATATTTCTCGAGTCGAGTCTCGGCTCGACTCGGAGCACGCATCGGACGTGCGTACGCTCGATCCGTATGCTCGTTCCCGACCCAGCTTCAAATTTCCGAATGCTCGAGCCAAAGCAAGTTCCGTGTTTTCTCGGAGCAATATCGTCCAGGGAGAGCCCCGGGCAAGTAGCCGAATGACCCGAAGCACGCTGGCAGTTTTCACGTGCTCGACTCGAAGCAGGGACTTCCTCGGGCTGGCCTCGAGAAAAATGCCGATTTTCCCGAAGCGCACTCCGAGTTTTCCATCGTGCGACTCGAAGCAGCTCCTTCCAATTGCATGCTTCGGGCATTTTCCAGTTTTACACGAAGCGCGCCCCGAGTTTTCACCTTCCCGACTCGAAGCAAGGCCCAGAAGCGTGTCGACTTGCCGAACGCACGACCGAGTTCACGGTTATGCGGGATAGCGGTCATATTTCTCGAGTCGACTCTCGGCTCGACTCGGAGCACGCATCGGACGTGCGTACGCTCGATCCGTATGCTCGTTCCCGACCCAGCTTCAAATTTCCGAATGCTCGAGCCAAAGCAAGTTCCGTGTTTTCTCGGAGCAATATCGTCCAGGGAGAGCCCCGGGCAAGTAGCCGAATGACCCGAAGCACGCTGGCAGTTTTCACGTGCTCGACTCGAAGCAGGGACTTCCTCGGGCTGGCCTCGAGAAAAATGCCGATTTTCCCGAAGCGCGCTCCGAGTTTTCCATCGTGCGACTCGAAGCAGCTCCTTCCAATTGCATGCTTCGGGCATTTTCCAGTTTTACAAGAAGCGCGCCCCGAGTTTTCACCTTCCCGACTCGAAGCAAGGCCCAAAAGCGTGTCGACTTGCCGAACGCACGACCGAGTTCACGGTTATGCGGGATAGCGGACATATTTCTCGAGTCGAGTCTCGGCTCGACTCGGAGCACGCATCGGACGTGCGTACGCTCGATCCGTATGCTCGTTCCCGACCCAGCTTCAAATTTCCGAATGCTCGAGCCAAAGCAAGTTCCGTGTTTTCTCGGAGCAATATCGTCCAGGGAGAGCCCCGGGCAAGTAGCCGAATGACCCGAAGCACGCTGGCAGTTTTCACGTGCTCGACTCGAAGCAGGGACTTCCTCGTTCTGGCCTCGAGAAAAATGCCGATTTTCCCGAAGCGCGCTCCGAGTTTTCCATCGTGCGACTCGAAGCAGCTCCTTCCAATTGCATGCTTCGGGCATTTTCCAGTTTTACACGAAGCGCGCCCCGAGTTTTCACCTTCCCGACTCGAAGCAAGGCCCAAAAGCGTGTCGACTTGCCGAACGCACGACCGAGTTCACGGTTATGCGGGATAGCGGACATATTTCTCGAGTCGACTCTCGGCTCGACTCGGAGCACGCATCGGACGTGCGTACGCTCGATCCGTATGCTCGTTCCCGACCCAGCTTCAAATTTCCGAATGCTCGAGCCAAAGCAAGTTCCGTGTTTTCTCGGAGCAATATCGTCCAGGGAGAGCCCCGGGCAAGTAGCCGAATGACCCGAAGCACGCTGGCAGTTTTCACGTGCTCGACTCGAAGCAGGGACTTCCTCGGGCTGGCCTCGAGAAAAATGCCGATTTTCCCGAAGCGCGCTCCGAGTTTTCCATCGTGCGACTCGAAGCAGCTCCTTCCAATTGCATGCTTCGGGTATTTTCCAGTTTTACACGAAGCGCGCCCCGAGTTTTCACCTTCCCGACTCGAAGCAAGGCCCAAAAGCGTGTCGACTTGCCGAACGCACGACCGAGTTCACGGTTATGCGGGATAGCGGACATATTTCTCGAGTCCACTCTCGGCTCGACTCGGAGCACGCATCGGACGTGCGTACGCTCGATCCGTATGCTCGTTCCCGACCCAGCTTCAAATTTCCGAATGCTCGAGCCAAAGCAAGTTCCGTGTTTTCTCGGAGCAATATCGTCCAGGGAGAGCTCCGGGTAAGTAGCCGAATGACCCGAAGCACGCTGGCAGTTTTCACGTGCTCGACTCGAAGCAGGGACTTCCTCGGGCTGGCCTCGAGAAAAATGCCGATTTTCCCGAAGCGCGCTCCGAGTTTTCCATCGTGCGACTCGAAGCAGCTCCTTCCAATTGCATGCTTCGGG
>JASFAW010000010.1:81064380-81066880 GCA_030737815.1 Allium fistulosum
AAGCGCGCCCCGAGTTTTCACCTTCCCGACTCGAAGCAAGGCCCAAAAGCGTGTCGACTTGCCGAACGCACGACCGAGTTCACGGTTATGCGGGATAGCGGTCATATTTCTCGAGTCGACTCTCGGCTCGACTCGGAGCACGCACTGGACGTGCGTACGCTCGATCCGTATGCTCGTTCCCGACCCAGCTTCAAATTTCCGAATGCTCGAGCCAAAGCAAGTTCCGTGTTTTCTCGGAGCAATATCGTCCAGGGAGAGCCCCGGGCAAGTAGCCGAATGACCCGAAGCACGCTGGCAGTTTTCACGTGCTCGACTCGAAGCAGGGACTTCCTCGGGCTGGCCTCGAGAAAAATGCCGATTTTCCCGAAGCGCGCTCCGAGTTTTCCATCGTGCGACTCGAAGCAGCTCCTTCCAATTGCATGCTTCGGGCATTTTCCAGTTTTACACGAAGCGCGCCCCGAGTTTTCACCTTCCCGACTCGAAGCAAGGCCCAGAAGCGTGTCGACTTGCCGAACGCACGACCGAGTTCACGGTTATGCGGGATAGCGGTCATATTTCTCGAGTCGACTCTCGGCTCGACTCGGAGCACGCATCGGACGTGCGTACGCTCGATCCGTATGCTCGTTCCCGACCCAGCTTCAAATTTCCGAATGCTCGAGCCAAAGCAAGTTCCGTGTTTTCTCGGAGCAATATCGTCCAGGGAGAGCCCCGGGCAAGTAGCCGAATGACCCGAAGCACGCTGGCAGTTTTCACGTGCTCGACTCGAAGCAAGGACTTGCTCGTGCTTGCCTCGAGAAAAATGCCGATTTTCCCTAAGCGCGCTCCGAGTTTTCCATCGTGCGACTCGAAGCAGCTGCTTCCAAATGCATGCTTCGGGTATTTTCCAGTTTGACACGAAGCGCGCCCCGAGTTTTCACCTTCCCGACTCGAAGCAAGGCCCAAAAGCGTGTCGACTTGCCGAACGCACGACCGAGTTAACGGTTATGCGGGATAGCGGTCATATTTCTCGAGTCGACTCTCGGCTCGACTCGGAGCACGCACTGGACGTGCGTACGCTCGATCCGTATGCTCGTTCCCGACCCAGCTTCAAATTTCCGAATGCTCGAGCCAAAGCAAGTTCCGTGTTTTCTCGGAGCAATATCGTCCAGGGAGAGCTCCGGGCAAGTAGCCGAATGACCCGAAGCACGCTGGCAGTTTTCACGTGCTCGACTCGAAGCAGGGACTTGCTCGTGCTTGCCTCGAGAAAAATGCCGATTTTCCCGAAGCGCGCTCCGAGTTTTCCATCGTGCGACTCGAAGCAGCTGCTTCCAAATGCATGCTTCGGGTATTTTCCAGTTTGACACGAAGCGCGCCCCGAGTTTTCACCTTCCCGACTCGAAGCAAGGCCCAAAAGCGTGTCGACTTGCCGAACGCACGACCGAGTTCACGGTTATGCGGGATAGCGGTCATATTTCTCGAGTCGACTCTCGGCTCGACTCGGAGCACGCACTGGACGTGCGTACGCTCGATCCGTATGCTCGTTCCCGACCCAGCTTCAAATTTCCGAATGCTCGAGCCAAAGCAAGTTCCGTGTTTTCTCGGAGCAATATCGTCCAGGGAGAGCCCCGGGCAAGTAGCCGAATGACCCGAAGCACGCTGGCAGTTTTCACGTGCTCGACTCGAAGCAGGGACTTCCTCGGGCTGGCCTCGAGAAAAATGCCGATTTTCCCGAAGCGCGCTCCGAGTTTTCCATCGTGCGACTCGAAGCAGCTCCTTCCAATTGCATGCTTCGGGCATTTTCCAGTTTTACACGAAGCGCGCCCCGAGTTTTCACCTTCCCGACTCGAAGCAAGGCCCAGAAGCGTGTCGACTTGCCGAACGCACGACCGAGTTCACGGTTATGCGGGATAGCGGTCATATTTCTCGAGTCGACTCTCGGCTCGACTCGGAGCACGCATCGGACGTGCGTACGCTCGATCCGTATGCTCGTTCCCGACCCAGCTTCAAATTTCCGAATGCTCGAGCCAAAGCAAGTTCCGTGTTTTCTCGGAGCAATATCGTCCAGGGAGAGCCCCGGGCAAGTAGCCGAATGACCCGAAGCACGCTGGCAGTTTTCACGTGCTCGACTCGAAGCAGGGACTTCCTCGGGCTGGCCTCGAGAAAAATGCCGATTTTCCCGAAGCGCGCTCCGAGTTTTCCATCGTGCGACTCGAAGCAGCTCCTTCCAATTGCATGCTTCGGGCATTTTCCAGTTTTACAAGAAGCGCGCCCCGAGTTTTCACCTTCCCGACTCGAAGCAAGGCCCAAAAGCGTGTCGACTTGCCGAACGCACGACCGAGTTCACGGTTATGCGGGATAGCGGACATATTTCTCGAGTCGAGTCTCGGCTCGACTCGGAGCACGCATCGGACGTGCGTACGCTCGATCCGTATGCTCGTTCCCGACCCAGCTTCAAATTTCCGAATGCTCGAGCCAAAGCAAGTTCCGTGTTTTCTCGGAGCAATATCGTCCAGGGAGAGCC